>JAFBJR010000194.1:7925449-8019819 GCA_016785285.1 Brachirus orientalis | reverse complement strand
TATATTCAAACTGTTATGTCTGGGGAAAATGCACTCTTTAAAAGACAACATGAACCACGTTGACATCCATGATTTTGTACTTGTCGTCATCTCTTAGGTTCCACTTCGAATTTTAATGTGTTATTTTAAATACGATATACTACAAAAAGTAATGGATGCAGTACTTTTTTTACTGCACCCATTACTTTTGAGTATGAGTATGACCAGAAATAGAAGAAATAACGTGCTCACTGAGATGGATTACATGAAGCCTGAGGCATGTTTTTGCAATTTCATAAGAAACAATGTTGATTGTGATCAACTTTGCCCTTCTTTTCTGACAGGAGGCACACAGGAAGACTGGCACAAATCACGCCCCCTAGTGGTCACCTATGTTAGGCCAGGTGGCCCTGCGGACAGGTAGCTCTGACTTCATTATGGAAATATAAACTCACAACACATGCTGTATTCACGGTTAACATGTACATACACAAGTATACTGATAATACTAACACATCACAGCAATAAACTCAGCACATGCACAATCAAAGCCAGATAAGTATTATTTTACATTTTATTTTAAAGGATAAGAAGAGGCTCCATTTAGATCAACTAACAGTTGAGCCAGTTCCAGAAGCTGATTTGTCTGTGCCTTCATTAAAATAAGCCCAAAGGATAATAACAGACTTATCGCCTTACAGTAATGTGTTGCTCACAGCAGTGGCAGCATGAATCATGTCGTATGCCATTTAACGTTGTCATCATGTGTCCGTCTAAGCCTTCCTGTTTCAGCAATAAGCCATTAGATTTTCACAAGTGTTCAAATGATGCAATGCAACAATGTAAATCTAGTCTACAATCCCAACAAATGTATCGAAAATCCTCCCAAGATAAAAAAGAAAATATCCAATTATTAAAATAGGCTGTTAAAAGGTAATTATAATATTACATTATGTTAACAGATCACAGCAGGAAACTTAGGTCTTTATTCAGCAAGTTAAGAATTTGGAACTGGACTTGCAGCTATTAGGGTGGTTTAATTTTGTGGAAAGCAGTGTCCTTTCCTTCATAAATGGGTCAACTTTCACAAGAATTATTAGTTGGGAACGTAGAAGTTGCTCTCTAAACCTATGGTGAGATTTAAGATGACACATTCATTTTAAGCTAGGGTCGGTGTGTACAAATGCTAGCAATACCAAGTTATAGTTAAAAGAATGTAACTGATATATTCCACCACTTCCCATTCGCCTTCTCATCACAGCTTTGTCCCCATAACACTGGAGGTTGCTGCATGTAGTTAAACTGTGAACTTTGGATGCACTTTCTGCCAATCGTTTCATGTGGCCTGAATTAAAAGTTTATGTTTACTATAGTATTGCAAGGGCTGCATACACTGGCTTTTTTTCACATGACTTTGTTTACTGGAGACTATTAGAATGTGAAAGTGTTTCAGTAACAAATTATAAACCCTGGCTTTCATTTCTACTCAGTCATTTGTCTTGTGTCCCTTCAAATAAAGTATAGCCATTTCCTCTGATCACTTACACATACAGCTTTAATCAGTTGGTACTAAATGATGGTGTACTAAATGATGTCTGTACTCTTACGGCAACTCTCTTTGTGGTTTCTAAGGACTGGCTCACTGTAACCCAAGAGATGGGTTACAGTGAATGAATCAAAATCACTTGTGATGTAATGGGTCAAACTATTGATTTAGTAGAAAGAATCAACACAATCATATTTTCAAATACATTCCCCCATTGTAAGACAATTTGATTAAAACTTCATATATGGTATAAATTGGCAGTCTGGGGCAAGACCTTGATTCTTCTTAGTATTGAGTTATTTTTCCCCTGAAGGTCATCTTTCATCATATTAAGCAAATTCCTCCTGAAAATGTGGGTCAGTCCACAGGAATCAAATGAGATAGTCACGCTGTTTTATAAAGCCCATCGGGCCACTTGGAGAAAACTCAGAACTACAAAGTCCCAGGAGTGCTGATATTTTTAGCATGAGCAAGTGGGAATTAAAGTTAAAGTTGTTTTTTACAGGACAAGAATGAAACTGCTTTCACTGCATCATCACTTGAAATAGACAGTTTATAAAAAAGGAAAACCTTGATGCAGCCTTCATGTCACTGATGCTTTTGAAACTTTGGCAGACAATATATATTTTAACATTGGTGATGAAAAATTCCAAACTAACCTTTAAGAAATTATGTAATCTAAAGTGATCTGAGAGACAACTAGACATCTGCACCCACTCTAGGCTCTCTTTCCAGCCTTAGTGAAATCTGGCCTTTCACAGGAGTGTTTAACCAGTCATGTGGCAGTTCAAAAGAAAAGGGTGCTCCTATTGGCTGATCTACTTATTAGCTGCATGTATGTGTCCCTTCGGTGAAAATGTCACTATTTCAGGAAACTAAAGAAAGGAAAAAAAAGTGTGTAAAAGATGATGTAAAATATCCATGGGCAGAAGCTTATCTTATCTTATCTTAGATTATCTTAGATGTCATGTATGACAGTTGTGCATCTGTCCATGCTCATCTGTTGGAATGGGCTCTGGACAGATAGCCTCCATTAGTAGAGACATCGATTATTCTTGTTATCCTGCCTTGTACAGCTTTAAGGCAATTCGTTCCTACCAGGACAGACCTGCAGGGGAAACAAATGAACAATAAATAAAAGCTGAATTTGAACAGAAGGAATAGTATTATTGTTCATTCATGTGGTGTTCAAATAACTGGAAAAATGAGTTTCTGCCTGAGAAAATTCATGTGAGCCACCTAACGTCGAAACAAACAACTCAGTGAAATGTTTACATGAATTGTGATGTCACATGCACGTAACTGTGATCTATTCTTGGTGTCCTTTTTTGTGTCAGTTTAAACTTTCATTCAGACTTTTATCTAACTCCAGATTTGTCCGTCAGGGTATTAGCGTCATATTTTACAACCTCTGGCTGGTATGGTGACAGCTCTGTGTAACTCACACTCTGAAATCATACATAAAGCATCTATCAACTGTCAAACACAGTCATCTGCAAGAACATTTTAAAATGCTACATCTCAGTTTTTTGTGATGGAATGAATAATTTTAAATTATACTTTTTCAGCAAAGCTATTCTCTGGAGTGTTTTTGAAAGGGGAATAATGCAGTTTTTATGCACTCTCTTGCCTGCTAGTGTCTTCAGTCTTTTTTTTTTTTTTTGGTGGTGGTGGTGAGATGCACTTTACAACCAAACTTCCTTCCCTGTTTATTTCTAGAGAGGGCACATTGCGTACCGGTGATCGTCTCCTCAGTGTGGATGGTGTGCCTCTGCATAACATCAACCACAGTGATGCCCTCATCGTGTTGGCTCAGTGTGGCCAGGAAGCTCTGTTCCAGATAGAGTATGACGTTGCCATCATGGGTCAGAGACCACACACACACACACACACACATGCTTGTCTTACTATCTTTATGTAGACACCTCATAGACATAATATATATTCCCTAGCCCCTTACCTTAACCTTAACCATCACAATTAGATGTCTAACCCTAACCTAAACCCAATTCTAACCCTAACCATAAAACCAGCCCTTAAAAGAAGTGAGGACCAGACAAAATGTCCTCACTTTATCAAAATGTCCTCCTTCTGTAGGGTTTATACGATTTTTGGTCCTCACACACGCACACACGAACAAATAAACAGATTACATAAAATACAATTTTGGGAATAGATGTTTGTAGAATTTTAAAACCAAACCATGGTGCATTACTCATAATCTTTTGTCATCACTTTGTTTGTTTGTTTTATTACTAATCAGACACAGTAAAGAATGCTTCAGGTCCACTATTAGTTGAAATTGCAAAGTCACCAGGAGCAGCACTGGGCATCATGCTGACAGCGGCTCATCATCAAAACAAGCAGGTCATTGTCATCGACAGGGTTAAGCCTGGGAGTGTGGCGGACAGGTAAACACACACAAAATGTTTACACACTTGCACATTGACTTTGAGGCACCTTCTAAAATTTCAGTTTCAGTTGCTTTTTCATTATGTAAACTTGAGTGCTTTTTGTTTACATGTGGAGACAGTTAATATGTAAATTATTCACAGTATTAAATATATACATACATATATAAGTATGTGTATATATATATGTACAGTATATACTGTATATATATATTCAGTCTATGACTTGCTGTCTCTTTGACTATTTAAAGGCCTAAACCTCTGATTGGTGAAATTACGTATTGAAATGTTCTACTTAAAACACAAAGTAATCAACCAGATTGAAGTTACGTTAGTAAATGACTGTAATGCAATATAAGTGAACTGGTTAGGCCATTAAATATATCTGATACTATAATTGTTATGGAAATGGTGAGAATATGTTGTGTTGTTTATTTAAATGTTTAATATTATACATTTGCACTGTGACAGTTTTGTACACACAGGCTGTGTTTGTAGACAGCAGGAGGCAGGATTCTGGCCTCAGCCTCCGTCTGGCTCTAAAATGTACATGACATACTTAAACTTCTTGTCAGGGCACCACCAAGCACTAACATAACCTCAATAAACAGAAGGGGTTCATCTTCTGTCACTTTTCATTCACACATGGCCTCCAAAATAATTTTGAATCGTTTTTAAAAACTGAACCTCAGTATGAAGAGCAGAGACACCAGGCTCACCAGCTCGGCAACATACCTGTCTGAGCCAATGTGCTGTTTTTCATACAAAACAAAAATAGATTAACTTAAATGTGTGCCAAAATATCAGCATGATTATTGATGTGCTGGTGACAAATATCAGCATATTTATTACATAATGACTTCACATGGTTCTTCTTATCACAGGAACTTTAGAACTGGAAACATGAATGGCAATTATTTAAAGAGGAAGTAGGCAGTGGAATAATGCAATATAAAGATGTAACTCCTCAAATTTTAAAGGGCATGGTGTGTCCTTCACTTTTTGATATA
This sequence comes from Brachirus orientalis, assembly GCA_016785285.1. Classification (NCBI taxonomy): domain Eukaryota; kingdom Metazoa; phylum Chordata; class Actinopteri; order Pleuronectiformes; family Soleidae; genus Brachirus; species Brachirus orientalis. Next base: position 8,014,873 of record JAFBJR010000194.1, on the reverse strand, counting down.
TGTCAACTCAATTAAAACAACTAGTGGATACTCAAGTCGAGGGCTAATGCTAAAGCAAACTGCTTTAAATGAACTAGTTAACAGATTCTACAAATCGCCTCCCTCTTCTCTTGGCGAATTACATAAATTATGTGTGAACAAATCATTAGAATGATATTGAGATAATTAATAACAAGATTTTGTGGCAATATATTGATTATCACATTATCATTGTATTGCGATATTTCCTCATTGTGGGCCATTGTCCTATTGTATTATTTTGTGAGTTAGCCCGTGATTACCACCTGTCCTCTCAAAGTATTTTCCTTTTTCCCCTGATTTCACAGATGTGGAGCATTGCATGCAGGTGATCACCTGCTGTCCATTGATGGGACATCAACAGAACACTGTTCCGTCCTTGAGGCAACACAGCTATTAGCAAGCACAGCAGAACTGGTCAAATTGGAAATACTACCCTCCAATCAGACAAGGCTGACAGGGAAACAGCATGACACAGGTGGATAGAGTTCAAATATTTTACCTTCATTAACACATCGAAAGCATTAAACAGATGCAGCAGCTTACTTTAAACCATTACATCATTGCTCTCTGAGCCCACCTAAAGCGATTTGTGTGCAAACCGAAGTTCAACATCAGTGTGGTTTGATATATGCACATACATATAAAGATCATTTTAAATTTAATAAAATCATTTTTCTAAGCATATAATGTATCGCTCCCATGCAAATGAAGGCCATTACTGAGTATACTGTATATATATTTTGAGTAACATGCAGCACACCGATCTTCTTCCATGTAGAATTTGCAGAGGCAGAGATTTTTACGCTTAATGCCTTTCCTGACAAATAGCTTCCATTTATTTGGGCTTGGGACCAGCAGTGGGAGCACACTAGATGTGACCCCAGTCATTTTAGAGTATCCAATTAACAATGACCTATGGGGATATGGTACCTTGCTCAAGGGTAACCCAGGTCTTATGAACAGGCAACTGTATCAAGCAACCCTTTCCACTTGGCTATGGGCTGCCCTATAGTTTTAAAATAACAAATTTTAAATACTTTTATGTGTTAAGGTCATATAGGATACATACTGTATATGCATTGCCCCAACCTTGTAAATATAAACATTGCCATATGAACATAGGACAAACAAATAGATATAAACATTGTGTATAAAAGATGTTATGTTTAAGATCATTTTTGACCTCAGTCACCATACAGTAGTGACAAACGTTAGTAACATTTTTAAGGGTCTTTTAAGGGTGAATAATAGGCCATATTAATTTGGTGTATAATACTGAAATACTCCTCTATTAATGCTTTTACATTACCTACGCTTGCGGGCATGTGTGATCACAACCAACAGCGTTAAGTAAATAAACTCTCTGAACAATAGTGTATTTTGTGTTAAACCCATTAGACCTTTAACCTCACATTTACTGATCTGGCCCATTACAAGTGTAACATGAAACTTAACAAAACCAACAACTACCCCATAATTATAACAAGAATTATAATTATTGTTATTAATGTTATTATAACAAATCAATCATCAATTGGACTAAAATAAATGTCAAAGTGAGATTTTAGTTTTAAAATCTTTTATACACGTAAAATAATTTTGGGGTTAGGGTTTGGACTTGACCCAATAGTTGCCCCTTGCACAGTGAGCAGATCAGTAAGAAATCATGTTTCAATCTTATTTTACTGGCACAGAACGCTGATTGCGAAATAATTTAGGCTGCAGTGACAGCTTTGTGCTTAATTAGTTGTACGAGTGTTTCCTCATCCATAGTCAAGCAAAGACTTCTTATCTGCAGTAAAATTAGTGCCAGTGGATTCACAGGGGGAAATGCTGATGCTGATGGTGGCTTTATTATCACAGGTTGAGGCTGCACAATTGACAGATTTAAGCATGAAATGCATACTCTACACACACTGGTACACATCTAGAAACATGTACCTGTACACATTATGTGCACAGGTTCACACACATGATAAAATTCTATATGAATATAACATTCAGATTAACATTTATGTCTTTGCATTTTTCTGCATATAAGTAAGTGACAGAAAAGTAGTTTATGTTCAGTTTCATTTGTCTATGACCTGATTAAAGATTCAAGATAGGATGAAAAAACACTGCAGGATTAAAAGATAAGACTGAAAGACTGAAAATAAAAATGAGAAATTCTGGACTTTAATTAGACTATAGCTTTTCACTTCAGGCTACTTTCTATGCAGATTGTATGGGTGAGAGGGAGAGCCAAAAACAGAAGCAGCAAATGAATAAGGAATAGAATGACAGGAAGTATAATGGCAGAATGATATACTGCTCTCTTATAGTCGTCATTCAGTTCAGTTTAATTCAATTCAATTCAGTTTAATTCAATTGAATTTAGTTCAGTTCAATTCAATTCAATTTTATTTGTATAGCAGTGATTCATAACATACATTATCTAAAGGCACTTTACATGCTAAGGTCAAGACGTTGTGTGCCATAGATGAGCCAAAAGCTTGGCTGGGTGGATGTGACAGCACAGAGCAGCTTAGGATCAGTCTCAGAGTGGATATATTCTAAATGCTATATGTGTATACATTATGTGTGCAGTGAGGAATTTAATATGCTGCTTTGTAGGTTATCAGATGTAGCCTTAACTGTAAACTGAGGCTTTGGGAATTCCCCCATATGAAGTTCTTCCCTAACATCTGATTGGTCAGTCCACAGGAAAGTGTTTTGTTTTTTTTTACCCGACTTATGGTTATGGTTTTAACCTGTTCAACTACTGGTTAAGATAAATGCACATTATCACACATCAGCCCCAATCCAAAAGTCATCAGAATCCATATTTGTGTAAAAGTTCCATGCTCCTTTGTGTATTTTCTAAGGGATTGTATAACCTTTGTCAATGGTTATACATTTTAAGGTTAGGGTTAGTTTTCATGGAAGATGGAAGTAATATCATTTTTGTGTGTTTCTCTGCTTGCATGTGTGCGTGCATGTGTGTTCCAGTGAAGGTCCAAAAGTCAGACCACCCACACTCCTGGGACCCTTTGAACTCCACCGTTTGCAACACAAGCTCCACGCTCAACAAATCATGGACTGCCTCCAACAATAACACCATCAATAGCCTTGATTACTGCAAGTGTAAGAACACAAATTCTTAATTTTCCTCTTCATCCTTTCTGTCTATCACTGTCTATTTTATTTCACATTGAATATAATTAAATATTAATGCAATGACTGTTCCCATTTCTTTATACTTTCTCTCCCACCTGCAGTAACTCATGTAACCCTTCTTTATTTGTAAGTCCATAATCTTTTGCAATGCATTTGTTCAAGGGAACAATGGACATCATGTTTCGTTCTGTTTTTGCAGCTCTAGTGTCAGCAGGCTTCTCCCCTGGCTCTACAACAACATCAGGCCTGAGTAGCCAAAGCTCCAGCACCTTGCCAAGGCCTTCAGTTCCCATGAGTCCACGGAACTCATTGCTCAAACGACGGCAGAGAAAGAAAGAGCACAAAAGCTCCTGTAGGCTCCATAAATAAATCAATGGACCTGTTCTTGTTTTCATTGTTTTAGAAACATGTATCAATACTGCTGAACCTTACACATTTTGTATTTGTGTGTTTAGTATCACTGGCATCCAGTTCAGTGGGTCCAGGTGGTCAAGTCGTCCACGTTGAGACGAGTGAGATAGTCTTGACAGGTGACCCACTCAATGGTTTTGGTGTCCAGCTGCAAGGAGGAATATTTGCCACTGAAACACTGTCAGCACCCCCACTCATCAGATTCATAGAGCCTGACAGCTCTGCAGAGAGGTGAGCGCAAAACACAGTCACTTGGTCATGCTCATGCACTCATGCACAGAAGTAGCATGAAAGTGAGATGCTTAAATAAAGGTGGCCCAAAGTCAAAGATCTCTGCATGCACAATTGTGTTCATGGTCACTAAAACAACAAGGTTTCCCAGGTGATTTTAGCCAAATCGAACAGTGATTTTTAAAAACAAAATCTGGTTGATTCTCATAATATTGTCTTGAAGAATGATTATGAGAAAGTTAAGCTATGTTTCACAGATGGAACTGAGCCATTTCCTTTGAGGAAATGTGTGGGGCAGAAGTCAAAGTAAGATACTATTTATATTATTGTAGCTGTTTTGGTACTGCCCTGAATTTGTATCACGTTCTCAGCATTAAAAAGGTGTGGGTTTTATTATTTAATATGGGTACAATTCAAAGTGATAATAAAATATTAGGTTATTGTATAATTTGCTCTCTGGGGTCCAGCAACTTAAATCTGTTATAAATCCCATCTATTCTTTCATTTACCAAAAGATTTGAGGTGATTAAGTTTTTATGACTGAAGACTGTAGAATCATGTTAAAGCACTCTTAAAGACATTTCTTTCTAAACAGGCCTTGAGTAATTTATGTATTGTATACAGTTTGTCTCTAATCCATTTCATTGGACTTGATTTTTTCCTTCTTGTGTACTTTCTAGATTTGTATTTATGCAACTTTGTTTGTAAAAATGTTATACATGAGTAAACCTTAGAAAGTTAAAAGCAACAAAGACCAGTCAGCACTAAGTACACTATGTGTAACTCTACAGTATGTGTGTGCGACTGTTGTAGTTGTATTTGTGCAAACATCATCTTAGTACAATTTTGCATTTACAGTAGTCACACACACACAAGCCTGATGGTGGCAGTGTAATAACAATAATCTACTCGGCTGTGTTGTGTGTTGGTGTTTAAACATCTTGAAGCATCATGTGTGTTTTTACATCTTTGTTGTTAGTTCAATTCATGCATTTGTGGTAACAGCATCTAAATCTCTGTATACTCAGTTTGCATTGTGTGTTTACCGATGTTCTCGTTATATAAGCAACCTCTCTAAGTACTGAGTGTGTTTCTGCACCCCGAGGCCCTTAATGCCCACACTAACAACATTAATTAGCCAGCTTTCCCACTCCTACGTCAGAAAGATCGATTAATACCCTCTTTTGTGCCTGACAGGGTGAATCCAAATGAACCCCCCCCATACCCTAAATTATACTCTACAGTTTATCCTCTTTAAACCCATAGGTTTTGTGCAGTGGTGAAAAGCAAGGACATCCGCTTTTAGTAATATTGCCTGTAATTATCCTGCATTAGTGCTGCTAGAAGTTTCCATTCTAAATGTTAATGTGGGCAGTTTATTGTCACAAGAAATGAGAGAAACTGAAGATTGCTGATGAAAAGAGCTGTTTTGTTGCAAACTTGTTTCATATGCTGAGGCAACTCCTCTGGTTTTTATGTAAGTCTATGAAAAAAAATGTACCGACTTCTCACTTGATTTATAAAGTCAGTTAACATTTTCCTGAAAATATTATGGGCTTAATCACTAGTTTCAATTCAAATTCTTCAATTCTTCAATTTATTGTCCCGTTTAGGGTCAAATAGATAACGAGCACAGCTGACAGCTTGTACTGTCCACTGGGTGCATGGCAGATGTGCACTGCACATGCACTCAGTCAAGCCAAAATGTTACTTCTATTTACAAAAACCAAGCTAGTACTGGATAAATTGCAAAAACCTCAAAACTCTTGTCAACAACTTGCTACTCATTGTACACCAAAGACATATCTGGGCATCCGTGAGGGCACTTTCAGTCAGAGTCAGCAAATAATCAATATTTTTCACACTGCTCTGAGAAGATGGAGATTTCATGGAACAAGTGATAGTTGGTGACTCACTTTTGATGCAGACATTACAAGAACACATTACAACTGAAGTACCAGTTGTTGGTAATGCTTCACAAAGTTCCCAAAGTCTCTCACAGCATGATAGAGCAGGAACTGCTGGGATCGCTCATTTACTTGTTTTTGGTAATTCAGAGATGCCATGCTGGAGGAGTAGAGACAGTGCAAACAAAAGACATGTCACTGCTACTTTGCAACACATGGACAATGTGAAGATTAAGGCTGGATTATGAAAACTTTAAAACCTCTAACTGTAAATCTATGTGACAAGTTACAAGCACACATAAGTATGCTCATGGGCAAATCCATCTTTAGTGTCCACAGTACGGTCACGGACATGGTCCAGGTGGAGCTAGACCGGCTCCACTCACAACAGTCAGCTGACTGGGTGTCAGAAAAATGTCACTCCCTTGCAATCAGTGTAAATATCCCATGGAAGTCAAGGCAAACACCCGCAGTTGTCTTGTTGAGACAAATAGCCACAAATGGAGCAGGAAAAAAGAGCTGGTGGATGTCCTTCATTGTTGTTCTTTATCGTTGCAGCGGCATGACATCACTCTATGTGGCCAGTGGGCACAGCCCACATGTAAAGGTGCTATTCTCAGTCGAAATGCAAGCCTGACCCAGGGCTTTACCATTCCAAACCATATCGTATTTGGCTAAAAAGGTGCCTCAGAATAACTGATATTAATGAAAGTGACCACTAATAACTGATAAATTGAAAAACCTAGTCCAACATAAATGAAACAATGCAAATATATTTTGACATTTGCATTTTTACATTAAAGCTAGGTTACATAAGAGTGACAAGCAAGCACGCAATAGGCTACGTTTTGACAAAAGGCAACCAGTACATACTTTCCCTCTCATGAGTCCTCAAATTTCCATCTTTTAACAATGAAAATAATTGTCTAATAGAATTGTATGTTTTGGCTGTTTTTTTTTTATAATTAAAATTATACAGCATGTATAATTTTTTTTAGCATGTTGTGAAGACTCTTGTATGTGCAGGTAGGCATGTCAGTTAGAGACAGACAGGCAAAGATTTTTCTTAAATTATATGCAGTACTGTGCAAAAGCCTTAGGGCATCACCAGCTGTGCTGTTTTCATGTCTATCAAATTCTGTGATCATTTGCATTTGGATGGAAATTATGTGACTGAAAGGTGTTCATATATATCATGAAGCTGTCAATGAGTTTAACTTATTGTTTCTGAAAAAAATGTGTTACTCCAAACTGCTTTAAAAGGTTTCCTGTATTTTCCAATAAAAATGTTTGATATAATATACTGAATGGTCATTATAGCATCACTAAAACAACAAATATAATGGTGGCCTAAGAGTTTTGCACAGCACTGTAGCTTTAAATGTGTAGCGTGCTATAGAATTAATGTTAAAGTAATGTGTTGGAGTTTTAATTGGGACTCATTTTCATTAACAATGTTTTGACGACTACAACCTGCAGCTAATGTTGCCTTTGTAAAGGAAACCCTATTGACTTATCACTTTTTTGTGATGAATTTTATTGTGGTTCAGTGAGTATGTGAGGATTTTTCTTTTTCCAGTAGAAAACATTCTGAGAGGCTTCTCTGTGAGCTTACATGCCTGTATCTCAAAATCTGGAATACCACATTCATAAAATACCCCTTGAAGGAAAAGTAGTTACACTTTTCGTGAGTGTAATAGTCAGCTCTAGCATGCTTGACTTTTCTCACTGCAGTGGTACTGATTTATATTGCAAAAATATATTAAAGATACATTTCCATTCAGTGGATGTTTTGGGAACAGAATTCTTTAAAATCCATCAGCAGCACTGGGAGCGGTGGCAGCTACAAATAATGCAAAAATGATATGTCAGCAGGGAGTAAGAAGCTGCTTTTGACATTGTCTTTTTTTAAAAGGATAACAGAAGACATCCCAGGTAGGCTGCTGCTGAAAGATAATATAATAGATGTTTTTACCCATGCATTTTCAACCTTGGGGTGATCATATCTAAATAGGTTCAGTGATCAGCTGTGATAAAGTCATAGCATGTACAGTATGTTTTTGAAAACCTTTGCCTCTGATGGACACCATGAAAAACCCCACTCTGTTGTTTAGGTGAGGGAGTGGGTGGCACAGTTTTTCTACACATTACACATCCCCAATCCATAGCATGCTATCATATCACAGGGCTCCCAAAAGCTACTGGATTCATCCACTAAAATTGTCATGATGAATGAAAAGGCCTATGCCTTACTCTTCAAAGTCATGTAACACCAAAGTTCGGAACATTTCCCAAAGATCCAGGAGCATTGCAGACTACTCTTCATGTCTATATTTTACTGAAGCAGAAACTTCAGTAAAAACTTGGGAAGATGAAATAGAAAAAAAAAAATGTAGGTGGATATGGAAACTGGAGCTGGCTGTCAGAATGATAGAGAATATGGAGGCTCCTGCACCGGCACTGTGGAAAAAAAAGAAACTGATCACACAAATTAAGTAAAGTTATATTTTTCTATAGCTGGAGATTTTGATATTTTTTACATCACCTTGGTAACTCTTGTAGGTGTGGCCTGCTTCAGGTCGGAGATCGTCTTCTGTCAATCAATGGGATCCCCACAGAGGATGGGACTCTGGAGGAAGCCAATCAGCTTCTCCGAGACGCAGCTCTGACCAATAAGGTCACACTGGAGATAGAATTTGACGTCGCAGGTTTGTGAAGATAACATTCCTCGTTGTGAATGTTGTTAGGTTTCGACACAGTGTGTGACCTGTGTTTAGAAAACCAAAAGCATCTAATTAGGGCTGTGAATGTGTTTGTGCTACAGAGTCAGTGGTGCCTAGCAGTGGTACTTTCCATGTCAAGCTGCCTAAGAAGAGAGGAGTGGAGCTGGGGCTCACTATCAGTGGTAGCAACACACACATACACACACACACACACTATTTTCCATGACTTCAGAGGACAATGTATTGATTTACATTAATTTCCTGGAGACTTTCTCTCACCTTAACATAATTACTACTGGCATTATTCTATAACCTAACCCAAACCTCAGCAAAAGTGTAAAATATGTCTTCACCTTAAAGTGTAGTAATTTAATTTATGGAGACTTGATTTTATGTCCCCATAAGGAAGTCAATTCACCATAATGTGACTGTGTGAACAAATTTAGGTCCCCACAACATAAGGAATACCAGGTACATACGCAAAAATTCAAGTGATGAATTTTCTGTTTTAAAGAACTCCTTGTGAAATGTCACAGGCCTCCCTGACACATTCCAATAACCATGCATTTTGCAGGGTAGCCAACCCTGCAGGGAAACTCAGCTACAGTATAAACATCAGTGGTGTTTGTAAAAAGGTATAGATAACAGGACACATACTTGCAGCCTTTTTGTCATTCAGGTGACACCAATCCCAGTGGCCCCACAAAATTATACCATAACAGCATTTGGATTTTTTTTGAATTGGTTGCTTTAAGGCTGCTTTAAATTGTTTGATTTCAGTTAATGAATTCAGTTAAACTAACAGGCTATATTACACTACAAACTGCAACCAAAAGAGTTCTGGATATGACTTCTTTTGCTCACACAACCATGTTCGAAGGAACAGCTTCTGAAAAATGGAAGGCATAAGTGCCAGTTTCAAGATGTAAAAGTTCACTCCGCACTTTAAATCCACAGAGATCAAGCAATACATCACAAACCTGACATTATTCCAAACCTGCAATATTCATCTTTCTGATAAACCTTCCATCATCCTACTCAAGAGACCGCACACTATAAACACATTGTAAACACACGTGTGTGAAATAAGCTAAATATTTAAGTTAATTACCAGTGGAGTCTGTACTGATGCTGAAGATGGCATCCAGATTTGCAGCTTATTCGGCAATTAAGGGGAAACATAAGGAAAACTTTACTTAAAATGGTCGTGCCCCTAATGTTATCAAATAAAATCTTCTTTTTTTTTTTAATGTCATATTGTGTATCAAAATATCTTAAGGCTTTATGTTTTTGTCCAACACACTTTCAGACACTAACTTTAACATCAGTAATATGTATAAAACCTCAACAATCGTTTTTAGGTACCTTTCCCTTAAGTTTTCCCTTACTTATTGCCTTTATTCTCAGAGTTTATTTTAGAAAACTTATCCCTCTGACCTGAAATCTCCCCTAATTGGCCAGCTTTTCACCAATTAATGCAATTTTCTTTTCTCTTTGATCACATGATTTTCATTTCCTAATGAATGTTATTATGGAATAAATATTCAGTTACACCAACAACAAGTTGCCTATGCAAGCTTTAAGAAGTGCATTACCTTTGATGTGTCTTACATATAGGACATTGTCTCCATAGTGCCATTGTTCCAAATCCAAAACTTACTTTCTGATTGTTGGTGGTTTCATTCATTACACTGTAATATTCTAGTGCTGCTGTTGACACAGTGATTAAGATATTCTAAATTGCATCTAGTGTTTCATAATGATGAGTGTGCAAAATTAATGGCTTTATTTTTACCAGCATTAAGTCACTGACAGGTCGACTGTTGAACCTGGCACATATTTAACTGTTTGGATTACAGATATAAATATATAAGTAAGTGGGCTATTAGAATGGTTGAGTGACTGAGCACTATTATAATCCAAACTGTATTCACCATTATCCTCAGACTGGCTGATATAATGTAAAAGCTTTAACAACCTTGGGTTGCTCTGAAACCCCCAGTCATTTTAGGGAGGTAACTGTGCCAAGAATAACCAATCATCTTACCTTCTGAGGATTTTCAGTTTAAGCTTGTGTTCCCTTATTACTATATATAATAAATCAAGCTCAGTAAATCCTGTTAAATGAGTTTGTCATTTCTGACAGCTTTGATGTATACTGTAGATAGCTGCTTTGAATGGATCAAATCAAAATTGATGGAAATTGACTCATCTCTATTCCATAATGCCATGAACCACAGGTTATAGTGAGAGCCTTAAAGAATGGTGCAATGGCGCCATCTACTAAATATATGTGTTTATATTTGGCAGTATAAAAGAGAAACAAATGTGAACATTTCAGCCATAATGGACAAGCTCCTCTACTGATTAGTGAAGCTTTACAGTTGCAGTTTTATTGCTGCTATTTGTATATATATATATATATAATAGTGAACACACACAAGCTGAGCGCAGGAGCAGTGGGCAGAACCTTTCTGCACCTGGGGAGCAGGGGGGATTAGATGTCTTGCTATGAAAACATTTTCATATTGCCCAGTCTCTGTCAATTTATGTTTTACTTGTGATCAGTGCAACAATATTTTGAAACTTTTTTTTTAAAGTAATGAAAGTGGATAAAGTTGGGTGAATTCAATACGTTTTAAAGTAAAGTGGATATACCTTTCTTTATTTCAATCCTATCAAACCAATAAACACCTATGATGGTATAGATCTCCTTGTAAATCAAGAGTAATTGGTATTATTTTATGTTATGTCAGTCATACCATGTTACAGATGTATTTATTGTTTCCTTTTGTTATCATTAGTATTATTTTTTATTTGCAGTGGTACAAGTAACAACTGTATTAAACAGAGATATTATACTTTTCTTGGTGTTTACTGTGATGTAATCTCCTTCCACAGCCAGTAAGAAGGCAGGTGAGCCCCTCATCATTTCTAACATCAAGAAGGGCAGCATGGCCCACAGGTATCTTACATATTCTACTGTAAAATATTTTATTCTATGCTATTATGTTCGATTGCATAGATTTTTTTCAACTCTGTTTTGATCTATTTTTATGATCTTACAGGTGTTGGTGTCATAAGATGATCATAATTATATTATAAATATGTTAATTTTAATTAGTACCAATTAATTGCATTTTACGCTCTTTCTGTTACTCCCCCCTTCACCTCCAGGACAGGAACACTAGAGCCTGGTGATAAGCTGTTGGCTATTGACAACATCAGACTGGAGAACTGTTCTAAAGATGATGCAGAGCAGATCCTCCAGCAGTGTGAGGAGCTGGTCAAACTAAAGATACGCAAAGATGAAGATAACTCAGGTACATGTGTGACTATACATTAATTGAAGTTGGTTCTGTGTTGTTTAGTATTATTAATTATTATTGATATAATAAATAATACTAATACTAATACTAATAATAATATATTAGACTTAATGCTTTATATGTCACTGCATCTGTTTAAAGATATGCACTTTCAGTTTTTGTCCACTGGGTGGTAATATTGTTCTTCATGTGAGATACTGGAAGTTATATATTTTATTGATCTTAGCAAGGCAGAAACTGTAGGATGACAATTGAAATTCCACTGTGAAACAATGATATAAACATGCAATGAAAATTCATAAGAGACCAACATGTAACAGCCTTGGATCCCTGAATCTTAGTCCAGCTAAAGTGTCCTCCTATTCCATGTCACATTACCATTGTCATCTTGCATTTGTGAGATAAATTAACATGTCCAAGTGGTTTCAAAGAGAATCTGTCTCTCTGTGGTTTGATGTGATGTTAAAGATTGCGTAACCATGCTAGATTATGACTAAGAGGGTATAATGGCACGCACGTGCCCGAAACATGCACACACATCTATGTACGTAAGGACATTCATAAGGAGTTCTTGAAATATGCAGTCACGTACACTAAGCCACTTAACCACATTACAGTTAATAATGCACCCCAACCATAACCCCCTAATATTGCCACAAAACTAACCATAACCAATAATGAAACTAATGAAAATAACCAAATCCATTATTCATAAATCTCTCCAACGTGGGACTAATAAAGGACTTCCTCAGTGAGGTCTAACACTCAAAGTGGTCCTTTTCACTTTACCATCACACATTCACAGATATTGCATTTGTGGAACATGATAACAAGGCACTCTTCTGCTTGGTTACCAAGGAAACACTTCTCACCAGGGTTAACGTACTTACACTGAGATGTTCTGTGTGAGTTTATGTGTGCACATGCATTTTTATTACATCTTTAGAAACCAGTAAAAACATTGACCTTTGTCACGACCACTAGTCATCTTAGAGATATCTTTGGGTACAGGGGAGATGTGAACTGTGGTTCTGGGTGTGATTTTTATTGCTTATGGTTAAGGTTTGGTACAATGTTTTGGTAGGGCTGTCCATATGAAGAGAAGACAACATGGACAAAATGTGATTTCTTTCCTTTTTGATAATATTAAGGTATAGCCTTTTAAGTAGCATTTTACATAAATTAATACAAAATACATATACATAAATACAAAAATGACCAAAAAAAATGATGAAACATTAATTAAACAATAAATTCATAGGTAAAAAAAATTTGGTTCATGACACCAGACATGAACCAAATTGATTATATATTTTTTAACCCTATGGCCATTGTGTTAAGCTACTTAATATGACAAAATCATCCTCAGAGTTCAAGTGACAGACAATTTTTCAAAATGTTCATTCAGTGATGGCAAATATTTGATGCAACCCCTACTTTCTTTATGGTGTGTGTAATACACAGTATCATTTGTATGATTTACTCCTGAGAGCTGATGCATTAGAATAACACATACTATGTGCGTGTATGTGTGTCTGTGTTTGTCTGTGTTACATATATATACCAGACGAACAGGAGACGTCAGGCAGCATCATCTACACAGTGGAGCTGAAGCGGTACGGAGGCCCTCTAGGTATCACCATTTCAGGCACAGAGGAGCCTTTTGACCCCATCACTATATCTGGCTTAACCAAGAGGGGCTTGGCTGAGAGGTACATACTCTCTTTAGTGTCTGAAATTATAATATCCAAAAACTTGTGTTGTGATTATAAAATCTATAGTGACTTATTACCCTATAAAGGATATTTAAATGGTTTATCAATAGGTTATTAATTTGGTTAATGAAAACATTTTAATGTATGAATTTGGTAATATAACATAATAAATTAAACTTTCAATGTTAACACTAATGCTTAATAGTAGTTACTTATTTCATATCTGATGAAGCTGACAGATATGCAATAAATGGTGGCTGGTGGAGAAGACAATGAGTCAATGAAGCAATGAGCTCTGAGATTTCTAACTCTTACTCTTGTGGGCCACATGGTTCATGACCGGGTCCAGTTGAGGGCCTTTCTGTGAGTGTGCATGTTCTCCCTGTGTGTGAGTGGGTTTTTTCCATGTTCTCTGGTTTTCTTCCACAGTCCAAAAACATGGAGAAGTTGTTTGGACATTCTAAAATGATCATAGGTGTGAATGTGAGAGTGAATGGTTGTTCGTCTCTGTTCGTCTGTGTTGGCCCAGTGATGGACAGGTGACCTCTGCAGGGTGTACCCTGCCTTTATCCTTATTTTCTTTATATATATATATATATATATATATATATATATATATATATATATATATATATATATATATCTCAAATGAAACTCTAAAACCTTTCTCCCAAAAACACACACCTCATGTGCCTTACATATCACAGGCACAAGCATGTGCATGTGATAGGAGCATGTGATAGTGCTCAAAATAAACATCTCTATCAAAGTAGGCCATGACATAAAGGACTGCTTTACATTTATGGCAGGTTTACAACAGTGGCTAGCGATAGACAGGTGAAAGGAGCTACTCTAATTTGGTCTGACCTTGTCGTGACCATGAAAGTAGTCATGTGGTTGCTGTATTGGGCTGCAGTCCAGTCAGTTCATTGTTGACTGCTTATCTTTTAAGGGTTGCAGGGGGAGTTAGAATCAATCCCAGCTGAAAGTGTGCGGGAGGCAGTTTGCACTAGTATAATTGTATTTTTCAATAATTATCATAATATATTTCACATGCATAGTTATTTTTATTTGATCACTCAATGCGTTGTTTGGTCCATAAAAATGACCACCCCCTCAAATGTATTATTTTGTTGTGTCTAATATCTTTAAAACAATACTTTTTGTATAAAAATGCTATCTGGTTTAAAGACATGGTTGTTGGCACATTGGAAGTCCCGCTTCAGAATTCACCAATATATTAGTTTGTCAACAAATACACAAATTAATATTTATTTTATGAGAGTCGCAGTAAACAATACCAGTTGCCAACTGTAGAGCAAATCTTACTTTAAGGTTAGACCATTGCATAGTGTTGCTTTAATGTCCCTTTTCTGTTGCTTTTGTGATACCCACTGTATGCATGAATGTGTATGTCCAGGACAGGGGCTATTCATGTAGGCGATCGGATCCTGGCCATCAACAGTGTCAGTCTAAAAGGCAAGCCGCTAAGTGAAGCCATCCACCTACTGCAGATGGCTGGAGAGACAGTCACCCTCAAAATTAAAAAACAGCTCGACAGTAAGTACAAAAGGTTTATAGTACACCTTATACCTTAGTACAAAATGGATGCCTTACATTTTAGACAGATTACTGAGCTGCTTACTCACTATTTTTAGCCTTTCAGTACACAAGGCAGACACTATTACAATAGGTCTGTTAGGGTCTCTTATATTCCAATATGAGGTGACATACTGTCAGCTTTCCTGCAATTAACCTTCTTGTGTTTCCTTTCTGCATACAGTACAAATTCTAACGTTGCCTTCTGTGATAGCTTTGTAGAAAACAAATTAAAAACCCAGCCAACTTCTAAACCATCTAAAAAAATAGGCACATTGCCTCAGAGTTTCTCTGCTTGATGATATTTTAATCAAACAAAGCTAATTCTAACCGCTTGTTTCCCAAGATGTTGATGAAAGTAAAGCAGCAGAAGCAGAAGACATCACAGAGAACGAGCTGAGTGACACCGAGGACGATGATTTAACGGACAGCCAACAGACCAATAAGCTTTCTGAGCTGTACTCAACCACCATACCCAGTGTGGACTCCGCCATGGATTCATGGGAAGGTTCAGGGCTGGATGCGGGCTACGGCAGCCAGGGTGAGTGGAGGGTTAACACTTTTAGACTTACAGATCAAAGGCTAAAGACGCACACTTGTCTTTAGCCTCAAAATGACAAAGGAAACTGCAAGCTTATGTGATGTCAAAAATAATTCCTCAGTTGAAAGTTTACAGCCTCTCTTTCTCTAGGCATGTACAACAATCAAGCAATTGGTATCGCCCTTCATCCTCACGAGTGGCGTAGCACCAAGCAGCAGTGCAGCACTACACCCCCCCTTGGACAGAGGAAGAACTACCCCTTCAGTGACGGGGGGTTCAGTGAGGATGACTGGGACAAACTACCAGGGTAGAACTGAGCTTTCCTTTACTATAAAACTAATGGTGTGTCTGCTGTGTATGCTGTGTAATTATTAATGGGGACAAACTGCTTGTTTTGAAAGCATGAAATCTTAAGAAACTGTTAAACATTTAGACTTTTGGTGTTGTCTGCGAAACACCTGACTGAGTGTTTCTGTATTAAATGAGAGTAGGCTTTAAAAGCAAGAGTTTTAGCTCCAGCAAAGGGTAGTTTGAGACTGCGGTTTGAGATGCCAGTTACAGAGTTTGTGGTGAAGTGGACATTTCAGTTTGAAGGCTGACTCATGAAGTCAGTGAGAGTGACAGAGGATCTTGAGTGTGACAGAATTTGTGAGCGTGTGTGAGAAAGAATGAGTGTTTGTGTGCGTGTGCAGTGATGCGTTGTGAGGATAATAACATTTGTCAAGGTTATGCCATAACACATCTGCCATTGAAGAGAAACAGAAAAATCATTTGTACAGTGAAAGTTATCAAGATAGTTGATGTGTTAATCACATCATCACCACGAAGAAAACTTTATCATAATGGAGGAAAAAAAATAACAATCAAAAAGTGATTTGTTATGGTATATCCAGTGGCGAGATAAAAATATCACATTTGTGTTTGTGTGTCCTACAGGTTTATCAGCCAACAGCCAGATGGTATTCTGCTGGATCCTGATGACAGTTTCTGGTGTCAGGCCCTTGAGGACCTGGAAACCTGTGGTCAGTCAGAACTCTTAAGAGAGATAGAGGTCAGTTTACATGTTGGCATTCACTCTACTTCATGCAGTCACTAACATCAGCTTCGTTTGTCACAACTGTTGAACCCCAAAATTTACCTCAAGACAGCTTACAATGACATGTTAACATTTTGCATCACCCCAGGGTCTTGTCCCAGGCCGAAACGTCTCCCGGGGGGTGGGAGCTTTTTTGGACTCCCCAAAGCATAAGTGTATTTAAGATTCTTATGGTGATGCTATCAAATAATTGAGCATTTGGCTGTGGCAATCAGTCTTCTAACTCTTCTAACCATGATGCCATTGCAGTCACCTGTACAAACCTGATAACAGAATTAAAGGGATTCTCATAAAATGTTTTTGGGGTGCCTTCTCAGCTTGAGGCAAGGCAGTGGCCTTTGTTTACCCTGGTGTATCATTCCTGTATCCAGCACCTGGCTATTTTCAGTAAAGTTGTGCTTGATGCCAGGTGCTTAAGGCAGTTCTGCAGTAGGTATTAATTTATAATTTGATATTTAGAGGAATGTTTCTTACTAGATCGGGTCTCATCACCTTTTAATTCTAGTCTACAAGGTAACCATGTTTACATTTTTAGTTTGCATGTAGCTATATGCTGTATGCAGCTACTAAATATTTTCCCTTATCAAATTAATGATTAGTCCAATACAAATAGCCGCTATAGCTGTAACCACAAGTAATACATTTAAACACAACTTTCTGTTTGGTCATGCCAAGTTGGGCTGCATGTGTTTTTATTTCTTTAGGCGTCCATCATGACAGGCACAGCCATCACTCTTGGTGTAGATGGTATGAATAAGCCTCCAGGTGAGCCCATATTGAGCCACAACAGGATGAGTCCATTGCGGAGAAATTCTCTTCTGCATCAAGGAAACCTGCTCCACCAGGGCATCCTTCTGCATGAGGACGCACACCTGCATGAAGAGGCCCAACTTCACCATGGTCAGTGACAGTATAGGGGCAGGGGAAAATATCAACAAAATTGTTGACAGTATATTGTCACACATGGCACTTTTGTTCAATCCTTGTTCAAATACTGTTAAAAGTGTTATTTAAAAACAGACCTGCACCAGGAGGCCCACTTTAACCAGGAATCTCACCTCCACCAAGATAACCAATCCCCTCTGCTGTACCATGAGCCAAAGCCCAAGGCATCTTTAAGAGTGTCAGAAAGAACGTGGGAGTCTCGAAGAATCAAAGAGGAAATGCAGGGGATTCTGTCCCCAACACCTCTGGAACTGCATAAAGTGAGTTCACACCTCTGTCAACAGACCCCTTTGATGTGGGTTCTGCTCTTTAGAAAATGTTGATAAATATAATGCCAGGTAAATATAATTGATTGTTTTCTTAGTTTAAAGCTTTTAAGTTTACTTGTCACAAGCATTAGTGAAAACATGGCTGCAGCTTGTTTCGGTTTGGCAGACAAGAACCGGGGCAAACATCGCTGGATCTGTTTAGTTGTCAGACTTCTGCCTTCTAGCCCCTTTAACATTTAGCAACCAACACATTACATTGAATTTTTTTTATGTTGTTTGTCGAATGATTTGAATAGAAGTTAAGTAATACTCTTGATACTCTTTGCTGCTGTAGTCACTCGATGTTGGGTCCCCTGCATAGGTCTCTTTTGGCTGGCGCCCATAAAGTCTGTCACTGTTTGGTCATTAACTATCATCTTAATATAGAAAGCAGAAATTGGATGACAGACCTCCCAGAATCCATGCATGAAAATTGACTTTCCAGGCCACCCTTTAATTACATTGTCCTGCATTGTTTGCCTGCTGTGAACAACAGTTGTTTGCAGATTTACACATGCAGCCAGAGCAGCTGCACCAGCTGGAAGCATTAAAAGCTGCAGCTAATTCCCAACAACTGTCGAGACACTAGGAAACGTCATGTGCTCTTAATGGTCTGTCTGCCATGGAGTACAACTTTGAGGTAGTTTGATTTTAAAATACCATAGACATGACCTTGAGAAAGATACAGGGTAATATAGTGCAGGATTTACAGTACAGCCCCCCAACCCCCGTTGGTATATGTTACACACAACTCCCGAATATGAAATACATTTATTTTGAAGGGAAAATGCATTAAAGTGAATTATTTTGGCCATTTTAATAATGTGCACATTGGCCACAAGCCAACATGTTGAAGACTTTAATAGGATCTCTGTAAGGACATATCAAAAGGTGAGGTACACCCTGGAGAAGTCACCAGTCCATCACAGGGTCACATAGAGACAAACAACCATCTACTCTCACATTCACACCTACATGCAATTTAGTGTTCAATTGGTTTAATCCCCAAATCTGCATGTTTTTGGTCTGTGGGAAGAAGAAGGAGAAACTGGAGAAAAGGCCCTTGTTCCGAACTTGTTCTTCTTGCTGCAAAGGCAAGAGTGCTAACCACTACACCAACCATTTTGTGAACACATACTGTTCTCAGTAGAACATATGGGGCCCCCATTAGTAGTTGTAAAAACAAACATTTAATTTTTTGAGGCTGTTGACTGGTGGTCACTTCAAGGACTGGCCTGTCCTGCATTTGATTATGGTACAGTAAAGTGATGCAGCATGGGTAAATGTTGCATTATAATATTTTTATGCAACTAAATATTCTTTCGTTATAGGTAATGGAGAATGCTGCAAAAACCCTTATTTTTAGATGAAATACAAGAGAGCTGGACTTTTTTGGTCACAGTTTTTTAAGATAAATAGAATTGTTCAAAGTGCTAATGTGTCAAAAACGCAACTTTAAGTGCCTAAATTTGAAAATCATTCTGTTTTATTTTAAGTATTTTCTGTGTTAATTCATCATATTTAAATCTGTTATAGAGTTTGAGAAAGCATTGCTTCATAGCTGGCCTGTGAAAATATTAATAAATATTAACACAATTGTTGCTTATTTTGTGTATTAATAATCTATCGGTGTGCTGGGAACATCACATCATTGGCAACTATTTACGAAGAATATGATAAGACTGTTCAGTCACATCATCTGTGACATTAAAATGGTTATTGCTTCTTTGCCTTGCAGTATTAGGAGAATGACAAATGGCCTTCAGCTGTTCTGCTCTTAGTGTTCTGTATTAATTGAATGGATTCATCAGTGACCTCAAGCTTGTTTTGATCCTGGCCCAAATACTTCTTAAAGCAGGATACTTTACCATATAGTAAAGTCCTGTTTCCCAAACAGCCATTGTTTTCCATGTTCAAACTTAACTAAGTAAACTATTAAATTTCACTAAACCAACCTCATTTCCTTTCGGTTTTCATCTGCAGGTAACAGTAATAAAGGACCCAGAGAGTGATGACTTTGGCTTCAGTGTTTCAGACGGATACTTGGAGAAAGGAGTTTATGTCAACATGATCAGACCTGACGGACCAGCTGACCGAGCCGGGCTCAAACCCTATGACAGGATCCTACAGGTTTAATATTTGACTGTGCCAACATCCATATCAGGGCCATAGTGTAGAACAAAGACACAGGCTATGTTAAGCCATGACACACTGTCTTGTCTGAGTTGTGAATACTTTACAGATGAATTTACTTCATTGTGTGATTTGTGTCTACCTGTGTCTTCTTGAGACTTGAGACATTCAAGTCCAAGGATTCAACACTACTTTATACAAAAAGGTACAGTTACTACATGGTAATTCCATACAAGATTTACAATTTATCCGGAAACAATAGTTGGTTTGTTCCGGACAAGTCACAGTTACAAACCATTGGCTGCACCTTTTACGAGAGTGTCCATTATCTGTGTTTCTGTTGTTCTCCAGGTGAACCACGTGAGGACAAGGGACTTCGACTGCTGCCTGGCGGTGCCGTTAATCACAGAGGCCGGAGACAGACTGGAGCTCGTCATCAGTCGCAACCCAGTGGCCAATGACGACCCGGAGGACAATAACAATACTTTAGATCACCCACTAGACCTGTAACAAAGTCACAAGACAAAGCGGGGAGTGTCAAGACATACATACACGCATTCGCTCCATCTTGTCACATTCAGGCAAGATAAACACACACATACACACACACCACTGACATGCAATAATTCTTCTTCTACACAGAGACTGCTCCAGGAACACACACAAAATGTGCATGTCCATACACTTGCCCCCTCCCATTCACACTAGGTTGAACTTTACTGGTATAAGTTTCTGCAGAAGCACAGCCAGAGTGCAGAAAAATCACCAGAGGTTGCCATGACAACTATCGTCTGAAGCCTCCCACTGCTGATCACACACAAGCAACCAATAGGTTTGAACTTTATCCATCTCAGTGACACTGATTCTTAAGATTTGACCACAGATTTGAAAACAGAACAGCAATTTGAGTGAGGGGAATTCAGCTGTTTACTGATATTTCCCAGTGTTGACTTTTCTCTATGAATCTGCTGAATTATACAACACTGTCAACAAGTGTAAGACATTTTAAGGGAATCTGAATTGAGATATTATTTTTCTCTACTTTCAGATTGATTTTATTTCCATTTTAGGAAAGGCTAATGAGACTCAGTAGAAAAGCAAACCGACTTTTTATTAAGGGATTGTAAATTGTGTTTGATTGGGGGTCTGTACAACTGTGGCCATTTTAGGAGTCCATACTGCTGGTACGATTGTGCTTCAATACTCCTGATCCAGTGAAATTGAATGCAACTACAAATCATAAAATGAGCACAGTGATATTTTAAAAGAAGAAAATATTTTTTTATCTTTACTAGACAATGATGTCACCATCCTTATGGGCAGTCATGCTTGTTTAAAAAACTATATATCAAGGTTGTCAATCAACAGTAAAATCTCAACACACTGACTAAAGATAATTATTCTTTAGTCAGTGATTAGGTATTTCCAATTCAAATAATCTGTCGCGATACAATGTATTTCAATATGATTCAGAAGCCTGCAGTCAAAAAGTAATTATGTTACATGCCCTTATCCCTAAATCTTTAGTGTGACTTATTTTTTTTCTATGATTTTTACTATTACAAACAGAATTGTGGCATAAAAGTATCCAAAACACGTAGACCTATGTTCTGCCCTCATTTGAATTTTAGAGAGCACATAATGTGGGGAATGGCTTATTCTCATGACCCTTGGCTGCTCAGGGTTGTGGGTCAGTTTTAGAGAGAAAAATGGACAAGCTAGCCTTGTATCTGTTTTAAAATATTTGCATTTGTGGATTAAAAACATGGCACCAGAGTTGCTACACTTTTCCTAAACTAGATTTTTAGTTCATTGAAATGTACCCAGAAGTGCTGCCTGCATCTTAAATCACTCATGATAGTCAGTAGTGGTTTTTCATACCAAGGGACACAGTAGTGAGGCACGGTTCAGTGCAGGTTCTGGATACCTAATTATCCACTTTGCCAACTGATCTGTTTCCAGTGTGTGCTGTGACCAGAAACCCATTCACATCCATTATAAAAGTATCATTTTAATACGAATGTTCAGATCCTGATGAATGATAAAATGTGTATCCCAAGTCTTGCTCCTTCTTTTATACTCCACCACAATCACCCCCTTTCTACTTCTATCTATTGCATTGTATTCAAACATTTTTTCTTCTCAAACATAAATTTAGTTTGAATTGAAAGTATGCACACATTTGCCATCCATTGTGATCCCGGCATTAGTTTCTCGATAATGAAATCTTAAGCTACCTGCTGCTGTCAGGGACGGACTTGCAATGAAGAATGCAATCATTTCCAACAAATTTGCAAATGTTTGCGTGGAGGATGAATCCGAGACTCATCCAAGACAATGTTAGGTGGAGCAAATGCTGCTTTCCATTTTGCAACTCTATTGCATTAAATTTAAATTAACCGAATGATTATTCTTACCCACAAACCCCACCTCTCCTCTCCTCTCCTCTCCTCTCATTTTTGGTTTGTTTGCTACCAGCAGATTCCTTCCACTTCTGTCACCTCCTGTTTTTCATGACTTTCTCTGATTCCTGCCAAAACACTCCTCTCCCGGGTGAACTGTAGATTTACAGGCATGCGTCTTGCTGCTTCGTCTGCAGCAGAACATGTGTTTGTCAGGTTTTTACATGTGTGTATATGTGTGTGCGCGTGGGTGTGTGTAGTGTGTGTGGCTGAACAAAACTGTGACTGAAATGCACAAGAGGGGGATAATGTGTGTGTGTGTGTGTGTGTGTGAGTGAAGGAGCGAACAAGAGAGAGACAGAGCAGGAACAGGACCAATCACAGCTTCTGTTTGTGCATCACACTCTTTCCTCACATTGTTACATAACACAGTTAGATTCCAGCTGCTCCCTTTGAGAGCAGCTTCTATATGTGTGTGCGTGCGCGCGTGTGAAAGAGTGAGCGAGCTAGGTGGTGTACATTTCACTGTACAGTGGCGCCATTCATCATGACTGTTCACCTTCCTTTAAGGAACCCCGATGAGACTGAAAACAGTATGAACTCAAAGTTTTGTGAGAAAACAGTGAGAGGAAAGACAGTAATATCTCTTCGTAACTAATGAACAAAAGGGTATGAGTCTTTCAAAGCACTTACTACAAAAGAGAAGCACACTGTTGAATACCATGCACTGTAAGTATTTTCATGTAATACAGTAAAATCTTGTCTCAGTGTTTTTTTATGCAATAGTGTCCAAAAAAGAATGATATACAATATAAATGTTTTGTAAAGCAACAACTAAAAAGGACAAATAATTGCAACGTAAAGCCTTCCAAACTATTTTTGTTGCTTTTTATGTATGTATGTATGTATGTATGTATGTATGTATGGTCAGTCATACTCCCAGTGCATTTCTGGGTCAAAGGTCAATTTAAGCCTGATCAAGATTTATTTATTTTTTATTTTATTCAGATTTATTTTTTAACATTTTTAAATGTGATTAATCTAATCTACTGAAGAAAATATAATTAATTGAATATTTACAGTTAAGTGGCTGATGTTATACAGCACTGTGCAAAAGTCTCAGGGCACCAACAGCTTTTTGTTGCTTTAATGTCAGTCAGATTCTGTGATCATTGGCATTTTGATTGGAATGACGTAACTGAAAGTTGGTCTTATTTATTAGCAAGCTGTCAATGAGTTTAACTTATACGTGCGTGTGTGATGCTCAAGCACGTCCTAAGTAAACCTGGTGCAATAGACCTTTTTTGACATGAAAGGGTCGCTCTAGTGTAAGGTCATGTCCCTCTAAATACAGGTTACCTGTAGATTGCTTGTTTGTTTAGTTTTGTTTTATTTTTCTGGAAAAAAAAAATCAACTGCATATGTTTTCTGTATTTTCTGGGTATGTTACAATAAAGTGAGTAAAAAAATAATTATACTTTATGATCAGTATAGCATTGTTCATACACCAAATTTTACTGGGGCCTGAGACGTTTTCACAGTACTGTAAATGGCAAACATTTAAGTGGCAATGCCAATCTTCATGTTTGTATATTGCATTTTATGAAACTGTCCTGTTATTACCCTGAAGATATTAACAGATGTCAGTATAATAATCGGGCATTTATTACATTTATCAGCTGCATCAGCTTCACCTGTTCCTGTTTGCCCCTTCCACACTGTACAATCACAAAATATTTTAGTTTTTTACGGCTCATCTATAACATAATGTACACCTATTGTGCAATGTGAACTTGTCATTCAATAATCTACTGCAATTTGGAGGCCCGAGGAAGTCAAGTTACACTTCAATTTGTTCTCTTTGAGATAAGAACGATTGTTTGTTTGTTTTGTTCATTTGTTCAATTAACTGCACTTTAGTGAGAAAGCAAAATACATGTAGTTGAGATATAACTACCAGGGGACCATTAATTATGGGTAACAGCTTTGCAAAAACAACTACTTAAAATATAACCATTTTAAGCGTACCACTGAGCAATCTTTACCCTATTGATAGAAAATGGTTGCTATATATTATCCTGTAATTTGGGTTTGTGCGTTGGCATTGAGCAAATAGTCCTCTGCCCTGAGAATGACGCAACATACGGTCAGTTAACAGTCAGCTAACCATCCTGCGTAAATTGACAGTTAACTTATTTTTTACTATCTTTTGTGTTATTCATGAGCTCATTAGTGCCATACCCATATTGTTTAACATGAGTTAACTCACTAGCCATTGCCATTACTGACAGCCAACACAAAATTTAAACCTCTCCTTTTTTTGGTTAGTATCTTTTATGTTTTCTCATTCATTTTCCTCCAAGCTTTTTCTTTTCTAAGTCTAAATCCATTTAAAAGTGTTGAGTGTTAAACTGTATTAAGATTCTGGATTGGGTCTCCTTCATTATAATGTATGCGTTGTGTTTACATTGTTTGGTTTTTAAATTGTGTAAAGTTCTATTCTATGTGATATAGTATTTTTCTACAACAATATTACTCTTCCAAAAAAAATGCAAAGAAAACACAACACAAAAATTGTGAAAAGGAGAAAATAAAATGTATGTCTTTATTGATGTTGTCATTTTGTTTTGGGGTTTTTTTCTATGAAACAAGTGTACTGCTATGCTTCTCTTTTTGAGAAGGACATGACAAAAGATAAAGATAATAAAAATTCAAATATCTACTTTTATTATGTGGCTCTGATTATTTTTTCAGTGTTCTAAAATTACACAATGATATTTCCCAACTTAGTGTTTTTGTATTTCACATCATTTGTGTAATTTTGATGTTTTAATGGATTACTGGGCATTAATCCATTAAAACACTGGACTCCTTTTTATGGCTCGTTATATCATGCTTTTTATTGTTTTTATAATTTGTATGCTTTGCAATCCCATCGAATGTTTTGCAGATGCTTTTTGTTTAATCTTACGTCATTCTTAAAAACCATTCAATAATATACAGTATTTACCTCACTTTCTTGATGTTGTGATTTTATAAAAGCTTTTGTGTACTTTTTGAGGTATTTTTCTGCTTTTATATACTTCCATGACATTCATCTATCCCATTTTTAAGCCTTACTATACTGTAACTCTTTTATTACATTTTCTCCATGCCTTATTTTATATTTTTTAAGGTTATTCTATGGTGAAATGGCACCTTTTTTACACCTTATTTCTTTGCTCAAGTCAATTTTATTTGTATGATACCTGTTTTAACATATCTTACATTTTCTTAAGTCAGTTTGTACTGTAAGGTCGGCATCTTATAATGCCAAGTGCTAATGCACTCTGTGAAACCCAACAGTTTACAGAGTGCAGTAGCACTTGGTGTCAGAGAGAAAAAAATCTCGACAGGAAGAATCTTTGAAGAATCTTCAAACTTGCTTTAAACTCATTTTGGTTTCACCTTGAATTACACAATATACCAGTGCGATCAAAATGATGGGGTAAAGGGTATGAATATGTTCAAGTTCCAGACTATTGTAGAGGAAAAAGTGTGCATCAATGATCTGTATACAAACCTACTGTTAATGCGCTTATCCAGTTTCAAATGTGTACATTTGTGACTTCCTCTCTATGTGTCTGAACTGAGGCAGGATGTGTTTGATTATCTGTGTGTAGCACATGACTTTTCTTCTCCCTTGTTCCTAAATAGCAGTCTATTTTGTTCTGCATATACTGTACTGTGCCTTCTGCTGACTTAATTATTCCCAGGTCTACTGTTACATAACAGGTCCAGCACATACAGTCCACTCTTGATACATGTACACGCAAACACTACACGAGCACAGCAACAGCACACGTTAAAACAGTTCAACACCCAGTGAACATGATCCACTTATTTACACACACAAACTGGCACATGCCAGTGTGCACGCACTCTCAGTTTTTCTGCTAAACAAAAAAGGGAGCTCTTTAAGGGAATAATAGTGGGTTACAGAATTTTAGACTAGATAAAACCTTCTAAGAATATCAGCCAGATGTGCACCAGAACAGACTTCCACAAACTATTAATATTTTTACGTAGTCCGACAAACAACCCATTTTGGTCCAGATTTAGTTCCTTCTTCCTCTTCTGACCTATTTGCTTGTAATTTTTGTCACATAAAGTTTTACTCTGTAATCTACCTCACTAACTCATGTTATGAAGTAATATTACAGTATCTTTTGGTTACTTAGTAGACTAATCACCAAATATCAAATTTTCTGTCCCAGTTGCTGAACTTAAAGAAAAAAATGCAAATGCACCAAAAAATAATTAAAAAGATTCTTGTTTTTGCTCATGTGCAGATGCCAAGAAATTGTCATGAAGATGAATTGGTACAAAAGATTCTCAGCAGCTCCGTTTATTCTGGGAGCTGGCAGACAGCAAATGGAAATATCAAGCAATGTGTTTTTTCTCTGGAGTACCAGTTATTTAAAGGAGACATCTGATTCGTTTTTTTTACTTTTTTCCCTTTAGTGTGTTAAATACAGAGCAGGCGAGCAGAGCAAAGTGATGAAAATTTCCTCTGCCTCCCTCACAGCTGCTCCAATGATTTAGCACATCCTCCCCCTACCTCATCCCTTCGATCACACCTGATGGCTGAAAAGTCAACTATTTTGAAATCTAAAATGCACACCAATAACATCAGGTTTAGTTGTAAAAAAAATTATTGTCCATTAGCTAAGAAACACTGAGCATTCCATCGTAGTAAGAGAATTATTAGTAAAACTCGCTTAACCACTAAAATCCTTTCTTCCCATGTCCTGATGCCGCTACAGTTGTTTGAACTATTTCTGTTTTCTCCGTTCTTGCATTGACTACTTCTGCTCAACCCCATCGAGCATCTTTGGGATAAACTAGAACAGGCCTTCTCGTCCAACATCAGTGCCTGACCCTATAAATGAATGGACTCAAATTCTCATAAAAACACTTCAAAATCTTGTGGAAAATCATCCAAGAAGAGTGGAAGCTGTTATAGGGGACCACCTCCCTAGTAAAGTCCTGTGTATTTATTTGATTACAGTCATTACAGTCCCTGTTGGTGTAATGATCAGGTGTCCCAATACTTATGTACACAGAGTGTATCTTTGTTTTTGTGCGCGACAGTTGTCAAGACAAATTAAAAGCAAGGACTTGTCACAACAATGACATTAACAGCACATTTTAAATAAGCATTGACTATAGACCTAGATACTGTACATTCAGCAGCTGAATTGTTTAAAAACAATAATAATAATAATAATAATAATAATAATAATAATAATAAACGTTAATGTCACCCAAAGGATATGGAAGGGAAATTGCAGTGTGGGACAATTAGTTGTGTTGAATACACTGCCTCTATAACCACCCGCATGTTTAAGCCCTTAGCTTATGTAAGAAATATTGGGGTCAAAATATTCCATAAACTAAAGCTGTTTAAGCAACTTGACTGAGCTGCTTAAAGTGACCTTTTTTTCAGAACATGCAGCTTAGTCTTTTTTCCTTTTTTCCTTTTTTCACAGTTTAGGAGCTTAGGGTCAGTGATTTCTGGTTTGGTTTATTTTTGTTTGGTTAGGTAAGCGCCTAAATTTATCTCACTTTCTAGTTACCGTGGGTTGTGCT
Organism: Brachirus orientalis; assembly: GCA_016785285.1. Classification (NCBI taxonomy): domain Eukaryota; kingdom Metazoa; phylum Chordata; class Actinopteri; order Pleuronectiformes; family Soleidae; genus Brachirus; species Brachirus orientalis. The sequence goes on along the minus strand of JAFBJR010000194.1, from coordinate 7,986,722 downwards.
GCCACGATGACGCCAACACAAGCCCTTCAGCACTTTGAACAAACCCATTCTTTAAAGGGTAAAATAAACATTACTCTTACTCCAACAGCAAATGAATGAATGATGACATGCTGTTTAAGTAGAACAAAGTGGCTGCTGGTGGCTACATCCCGGACAGAAAAAAAAACGAAACCCTACGGGTCACAATTACTGTAAGTCAAATTAGCCAATCGCAGAAGCTCATCAGCTCAATGTTTAAAAAAAGGAAAAAAACAAAACAACAAAAACCAGATTCACTGACTGGCCATCATATACAGGTCTCTATAGAGAGATCTTTGCCTGGTAGCAGTAAAATACTGATGGTCTGTAATTTGTTTCTGAAACTGATAGCCACTAATAATAAAACTGTCTGGTGAAAAAAAAAATGCCAGTGTACAGGTTTCAAAACTCTGTCATGCATATTATCATGATAGTGTCTTTACAGCTGGAGTTGATGATATCGATTTATCAATTTCCTGGTTAGGTTTAGGCAAAAGGAATGGCCATTTTAAAAATGTTGACATTAACAAATATAAAACAATTTGCCAAAACACAGGATTCGATTTCATGTTTAGAATACACAATTGTAATGCATTTATTATTTTTCATGAGAAAATGGGAAGTCAGTTGCTTCTTTTTCTCGCCGGTCCATCATAGGGGCCACACATAGAGACAAACAACCATCCACTCTCACATTCACACCTAATGGACAATTTAGAGTGTCCAATTGGCCTAATCCCCAAATCTGCATGTTTTTGGACTGAGGGAGTGCTAACCACCACACCAACTGTGTGGCCCTCATCCAGGTCAAAGTTTTTCCAAAACATTTTGAGCAACTGGGCCTGAGGTTTTTCTTGAAGTTGTTCAAGAAGTCCATTTTCTACTGACTAATTAGTTTTGGGCAATACATAATAAAAGATTGACACATCACATATTTGTATGATGATGAATATGTGTATCATATAAAAAGTGGAAACCTAAAATGTAGTCTGTATTGATAGAACTGACCTGTAGCTCAGTACTGGTAACATTAATGTACAGTATGTTAAACAGCCAAGACTTAAACAAGTGTTTGAGTCACAGTAAAGCACAGCAATAGCATCAAGTGTCAGAATGTCAAATGAATGATAGTGAGGCTCTCATCAGCCTGTTACTATGTAGAAATCATCCAAAATAACTAAACAAAGGACATCTCCAACATTGTTTTCTGAAGACAAATTCTTTAATAAGAAATAAAAAAAAAAGTTTTACACATTGGTAAAACTGTTCAAACACATTTTCTAGCTTACAGGTTGGCCTTAGAAATAAAAAATAAAACCTTTTAAACTATCTTGGAATTTTTTTTTTTTTGTTTGTTTGTTTTCCTTCACCAAGAATTAAAAAAAACATTTTCACCATGTACAAAGGAAGGGCTGGTATAGTTGCTATTATGCAGGAAGGACAGAGGCATTGACACCAGAGACAAATTGAAAAACGGAAATAAAACCCCATTTTTCTACCTTTCCAACCACAAGTGACTCTTACGTTAAAACAGATGCTGTGAATGTAAAAAAGGAACGGATCCAAAGAGGAACTGAGAAACAACTGAGAGGAACTGAGAGATGTTAAACACTAACTAACTTAACAGATGTTCTGTCATTTCCGTGTAACCCAAGGGTCACATCTGTAAGGGCTGATGCTGCATGTATACCACAAACAGACTTATTTTTAGTCCTACGTTCAATGCTGGCGTTTTTATACCAGCATGTTTGGTTATTTGATTTTACTCAAAAAATCTGTTCATGTAGAGTTTAGTAGTTAAGAGTTTTCCACTTTTCTTAAATAAAGCACTCATTTAAATGAAACCCTCACTGCTGGAGTGGGGGTTGGATTTAGATTTAAAACAAAAGTCTAAATAAGCAAAATTTAGATATTGCATATGACATTTTAAATAAAAGCCCACATTTGATATAGTGTGATCTTTGCTTTAAGCTAATTAACTGCTTTTGTTGCTGATTTGCCAGCTTCCCAAAAGTAGCCCCAAGTGATTTCAAGATTTTTGTTCCATCAGAAGAAAATTAGGCGTTCACAATTAGCCCTATACATGATCCTCATCCCAATCATCTCGATCCATGGTGGGAAAACATATAGTGGTGGAAGCCTTTTGGTTTCAGGTTGTAGTTTGACCCACAGGTAAAACAGTCCATTTGGGTAGCAAAGACAGCAGAACACAATGCTACAGCAGTACTGGGAATTTTCATTTAAATATGAATTTCCTACTGACCGAAACCTTTGGGACCACACAGTCAGTCTGCATGGAGTTTGCATGCACTCTCTATGCGTGTGTGGGTTTTGTCCGGCTTCCTCCCACAGTCCAAAAACATGCAGATTTGGGGATAAAGCCAATTGGACACTCTAAATTAACCGTCCGTGTAAATGTGAGAGTGGATGGTTGTTTGTCTATGTGTGGCCCTGTGATGGACCAACAACTGGTCCAGGGTGTACCCCGCCTCTCACCCTGTGTCAGCTGGATTAGGCACCAGCGACCCCTGCGACCCTGAGTGGAGGATAGAGTGGGAGAAGGTGAGTGAGTGAATCCTTTTGTTGAACCATAAATTGAATCAAACAATTTTCTGTGAACAGACTAAACTATAGCCTCATGAGTTACTGGTCAGATTTTGCAGACGCTGCTAATGTTTTGCAGAGTGGGGGACGTCAGATGTGGCATGCTTTTGGAAACCGGCCTGATTGTTAGCAACATAGCAGTGTTGAGAGAAGCAGGCACCTGGAGACTGTGGGCTCAGTGGCAGTGTTATCAAGTTTCACACCCCGTCAAAAACGTACTACTTAGTATTTTGCAAGGTAATCATTGTTTTATCTCAGTGCATTTCAAACCACGTCATCATCGATGGAATAGTGATTTAGTTTGGTTTAGTTCCACACTGCAGAGCATTCTGCTTTCATTTAAATCGACCCTGAAAATTCAAACTTCCATTTTCAACAATTCACATGCTTTCATCCCATTTAAAAGTTTAGTAGCGCTTTTTTTTTTTTTTTTTTTTTGGGGGGGGGGGGGGGTACAGCAAGAAAGATAAAAAGTAATCTACAAAGTATTGCACATAAATTGTAGGTTTTTTGTTTGCTTGCTTCTGATTGCTAGTTGTACATGTTACTCAATGACAGATTCAAAATAAAGTATATTTGGAATTCAAAAAAGGCAAACGTGACAGACACAATCAAACACATAAAATAAAATAAAAAAAAAATTGCTCGATTTATGAAACAAGATCAATATGAAGAAAGAGAAATGAATGTTTTGGGGTTTTTTTTCAACCTAAAAAATGAATCTTCAGAAACTTTTACATTCACCTGCAGGTGACTTTCACATTTCAATATTCGGCAGCAAAAACTCTTCTCTTGCAAATTCATAATCTCTGAGAAAAATTGCTTGGCTAAGTTTAGCAGGAGGTTTACATAGGTTAACTGATGGAAAGTGTAAAAAAGACAGCAGGACTGGAACATACTGCAAATACACAGAGAGAGCAACCAATACGTAACTTCATTAATAATATTTGTGGTCCTTATTCTTCATCCTTAAGGAGAATCTTAGCACAAAGGAAAGTTTTCATATGTGAGAATATGCGATATCTACAGTACAAGGCCAAAATGTAAAACAAAAAGTGTTACAAAATTTACAACTAAAGAAACATCATTCATGCCCACCGGGGTCTCTGTGCAATGATTTAAAAAAAACAATTATTTTGCCTAAATTATTTCCAAATTATGTTAAGTAATTTTGACTGGAAGGTGCTGAAAGATGTTTAATGTCAGAATAGCAGCAACAAATAGTTGAGAGTTGGACTCCAATCTCCAACTGCATTGCTCCCCAGCCCAATAGGATTACACAGATAATGGTAAGAGATGAGTAAAAATCTTAAAGTCCTCTAACACAGCCTGTGGGCATTAGCTGATGTGGTTGTGATAATGAAACAGTGGCAGAGGAATTGACAGGATAAATGAGAGATGGGAATTAGTTGCAGTTCAAACTAATCATGAAATTGGGAGGATGTGTAAAGCTGAGGATTATTGAGACTGAAGCGTCATTTATTCCAAGAGTGTTTTGCCTTCCTGCTAAGATCCTTCGGGGGACCAAAGAACCAGGTCTATTTGAGGGTAAGAATAAAATGACGCTTTGCATCTGCATTGGGAGCTTAGGAAACAAAAGGCGTATGAAAATAGAAGTCTCCTGTGGATTGGGTTTCACAAATTCCTTCTAATGATATGAGTTCTTTTAATTTCTACATATTTAATAAAGTAGCTGTCAAAGGCTTATAGATAAAACATGAAGTTGTACAATCAATTTTGCTGTAGTGCTTTTAGATAAATTCCTGCAAACACAAATGGTTTCTTAACTTTTGATGTGTCTGCTTTTTGGTGTTTTAACAGTACCAAGATACTTTTCCCTACAGTACAGGTGAGAAAAATGGCAGTGTTTTTTCGTTGTTTTTTTTTTTTTTGTTTTTTTTTTTTTTTGGGGGGGGGGGGGTGGCTTTATATGATATAAAGTCCAAATTAAACCATGAACTCTTTCATTTACTTTTGCAGCATTTTTGCTGTTGGATTAAATAGGCAATGTGTAGGATTACTTCTCTTGTGTGACAGAGAACTGATGTAATGGCCTTTCAAGATTGATAAAAACACCTTTTTAAATTGGTACCATTTTGATTTCAGCTCTTTGTCACCCGCACTTAGAAGTCTGATTTTTGTAAATGCTGGGATAATAAGAGCACTACAGTAAAGGCCCTGAGTGGACGGCCACTGGTCACATACACATTGGACACCCCTTACTAAACAAACATGTTTAAAACTAATGTAACAGTTGAACACCAATCACATCCTCTGCTTTTAGGTGTTAATGGTTCACATTATCGATATTATGCCCCCTTCTGATTGTGAAGAGTGTAATGTTTTAATTATGTTTGTTAAAGGAAAAAAAAGAGAAAAAAAAATCAGCCAGAACTGCAGAGGCAGACACTGTAAATGTTTCACATGCAACCTAATTGTGTTACCATATCAGTGACTGACAAAGTTTAGATTAAGCTAGTTTCAATGGTATATCTTACTGGGTAAAAATCATCTTTGACCATTATTAAAGTCGTCTTCCAAACTGAGAAAAATAGGTGTATGTAGCCATCACAATACTAATATGCATAACTGATCATTTAATTCGGATCACATGGCGTACCTGTCCATCACGAACTGACCTGACTAAGTGCGTACCTGCGCCTACTCTGCCTGTGCTCTTGCAGTGCATGACTGAAGTCTTCAAAACAAGCCAGAGAGGCGTACACCACTGAAATAGAGACAGTAGCTGGTAGAAAATAGCTACAAGTTAGTGAGAGGAGCCTTGATGAGAGGCCAACAAAAGAGTCTGTCAAAATGAAGCCTTCTATTGCTAGCTTTGACAGACTTACAGACTCAAGCTTTAATAGTCTGTTGTGACCTATATGAGCTCATTCAATTATAAATTAAGTTTTAATCAAGTGGCAAAATACAGTTAAACTAACTGACACACTAGACAATTTCAGCCACCGTTTTGTAGCAGACCCTGTTTGGGTTCCTCATTGGAAATGATCCTATCCACCCCTCACGTTTACTTTGGTGGGGGCAAAGTGGTAGCCATGGAAACCTAACCAAAGTTTGTCAGTCACCTGCTCTTGTTTGTCTGCAGCCAGATGCCACATTTTACAGCGTGTGGGAAGGAGTTTGGCACTCAGATTAGTCAAAAGTCTGACATTGGTTTACTTTTTCATATAGTTAACAGCCATTGGCTATAGTGGCATGCCAGGCTGGATTTTAACAACTCAAATACTGCCACCTTGTATTTACAGAAGAAGAAAGCTATATAAACCCCCAATACATATAAACCTACAGTTGGAGCCATTGTATAATTTCCATTTTTCTGTGTAAATTGAACTGCTTGCTATATTTGACCCATACCCTATATGCAAGAAATATATTTGGGTAAAATCAGTTGCATTTTTTTTTTTTTTTTGGTTTGTTTTTTTAAATAGATGATATTACAGACAGTCATTAGTAGGAGCAACGCTGTAAAAATTCATGACCAAGACTGTACTACAATGGCTGCCACTGTAAATATGTGATTTGTATAATAGCTCAGTATTTTCACCAGATAAAAGAAGTGTTCCTTCTTCCATGTAAAACTACAGCAACAATCATCAATAGTGAATACCAATAACATTAGTGTGAATGAAAAACTCTAAACACTGACAGAGGAAAACACTAACAAAAATGTAACTTCCTCAGTCAAAAATAAAATAAATCCAATCAAAACTGTAAGCCAAGATTGCCTAGTGCAGTCACTTATTTACTGTAAACTGGTCTAGGACAGAGAAAGATAGATAGAGAAATAGATATCGATAAACTGATAAGCTACTACTGTACAGTACGCCACAGACAATACACTGAAGGGTTAAACCTCCACATTTCAAATTCTTTCAGATACCTCTCTGTGAGGAGATTTTTTCAATCCAGTCTCACTTCTAGTTTCTCTGTGACCCATAATTCTTTTGCTATGAAAGATGGGGATATTTGTGCTAAGGAACATTTAAGAACTACAGGTTTTTGCTTTTTAAGGCCATTGGCTATGGCAGTGTCACATATGTTTGCCTGATTTCTCTTTTCGTACTTTTTCTTTTAAACTGCACCAGGAAATGTTGAGTATCAGTGGGGAAGAGATGCTGTAAAGGAAAATTATTTAAAAATTGGTGGCTGCAGCTTTGGATTTTCATTCTTTAAGTTTGACTTGTCAAGAAATATTTGAGACTGGAAATAGAAACAAATCAATTTACAAAAAATAATATTTGTTGGACTTTCTTAGTGCCAACAACCTTTGACAAAATGAAAAAAAAGGATTTAGTTAATACTGCTGTACCTGAAGAGCCTCTGTCTTCTGATTTATTTCAAAAAAATGGTCAACTGATCATAGTAGCCCAGAATAAACCGAAGCTGAACCCCATGGTACGATATGCTTTCAGATAAGTGCAGAAAAGTTTAAGTTATATTTTTTGGTCATCTTTGAAGTTTCAGAAACTTTTTTTCATATTGTGGCTACGAAAGGCAGTTTGATTCCAAGACTTAAAAAACACTTTCTCCTTTCATTTTCTACAAAAGTAGCTGGTGGACCAAACAGACATTTACCAGCACAAGACCAGAGGCTGGTGCTAATTTGCCACTGGGTCTTTAAAGAAGATGATGGTGGGACATATTATTTAAAAAAAGACCTTTTAAGTATTTTAGAAATAGATTTGAAATGTGATTGCTACCCTCTTAATAAAACTACCAACAGCAAACTACTTCCAAAGTACTCCTAAAAGATTTGAAACAGGAACATATTTTTTTCCTTAATACCCTTATTAGTCCACCAGACAGACAGACAGACATGAAGCTAACTAGCTTTAGAAGCAATTTAGAGGACAAGAGAAGAGAAGAGAGGAGAGGAGAGGAGAACGATCTCATGGAGGGCCTCCAACTCATTCCTTTACATCATAGTTTCTACGATGGTGTGGGTGGGGGCCTTCATCAGCAGCCCCTTGTTCCCATTGGGATCCAGTGGGTAGGTGAGATCCTTGGGGCCACGATGGTCAGCAGGCCGGGAGCTGGCTCCACCACGTGCTGGGGCTGCCACCGCCTTAATCCTCTGCAGGAAAGAAGCAAGGAAGAGAAGAGAAGATTGGAGAAGTGTGTGGTTATTGTAAAAAAAAAACAGAGAAAATGTGAAAGAAAGAGATAATAATGAGGGCATGATAAAGAACACAATGTAATCTTGGAAACAGGACAAAAAAACAAGTAGATGCAGTGTAATCTAAAGCAGCCTTAAGGCTTTTCATACTTTTCGTGTTGTCTGTCATTGTCACCAGTTCAATTCATTTTGTTTTTTTTATTCAATTCATAGTAAAACTTGTGTCTCATTCATGCATACCTGATCCTGCAATTCATTCCAGTATATTCTTTTACCTGTAACATGCACAGTTTGGCATGGGGCATGGGTGGATGATGACATTTATGTTAACCAGACCATAGCAGAACTCAGTGAACACGGACACTATGAGCTGGCCTTTAAAAAGAAAACAGCTGCATTGCTAATCTTCATTTGGCTACACAACACACCTCAATGAGTGGTCCATCAGACTGAATGATCTTGATGACGACCACCATGGGGATGCAGATCATGGAGGCCAGAGCCAAAGTCCATCCTATTCCAATGGCCCAGTCAGGATACTTATACACTTTGTTATACGTCAGTGGCTTGTATTTGACCAAGGAGAAAATAAAACAGCCCTGCAATTGAGAAGGAAAACTATTTGAATAAAAATTACTTTAAAGTCTTAAAATGAAAAGGAGAGAGAAATGCAAAACTCTGCTCATTGTCTGCTTACTGAAGTTCACTGGTGATTACAGTAAGCTGGATACAGTATGAGACAGCACTCACCACACACAGTAAAGGAGTAAAAACAGTCCAGCTCCATTTCATCCATGGACTTGGTCTGTAGCCTATCATCTCCTCAACAGCATCATAGAAATTATCAACGCCTATGAAGACAATAAAATTAATTTGGATCATCCTTTCTTAAGAAAAAAAAGAAATTACTTAAAAGAGTATTTTAGTGCTTAAAATATTTGTTGTTTATGCTATTTAAAACACAAATGTCTCCAAAATCATTTGACATTGTGGAACTGGGTTTGGGTCAGCACCATGATGGTAGAAAAAAAAAAAAAAAATTCTTTACCCACCCCATCCCACCACCCACTGATCTAAAGACACGTATGTCCGTTTCAGAGTTTGCCAGTATTGTTGGCTTGTCAGCATTGCAACATACAGTATATCCTATGCTAGTGGTAACAGACAATCCCATTTCCCAACTGTGGAGCAGGCACCAAATACAAATCCTAAATTGGATTGTGTTATTTTAAAGACCTTCACATAGGACATTTGTTTTGCTCCTAATCGCAGTGGTCCAAAACTTCTTTGAGACAGTGCACAGGGAGAATGACATCACATTTAATGCATAAAAGATGGCACTCACCATAAACCCAGGCAACGGCAATACATTCAAAGAATGCCACCCACAGAAGGCACACACCGCTCGCTGCATAGTAATCAAACAGCTGGAAAACATACATGCCACCCTACAGAGAGCCAGACAGAGAGAGAGGTTATCTATTTACCATTTTCAAGTACATTCGTCTTTTTTAAACAACTGTTAAAACTCTTAACTCAATCTTAAGACTTTCATTAAACAAGGAGTAAGAAAATATGGGAAATATGAGAGAATAAAAAAGAAGAGAGAAATCGGGGAAAAGAGGGAATTTTTTATTTTTTGTGTAGTTCACAGCACTACAACTATACATTGCATAAATGCTCCGTGTTAACATCATTCTTTCATGTGTTCCAGGAATGATTATTAATCCTGTCCTTTTAGATTTTAGGTTCTTAATTTCACTTGTCACTTCCCACAGTGCTGTTACCTTGGTAACCATGGTAAGTCCCAGCAGGTAGCTGATGCAGCAGACAATAGCAATGAAGACCTCTCTGCGGTAACCCTTCCTTAGGAAGGACGGATACAGATCCACCAGTGATGTGATCTGCCCTTCCACCTCCACAAACTGCATGGACACAGGCACAATGTTGTGTTTACATGCCAATGTCAAAGGTTACATCCTTGTGCCCTTTCCCCTTTTGTTTCCTGTGTGACTGTTTAACTCGGTTATCTTTTGGTGCAGAATTTCTAGGCATCCCAATCAAATTCCCCTGCTGGTGGTGTGAGCTAAGTGAATTTTTGGTTTCCGGACAGGAACTCCTGTCCAGAAACACTTTCCAGACTTTGCTGTTCAAAAATGAAGAACATTGCAATCTGGACAAAATTGTTGGTATGAGCTCTACTCAGTTATAGGATTGCATTGTCGTATGTCAATTAGCCTTTAGTTAATTGTTAGAGAATGATGATTTCTATCTCTCTATTTTAACAACCTGCAAGTTTGTTTACAGGGGTATCCAAACACATTGTAATGGTCAATGAAAAGTCAACAATCTTGTGTTATGGTCACTTCCTTAACTTTTGACTACAATGGTATCCATGTGTGACAGAGGTTGTGCGTCTGCTAACCTGACTGTCGAGGCCAAGCAGCAGCAGCATAATGAAGAAGAGAATTGCCCAGAGTGTAGGAAAAGGCATCATGGTTACAGCCTTGGGGTAGGCAATAAATGCCAGGCCTGGACCTGCAGTGGAGTGGGGAGGGAAGGGGAGGGAGGGGGTGGTTGGTTAAAAGAGGGGCATGAGAGGAGGCAACATTAGTATAATTTGATATGGTCATCTGCTCTGCATCTACGGCGGGAGAAAAGGCCCCAAAGAAATGGAGACGCAGAACCAGAAATAAGTGCATACCATACCAAGCTTACTTTATTACAAACACGGTGTTAATATATTAAGGAGCTTAAGAATATCTGACTTATTTTTACTTACCTCCAACCTCTTTTGTAATCATGAAATATCTATAACATTGAAGACCAACACATATTTCATAATAGCACAAAATGAGGAGAAACCACAAATTTTGGTGAGTGTTGTTAAGTCATGGGTGAAATGTTGATGCATGCTATGTATAGTATGTAGTAGATTGTACCTAGTACATGTGTTATGTAGTGGTAGATTACAAAAAGAGCATAGACCACAATGCATCAACTTATTTAACCACTTTTCCCCACACAGCTCAAAGTCTTACACAGATCCAGTCAACTGCTAGAGAAGCTGAATCCAATGCTTCTTGTACTGGCATTTCAACAACTATGTCACTCAAGCCATTTTACATCCCTTGATAAACTGAGCATGTTTCAACATGTTTCAACAACAGCAAGCACAGTCTGTCATATCAGACAAAGGGCAAAGCTTTTTATATTTTGAAGGTCCAAACAAAGTTAAACAAGGAAGCAGTGGTAACAGCAAAACAGAATTGCAGCTGATAGCAAGGTACTCAATGTAAATATGTTCTGTTCTTTTGTGCGTGTGTGTGAATTATGACAGGGAATCCAACCAAACAAGACAATGACTTGGACAATATAGCACCAAATTTCAGTGGAACAGACTTCATGTAATAATTTGATACATCATTACAGAACTACAAATAAAAAAGTATGCATTTTCATACATTTATTATATTTAGTTTACTCTTGGGTTAAAATAAGTTACAGCATCGTTGCTTACACAGCACTGCAGAAACCATACAGTATCATTTTTGTATTCAGTGAATTCAGCACATTCTCTCAGATACAGCAGAAATAAGCAGCCACAATACGGCAGACTTACTTGAGATATTCCTAAACCTTTGATAACTTGCCTACCTGTCAAGGTTTTGGCCTGATCCTCGAGCCTGAGCCGTAGTTTTGTTATATTGTTGAACTGACCTCTAGAGATATTTGACTTACAGCTAATTGAATTTTAATCAGGGTGGAAAACATCCACGTTGAGGTTGTGTCTGTTTTCACTAAACATTCTTCTAAATTGTATTTCTACTTTTTAGTAATATTATCTGAAGCATCAATTCTTAAAATTGCAACCAATCAACCATCTTGATTTGAAAGTAAAAGCTGTAAGTACTTGAAAGTGTAAAGACTTGGCCCTGATCTTTGTCCTGTCATTTACATAAGTTACAACTTAAAGTTCTCACCTGATGTCCAACTAAATGTCCAATTTCTTCAAGTAAAGGATGAAAGTAAAATATACAGTATCAGACAAAAATAGAATCAGACTTTCCACACATGATAAACAGTAATTATAGAAAATTCAGCTTTTTCTGGTTATACTGTTTAAGACAGTCAACAATCAAATTGTGTCCTGGGAATTAAGAAATAAGCATTATTAGTTTGATTTACTGAAAAATCAAACACTGCCCATTATGAACTGGACTGGACTGTCCCCTTACAAAACACAACTGCTTCAAAACTTTCCCACAACACCTCAGTCTCCATGTGGCAACCAATACAAATGTTGAGGCACTGAGAGACAAACCTTTCCCCAGCATACTACATTTGGTGATTGTGGTCTCTTACAACTTGACAAACCAGTGATAACACCATATGACAAAAAGTCACTCAACTAGATACTGTAAGTCACAACAATGGCCATGGCCATGGAGACGAGGAAAAACTCAAAACCAAAAAAAGCAAGGCTAAGCTTAACAGTCTGGCACAAGATGCACTGTTTACTGTCACAAAGCTTTGCTTTTAAATGAACATTCAGCTGATGTCTGAAACTGTTCTCCGAAAAAGAAAAATCCATCATCCATTCCACTCGCTTTACTTCAATGATACATCAATAGACCGACCGAATATAATTTAGGATTCTCACATCCTGCTTGTGTCAAGGAGTGTTTGATTTCGGAAACGTCCATATTTCTAAATCAGCAAATCCAAAATTCCAAATGAATTCACAATCTAAATATTGGCTCTTTCTCCTTTGGGTTTCATTGCTTTTTTTCCAGTTATTGTTATATAATTAGTTAACCAGGAAGCAGCGCCCACCATCACTGCCGCCTTTACAGAACCCTCGTACCTGACTCTGCCACATCTTTAATGTCCACCCCTTGCTCTTGCGCCATGAAGCCCAGGACGGAAAATATTGCGAAGCCAGACACAAAACTGGTACCACTGTTGAGGGCTCCCAGCAGCAAACAGTCCCTATGTCACACATATGTCATGAGGAGGATTTGTTAATGAATACACAAGGATCCCTGCCATCTACTGCTAACCCCCTCACTGAAACTGGCACCTCACCTGTAGCAGTTATATTTGTACTTGTTGTAGCTCCCCAAGGACGTCATCGCACCCAAACAGATGGCGTAGGAAAAGAAGATCTGGGTGCCAGCGTCAATCCAGACCTGCAATGTGGGAAGAGAAAGTGGGGACAGAAAGGCTGAGGCCTGCTGATCAGGGGAAATATGGGACCACTAGTAACATGTAGAGAAGCAGTTGCCATGTGTGTAAAGGTTCTCAATGGATGTTTGAGACAAATACAAAAGACATTTACTGCTTCCTAAGAGGTGTATATATGTAACGGGACTTGCAGTTGAAATAATTGCACAAGAGGCGATTGCTCTATGACAGCAATGCTCTAAAATGTCATAAAATAAATGGTTGAATATGTACAGTTGTATTTCACATTTCATTACTAAAAGTGTGCTAGAAAGAAATTGAATATATGACTACTTCGTTCAGAATCAGCTGTTTATAACCGATCTTCTGACATACATTCCCATAGCAGACTGATGCATTAAAATCAGAAGAAGCACAGCATCAATTGATCTCTATGTGACAGCACAAAATAGCTTTTTTTCCCCCTAGAGCAGTGAGCTAAACAGTGATTGTAAGTGCGGCAAAACGTCACTTCTAGGGAAACTCAGCATCTCTGTGGGAGTCAATGGAGCAGCAATTGGGGAGAATTTGTGTAAGAATTTATGTATAAATAAATGGGCCTGAAATGAGCTCCCCTGTTTCAAAACCTAGCAACTGTCACTGAAATGCACATCTGGTAATTGCAGGAAATAATTACTATAACAGGATCCCAATGATTTGGACTTTCTCACTCAGCAAGAACAGAAGCACCTACCTCTGGGTCCTTCAGGCGAGTGACATCTGGGTACAGGTAGAACTTGATACCCTCTGTAGCACCTGGCAGTGTCACTCCACGGATCAACAGAACGATAAGCATCACAAATGGGAATGTGGCAGTGATGTAGACCACCTGACAAAGATCAAATTTACAGTAAAGCAAGGTTGCACTCAAAATCCTCTACCTTGTACCTTTGTTCCCCGGGTGGTATTAACAGTAGTCTAACTTGTCAATGACAAGGCCCACAAGAGAATACCTTTGGTGTTATGACAACAAAGTAAACAGAAATGTGTGCTATTTTTCCAGTGTGACAAGTGCAGACCACAGGCCATCCCTTTAATCAGTACTAGTGTCACCCCGCATAAATTCCCTTCCGTTTTTTTTCATCATTTTTTTAGGCTGTATTTAAGATTTTTGATACCCACATTCTTTTTGCCTTTTTTCCCCACATTTAAGTAGTAAGAATAAGTCTACTATAAATTCTAAGACTACATATTCTCTGCCTGATTGTTGATTATTTGAGTAGATACTGTAAAGCAACAACCAATATGCAACTCAAAAAGGAGCCAAGACTAAGTGTTTTGTTCTCAGTTATTTGAGAATCCACCTGTAGCAGAGCCAAAATCATCAACTATACATTGTGCAGAGTATGTTTGGGATTATTTGCCAAAAACAATGCATCAATGTCAGTGATAATTTTGAAGTTTTTTGTTAGTTTATTGATTACTCGGTTTCTGTATTATTAAACAAGAAATGTAGGGTTCTGAGTCACAACATAGCAAGGGCACATATTTGCAACTTTGTCAGACTCCTGTGCCCTTGAAAAAAAACTTTAACGGCACTTTCCTACACTCATATTGAACACAGCTCTTAATTTGTCCCTGATAATTCAACATTTCAAGTTCATGAGGAGGAAAATCATGTATATAAACAACATTTCAGCAAATGACATGTAACACATTATATATATAATAAGCTACCTTGCCAGTTGACTTGACTCCCTTCCAGATGCAGAAAAAGCAGATGACCCAAACAAGCAGTAAACACAGAGCCAGGTCCCATTTAATAGGACCTATCTCCTCTATACCACTGCTGATACCCAGCACATTGTGTCTGTAAAACAAAAGGCGAAGAACTCAATTTAGCACATGTTCACCTGTGCGACTTTGAGAGGGCACTTCATGACAATGGTGACAAAAGCTGGGCTTTTTTTTTTTTTAGATGCAATTCAATCCTATGTGTGGGAACTGGAGAATGCACATCTGTGCGTAACTAATAACCCCATTAGTAAAAGTGTCAGCCACTTCCTGTGGCCTTACAGTTGACCGAGTTGTCTTTGGCGGGGTTCCCACTCTGAACTCTATTATATGTGTCTGTTTTGCAAGTTTGACTGGACTCTCTAATATCAGCCAATCAAATCAACGTAAAATAAAGCCCATAGTGAAATAATGACTATGATAAGGTTCCAGTGTAATCGTCTATATTTAATTGCAGCCCATTCTTCACAGTTGTACTTCATCTCAACCTTCAACATGTAAAACATAATCAAATACAAGTGTGATTAAGTAAGTGTGTGTGTATGATTTCATGTAACTTACTCCCAGAACTCGGTGACAGGGGAAGTAAAGTTGGAGGCGTTGGAAGCCAGCCAAAGGGTTTTGTTCTTGCGGTAGGTGTCCTCGATGCAGCGATCAGTATTCCACGGCTGATTGCATTTGGCCCAGGGAAGCTCTGGCTGAAAACACTGAAATGCAACAAAAAGCACAATTTATGTGTGTGTTTCTTAGCATTTAGAGACACTTACTCGGTTCAGTTCAGTGCTTCAAGTCACTAAGAACACACTTTACAGGACAGGTTGTCATGGAATCACCATGGACAATAAAGATATTTGACCAGCAAATAATTTATTTTGCTATTGTTGTAACAAGCTTAACAGCACAGAGGATTAAAGTTGCTTCTTTTCCTTATGTACAATAATTTTTATTCTTCCACCTACAATAGTCCATTGTCTGCTGATGGAACCTCTTATTTTAAGGCGTGCCATCAAGTTACTGGATCAGTATGATTTTACTGTATACTAACTTACAAATTTCAATAGAAAATAAAAACAAGGGACTGCTAATAGCCATAATATGGTGTCAACTTAATTTCTCATTAAATAATAAAGTCCAATTTCATAATCGTTGCTGGGAATTGCAGGAGTTGTAGTACAGATTATGTCAGTCTTTGCAGAAGAAAAAGATCTCTCTCTCAAGTCTGTCATATTTGTTTGTCAGGTGTCCGGACTAAAAAAAAAACCATACAAACATTATGGGATCATGATCGGATGTGCTTTTTTTACTGAATTACTGAATTTACCGATTTAGTTCTTAAAATGTAATTTTAGGTTACTACATTTACCCTAATTTTTAATGTTGTTTTTTTTCTCTCTTTTCTTTGTTACTTTCAGGGGGTTAAGGTTCATTGTATAAGCCTGTGCCTTCTTTACCTCTATTGTTTTAATATTCCTCTTTTTAGATTTTATGCTATTTGTGTTAGCATAATAATAATAAAAGAAAAAAAAGAAATCTAAAGCTTTGTTCATTTGTTTTTACCAGGAACAGGTAGTAGACGCCCCAGGCCAGGATGACGATGTAGTAGATATTCAAAAGGGAAACAATCACAATGGAGGCGTAACCAATACCTGGAGAGGGCATAAAAAGTAAATTACAATAAGATAAGACAAAAACAGGAAAAGGACAAGAGACAATATAGACTACAGTATTTTCATGTCTCTACTGTCCTGGGTGACAAGACAACAGGATGTAAAAGTACATGAAATTCCTGTTGAAACAAGATTTAAGGTCCCTTTAATGTCATTCAGAATCTGAGCATGTATAGGCACATGAAGAGAATTAAATGTATGACTGAGGTCAAGACAGCATAAAATAAAATGAAGTATTCAACAATTAGTAATAACTAATAAGTTAATAAAAACTGAAATAATGTATTTATATCACAGAAGTTACAGAGTTTAAACAGGCATAAAATGGTCTTTTATCCTGTTGTAATATCGGAAACAATTTGTGCACGTTGTTTGCACCTCAAACACACACACACACACACACACACACAGTCAACAATAGTCATGTTTTTGGGATTTAATCTTAGTGTTGCCTTGCACATAGATTGACACATTCACTAGAGCAATCAGCTGCGTCATTACTGGCCTTGAGACACAGCTGGTCATAAACACAGAATCAAGGCCGTGTGTGTGTGTGTCTGTCTGTCTCTCTGTCTGTCTGTCTGTCTGTCTATGTGTATGTATGTATGTATGTCTATATATTTGCATTATTTTGAGATAAGGTGTGTCTTTATGTATGTGTGTACATGAACCCTTAAGCCCATGTGTAAATGACTTTGCCTTCACATCATGTCCTTTTACTTACTTGGCTAAAAGCTAATTAGCAGCCGCTCAACATCTGCATCTCCAAACACACACAGAGGTTTGTGCAGCTATTCTTCTTAGGATAATATATTTTAAACAAAGCATTACGCCTAACCCCTAATCACCAGTTAATGCCCAACTCTAACTGTAAGATAAACACTATTCAACTTTTAGCCCTAAACGTATGCAGTGCCTCAGAAATTCGATGCTGCCTTGTTAGGACTAGGAAAAGATCCTGACGCAGTAACAAACACAAGTACACAAACACACACACACCCGTTCAGATCACATGGAACGGTGCTGATCAAACAAACAGATGCTTTGCGTCCATGATGTAATTTCTTGTGCTCATCTACTGGCCTCAACTGACCTCTCTGTCTGTTTATATTCACATACAGTCTTCTTAGGCCACATCCATACGAATACATTGTCATTTAAATTTACATTAAAAATAATAATAATGAAAAAACAATGAAACAAACAGCATCCAGACAAGGGTTTCAGCTCCATATCACAAGTTATTTACATGCAAACTAAAACACATCTCATGTGACCATTCAGGCAAAAAGTATGATCATGAGGTTTTCTGTTCTGAGAAAGTAAACTGAAAGTAAGAGTTTGCAAAGCCTTCATAGCTTATAGTTGAGTCATAGATGATAAGAGACAATACAGAAGTGAATGTTGAAATGTCTCCCTTTCTGCCCTTCCAGACAAAAACTCAACTCAGTAGTTTTCTATTAACCACAGTTTGATCAGATAGAAGCGATAAATGATAAGGACGGCCATTATAGAGTGTGGACACCCAAACTGAGCCCGTTGATACACAGTGGTGCTCGACAGTACCCTGAGTTTGGGTCATATTTGTTTACAATGTACTTGTTTTTTGGCATATACTGTACATATTGCTGTTTTCTTCATAGGGAAGACAAACAGTTACCATGGTGATGGCTGCATTTCAGGGATGGGCAATACCAGACCTGTTCAGTTCACATTAAAACACAAAAGGTTTGGGTCAGGTTTGTGTTGCCCTACCCAGTTCTTGAAGAGATTTAAAATATTAATGGAGAGAAACAACAGGTTGTGCAAAGTTGGACTGAGTCTGCTTCAGTCAGTGATACTCCATGTTGGTGAATGAAATACATACAGTGCATGGTAATGGAGGACGACTTCTCAACCCTAAGAAGAGTCATTTACTCCAGCTTTTCTTCTGCCCTTTGCTTCATCAGCCTACATCCTACTCATAAGAAACTACCTATCCTTCCCTCCTCATCTGCACTACTCTTCCTCCATTCTGCCATTCCCCCACTGCCTTCTGCATTTATTTCACATCCACATTACTTGAAACCATGGATGCAGATTTGCAGTAGTATGCAACCTAGTAGGGAATCATACATTTTCAATTTTTGTGTATGTTCAGGTATTGAGAGGGAGTAGAGAGGGAAATCTGTCCATCTGGCTTCTGGTGTAGTTTTCACCTCATTGCCCCTATTTCGCTGCCATGGCTAAGAAAAGTTTATCAACATCTCAGCTAAGAGTTGGGAGAAAATCTGGATTTGGAACTGTCTTTCAGAGTTCACCATCATTTCCTCAACCCCAAGACTACCATAAAGTGGGAGGGTTTTTTTTTCTAAAGCAAGAGTGCTTTCTTAAGCTCCAGACATGAATACCAGATGTATGATGTCTTCCATCTAAAGAAAGAGGCCATGGTATAATATGCTGGTGGAATCATTTGTTCAACTTTTTCCTGTTTATTCATTTGTCAACATTTTTTGATGATTTCCCGTGTGATATTGATGTACGTCAGCTGAGAACATCTTGTACAGCTTCACTGACTTCATCAACACTTGACATCATTTTTGGGGTGAGAAATGGTTGGTTCCATCTTTTAATTTCTCCACCACATTCAAAATGCTGTGGTAGCACATCCAACTCTCCCTCTTTCCCCTTTCGTTCTCTCCTCTTCCCCTTTATCGCTGATCTTTATCAATCTATCTCCCTGCTCCTCTCCCTGGTCTATTTCTTTTCTTTCTCTGGTGCCCTATCTCTGATGTGTTGCACTGATGTTGCTGTAGCAACGTGTGATTCAGGACAAGCTGTACACCATCTTACGAGTGTGTATGTGTGTGTGTGTGTGTGTATGTGTGCATGAGGCATCAGAGGATATAATATGTCTGAAAGGAGGACAGAACATGTGTGCATGTGAAAGTGAGAATAGTAGCGCGAGTAAATAATTGAATCAAGACAATGAAACGGTGACGATAAAATTACTGCACCAAATTTATAAACATGAGGAAAGAGGCCTCAGTGTGTGTGGGTGTACTAGTGCAGGCCCGGTTGCCTGGTAACAGTTGCAGGTTAAAGTCTCAGCAGTCTGGAGGCAAGTCTGGTGTGACTCAGCCTTATGTTGCACAGCCTCTGTGAAAATTAACAGAGGTTTGGAAAATGGCTTCTAGTTGGATAGAAAACAAATGGTTGGAGACGCTGAGCTCTGTGCTCATCATTGAAATTGGTGAGACAGCAATGATGAGGGTTAGCAGACTGTGGGTGGAGCTATAGTCACAGCCGTTGGTATACCAGATATTTGGATTTGGATTGTGTTTCTGTCTCGTCATAAGTCAGATATTCTCTTTTTGGTCTGTGTTTGGTTTCTACATGCATCTGGAGGCACCTTGCACTTTACCTTTCTAACTTTATTTTAAAAAGTGAATGGGAAGGGAGACATAGGGTGACACTAAGTAAATCAACCAGCTGTTAATCAAACTTGGGGACCTGCTGTAAAAGCATATGCAGCACCTACACCACTCAGTTAACAACATGGCCTAAAATAACCACAATTAAAGTAAATACTAACTCTCCACAGTGTGGGAAAGAGTTTCTAAGAGTAGACTCGACTACAACACTCACAACATACCAGTAAAGATGGGGCAGAGCTTCTCCCAGCAGGTGATGCCCCCCTCAGAGGTGAACTGACCCAGGGCGACCTCCAAGAAGAAGACTGGTAGGCCGCCACCAAACAGGAAAATGAAGTATGGGATGAGAAATGCACCTGCAAAATGATATGGTGAGAAATATGTTTTTGTTAAAAATAAATAAATAAATAATAATCTTGTTATTTATTGAAGTCTTACCTCCACCATTTTTATAGCAGAGGTAAGGGAAACGCCACACATTCCCTAAACCAACAAAGCCACCAGCTACAGACAGAACAAAGTCCAACTTGCTGGCCCACTTCTCCCGCTGTGGGTGTTTGCCCTCTGCTTCATCTTCAGGCCGAGTGCCAGGGCTCTTGCCAGGAGATGGTTTCAGAGTGTCCTTATGGAAATCCTTCAGGCACTGGAGCTTCTCTTTCTGAGCCATTCTGTAAAAACAGGATACAAAGAGTTGAATTGATGATAAATACAATAAGGATGACATCATTATCATATATTTATCATATACAATAAATACCTAAATTATCATGACTTCAAGAATATGGTACCATGCAAACAATATTCCAGCTGTTATTAATCAATTAAAGACAAGAAGGACACAATGAAAAGTATTTTGGAAATTATGTTTACATAAGTAGTAGCTGAAAGGCACTGCTAACAAACATTTCTACGTCTTCTACGCTTTATTCAGAAGCATAATTAGGGGAAATTGTTCTCACATCCTCAAAATTAGAGCTGGCAAAATGCATTATAAAGTCTTCAAATTTAAACCAGTATGAGAAAAAAGTAGCGGGCCACTTTGGTAGCACCCTTTGAAGCAAGAAGACCCAGGACTCGGAACAAAAACCTTTCTGCATGGAGTTTGCATGTTCTCCCCGTGTGTGAGTGGCAGTTTTCTCCGTGTTCTCCAGTTTCCTCTGACCGTAAAACATGCAGATTTGGGGATTAGACATACTGGACACTCTAAATTACCTGCACGTTTGAATGTGAGAGTGGATGCTTGTTGTTCTCTATGTGTGATCATGTGATGGACTGGTGACCTTTCCAGGATGAACCCCGCCTCTTGCCCTATGTCAACTGGGATTAGGCAACGTGGCCCTCATGTGGACGATAAAGTGGAAGAAGATGAGATGAGAAGATGAAGATGGGATTGTGTAGGAATAAACTCTGTTCGGTTCCAACATCCTCTTTTTTTTCTGCCTGCTTTCCTCATTAAAAGAGCAGCACAAAAGTCTGTCACTGTTAAAAATATCATGCCTTAATCACTTTGCATCCTCTGTCTTCTGTCTCAGCCATTCATTCACTGACTTTCTGCAGGTCTGAAGACCAGAATAAATTTTAGACAAATCCCCATTTCTGTTGCTGCCTAGCATTTCAAACATTGTTTTCCATTCACCATGCACATAAAGAATTTACAGTGGTATCATTGGTGCACTCAGCATAAAAATACAACAAACTGCAGCAAGCGTGCTTGCATGTGCAGCTATGTGTGTATTTGTGAAATTTATCTCATTGTGTGTCTAAGGTTTCCTCAAACAGGTTAATGATTACACAAAGAGAGAGAGACACAAATGCGTCTTCATGACTAACACAGTTAATTAATAACACAGAGGAAACTGAGTTTTGTATGTGTGTGGGGGGGGGGGGGGGCAACCTGTGTGTGAGTGACTGTGTAGAAGCATTTCCTGTTTGTACAGATAGCAGACTCATTTTGACTCCTTGTGACTTGTTGACTTAAGTAAAGTGTGATATTGCTACCACTAAAGAACTAAGTTTACATACTAATGTGACTATAGAACCAGCTATAAGATCTTATGAAAAGTGAGATAGTCTTGCATCGCTGCAACTGACCACAAAGAGACTAGTTCAAGAAGTTGTTCTTCAAACTGTATTATCAGACCAGTAGAAAATACACAGTAGTTAATATAAGCCAAGATGTATTAATTTGTTGGTATTGGATAGTAGAGGACCATCCCTATTTATGTAGGGATACCAAACATTGTATGGAGTGCCATAATAGAGCCTTGTGGCACTCCATACAATGTTTGGTATCCCTACATAAATACCTTTAACATGAGTGGTACTGGTCAAACTTTATAAAAAAGGTATAAAATACAATATAAATACAACACTGTTTTTTCCAATTTCCTTTCTCTAAAATAAAGCATTCAATGCTGGCTAAAATGCCTGAACACTAAGCTAATGTTTTTATTTCTAAAAGGTTTATCTCCTGACCTTTTACATTGTGTACTTTTCACATTGTGCTCTTCTCAGCAATAGAAAATAAGTGTTCATTTACTGTATGTTTCTGCAATCTTTATCAACCTTGGTCAAATGCACAACACATTTGTTTGTCTTAAACAAGTCTTCCTAACTGCTTTTTACAATTAAGATATATACTTTGGAAAGTGCACAGCACAAAGTTTAATGTTGTGAGTCCACTGAATGCTTTTGTTGTGTTCAACAGAGCCTTGTGCTTATAAGAGAACCTGTGTTTTGTGCAGTGATGCTCGAACTACAAGGTGCTCAGTGAATAAACATAATGCAATTACAAGTGTAAGGAGCTAAAATAAGTCTTTTGTTTGAGAGGGGCCTTAACATTATGAAGTTCTTAATAGTGAAAGCTGAAATCAGCTGATGTGGTTGAAAGATGTTTTTTCAGATGTGATGTGTTCCAGACATGTCCAACAGTGTGCAAACTACTGAGAAGGACCACAAGCACAGTAGAGGAGTTACAAATCCATTCTGAGTGGTGATGTCTTCATGATCCCCGAGAAAGACCTGGATGATGTAGTTGGGGCAAAAGAATAGTGAGATACTTTGCCTAGTTTGATAACCCAAGTACATACTGTATAAGTGGCAGAAAATCTGAGGGTGAGTGAGGGTTGATTGTAAGTTCCGGCAGCTGCCAGGTCACATAAGCCAAAGAAAGGAGAAAATCCAAGATGTGGAATTTTCCCAGTTCTACAGAAGAGATTTGCCTCGTGTAAGTTGTGGAGGCAGTGAGAGTCACTGGAGTCTCTCATGTGACAGGAGAGATATATGAGCTGGACATGATGTTGTTGTTGAACTGTTGCCCACAAGACAACCTCCAGAGTGAGACTGGCCATGGGAACTGCAATGAAATGTTGGACGATTGAAAGTGCAGGCCAAAAGCTCAGTGTAAAACACTAAGACTCATTGTCTAGTGTTCAGTGTGTGTGTGTGCGTACAAGGTTACTGGACATGTTTACAGTGACTTAGGAACGCAGCCAGTCTCTCTCTCTCTCTCTCTCTTATTTATGTACTGTATATATATCTTATTCTCTCTGACTTCAATCCTTCACCACTTACATAACAACCTTTCCTATTTTAAGACCATGTACATTTCCACTGGACTGACCGCCTGTTTCATTCACTCCCCTCCCTCCCCACCTCCTTCTCTGCTTCACATTTTGTTCACCCCATCCACTCACTTTCTATCTCCTCCCCCTTCCTCAAATCCTAGTGAAATCAGTGGATTATAGTCTTGATGACAACAGATTGAATGTCATACTGGGTTACTAACCCAACAATTCATGGCAATCTTTCTTTTTCTTCCTTCCCCTTATCCTTTGTTATTATCATCTCTCCATAATTGTTTTTCCTTAATTCACACCTCTCTACCACTGTTGTGTCACCTTCTTTTTCCATTCCATTTCATGCCTATTGTTCTCTATAGTATCTCACTCTAGTTTTACTTTTTTTTAGTTAAATCCATCCATATTACTGTATCTACCCACCTCCATCTTGCCACTCTTCTTTGTATACCTCTCCTCTTTCAATCTGTCGTCTATCACTATTCTCCATCCAATCTTGTTCTTCAGTTTTTTACCATCCCAGTTATTCATCCTCTTTGGTCTCCACTCTTTGTATACCTTGTATTCCTCTTTTTCTAATTATTTCTGCCTTCTTCCATCTTTTGCATCTTTCTTTTTCCCCCCACCATTTGGTTCAGCCTAATTGTATCACTTTTTTATTTAAAAAAGCAAGTTGAACTGAGAAAACAAGAAAATGCAACAAAGATGGAGACAAACCAAAGGGACAGATTATGCATATGTGGTGTGAACAGAAAGAGCTCTTAAAAGTTAACTGAGAAAGAGAAAAGGAGGCAAAAAGTCAAGGCCTTTCTGAGATACGTACCAGGTTTCTGAAATTTAAATGTGTCAGAGTTAGACACAGAGAGCAGACAACATGGAGCAAGTGATAATTGCTGCCAATAAAGGCTCTGCCATCTAAATCTATGTACATTGGATTGTTTTGTAACTGTTGATTTGGTAAGTGAGAAGCATAGACTGTATAGACATAGTCTGCCATACTGAAGTGCATGAAATAAGTATTATCTTTACGGCCAACAGGAGGAGACTCCTTTAAGATGGTGAAAGCCAAAACTGACACCTCATCTGAAGAACACCACATTCATGGGTGCTCAAATGGGAGCAGGTGCATTTGTTATTTAAACTTGAGCATTAAATCAGAAAAAAATATCAGTATCTAACATTAACATATTACATAAGTATTCATTTTTTAAACTTTAATTCAAACGTTGCTTCTGCTTACTAAGTGCCAATTCGAGTCTTTCGCATGATACTTGTTTGATGCAAAGATCAGAAAAATCCAACAGATCGTTGGAAAACCAGGTCCAATGGCATCACGGCAACATTCATACTAAAGCACTGGAATGATAACTTCCATCACCCTGTGAGTGTATGAAGACACTTGGTATCCAGCAACAAGATTAGCCAGCATGTCTTAGTAAAATTAAATCTGCTGGTGCTGGCTATAAATCACCATGTGTATTGCATTCTTCATTGGCTGCCAAGGTAAATGAAACTGTAAAACACTGTAAAATCATTTTCATTAGCTGTTTAAGACTATAGCTACAACTCAATTATACAAAACTACCAAGACTAATGAGGTGGATCTGATATCACTGGAATACTACAGTGAATACTGTACTGTATGTGGGTCAGTGGATCATGCTGGTTAATATAATACACACAGTGGCAGTGATTTCCAAGGATGCATGGTCATAAAAGTTTGACTGCTGTGTATTCATGTTTATTTATTCTGTCCCTGAAGGCTCCCCCCCCTTTGCCCCTATCACTTTTCATTTTAAGAAGCAACTGAGAGAAAGCTGTCATGCCTGTGGCTGAGATTTCACCAAGGCACAAACACACATCCCACTTACCTCAGGTTACTGACTTAATAAATTATTTAGCATTAGACAAGAATACAGGTAATCCAGCAGCTCTGACTGCTAGTTTGACAGACTGATATTTCTCAAAAAACTCTCTCACAATAATAAAAAAAAAATCAAGGAAAGGTGAAGGTAAGGGGGGGGGGGGGGGGGAGGGGGGGGGGGGGGGGGGGGGGGGATCAAATTCATCCAGTACATGAAAAGGGTTACACTTTGCACTTTGCAACTGTAAACACTTAACTGGCACAATTTTTCTCTTGGAAGGCACTTTGGCACACAGAAATTAGTGCATTTATTCAAGCAATGCTTGATGCAAGTTCCTGCCACTGGCAAAGACTGAGCAGAAAGACAAAAAGTGACACCCACACAAGGTATAACTCCTTTCAAGGAGAAATACTGGCAATGTTATTTTATGCTACCTTAGCCCATGGGTCATGTGATTTAAGTGCTTTAGATATGGTTCAAGGTGTTAACTTATCTCCAAGAATGTTGATAAATGGTAGCCATGTTTAGATTAGGGTTGAGTGTTGTCACTTATCAACTTGTAAACTGAACATCATTGGTTTCAAGTCATGTGAGGTTGAGGTTTGGGGGGAAAAAAGATGATCTACCTTTTCTATCATTTGTGGACCAAACAACTAATGGATTAAAAACAAATCAACAGATCAGTGCTTGAATAAAGTGCTTCTGTGAAGCACTTGGCAATTTTGCTAAAGCTTTCTTAAAGCTCTCTCAGACAATCGACCTAACCTTACAAGCAGAGATCCACCTTTTTGTGGAGTCTTGTTTCCTGATTGGATAAAGTGTTGTGATATACTGGAAATGTTTCTCCCAGATTCACAGTCAGACCAATGAGACTGAGAGTCTCACACACTGAGCCATTCAGCATTTAGCAATGTAAAACGTAAAGTAAAATATTTTCACTTGGCAGAAATTAAAGATGAAATAATTAGGTACAATCACCTGATTATATGAATTGTTGTTTTTCATTATGCCAGAATGGGCCACCATTTGAAAAAAACATGTTTTTCAAATAGGCCACAATGGACAAATTAAACATCTAGGGTTTTGATAAATGGAAATTTTTAGAAGTAAATGGAATATCAAAATTGCAAAATACAGCTAAAATTGGATTTGTAATCTATAATAACTATATGGTTTATAAATTAATAATTTTGTTTTTAGGATGCATCACTGTACAGTGTGAATCTCTTTTGTGAAATATTATTCGCCAATAAAAACTAAATTCTTAGAAGTAATTGGACGTACTGTGCTGAGGCTTCGGAGCGTGTGTTGAGAAATCCATTAAATCTTTTATGAAACGTGTATAGAAGCTTATTTCTTTAAGGGTGAGGGACCTAACTGATGATGCCTGAAGCCTCACTGGTTGATGAAATGGTATGAGTTTTAACACGCTATATTAACATAATTCAATAAGTCCTCCAAATTAAGTGTACATATGGGTCATTTTGGTCAAGTCTTAGGTATGTGTAAAAATAGGTCTTTTTCTACTCAACTAGGCAAAAGGGTTACTAAGGTTAGGGTAAGTGCCCACAGGAGGAGTGAGGTTAGAGCTAAAAAAAAGGGTTAGGCAGTAAAACGCTTTAACCACTAAGCAAACTGCCAGTTTATTTCTCAAACTTAAGTGTCAAACAAACTATACCTATGATACAGTTTGGTACATAATTCACAAGGGCCTTCCTGCATGGAGTTCTGCATGTTCTCCCCGTGTGTGTGTGGGTTTTCTCCAGGTTCGTCCTCTTCCTCCCACAGTCCAAGAACATGCAAAAACATGCAGACACTCTAAATTGCCCATAGATGTGAATGTGAGAGTGAATGGTTGTCTGTGTCTATGTGGCCCTGCGATGGACTGGCGACCTGTCCAGGGTGTACCCCGCCTCTTGTCAACTGGGATTTGGCACCGGCGCCCCCTGTGACCCTCAAGTGGTAGAAAATGAGTGAGTCGGTTCATAATTCCTGCATATGATCCATAGTTACATTTTGTTTGCAATGGATTCACTCACACTTCGTGGGTTAGTGTTAACCATTAGTTGGTTTGTGAGTGACACACAGGTGCATTTAAAAAAAAATAAATAAATACTCTTATCCATTTTTGATGGAGCCTGTGACAAAAGATAAACTTTTCTCTGGTGTGGGAACATTTTGAGACTTCACTGCCCTCTTCATGTTCACATTTACTGCCTCTTACCTTTTTGTGAACCATTTTGTTGATCACTATACAAGTGAGGAGTCGGAGCTTTAAAAAAAAAAAAGAAAAAAAAAACGGAAGCACCTGCTATCACCATCCATACCCATGACACGCCGCAGCTGTCATTAACGACATAAAATAGCCTCACACTATAATGTCAGAGAACAATGACACCCTGCATACGAAAGTTGAAACTGGGGCATGGGGAAGCTGCGCGTCTCCTGAAATATATGATGCAGGAGTGGTATTATTATATTAGCTTTCCATACAGAATTTACATGACTGCGCCCTTTTTTTCTGCTGCGAATTTCCACAAAGCAGAGCAGACTGAGATGTTCACAAGAGGAACCGGAGACAGAGAGGCAGCGCACAATGTGCAGCGTGCGCTTCAAGAGCATCACCCCCTTCTCACCGCCGCTGCTGCTGCTTCACATAAATAACGGGCTTAGACATGATGAAATGAAAATGAAACCAACGAACAAAAAAATATCTGGTAAAAGTCCTGACAGTCAAAACGATCAGCTTTTAAACCTGTGCAGTCAAAAAACAAAAAGGAGACAAAGCCTGAAATGGATATATCGACCGCACGGACTGTGACAACAGCAAATAGGCATTGACTTCAAACCAATGGATGCCTTCAACGCACGTGCACGTGTTAAACAGTGCATCTCACCTAATGAAGGTACAATAAGGGGAAACTAAACAGAGATCACAGGATCAGCATCGCTCGTGTTGCCTTCAAAAGCACTTCAAAAACATGCCAAATCCACCGGTCATCATTCCCGAGCGCACGAGCCGGCGCTCATAGAGGACAGAGAAAGACAATAGACAAAGTGTTGGCCATCAATCTACATCCCCTCTTCTTTGACAAACACACACACACATGCATTCACGTCACGAGCAAACACACACAACCAACAAACAGCCGCCAAATTCTTAGAATAAATGCACATAGGCTGCTGTTAAATTGAATATGATTTTCGAAAAAGAAAACTGAAATAATGTATTAAAATCAAAATTCTCATTTATCAATCATATTACGACAGAACCGTTATCTCCAGTGTTTGCAGTGAAGGTGCCGGTTTTTTCATTTACCTGCTTTGCTGATGTGATTTCTTTATTGTATTGTCCTTTTAGTGTCCTTTGAGCGCGGTCCCTTGTCCGTTTCCACTTGTCTGTGTCCCCCTGTGTCTGAGAGCTGGATGCGTAGGTAGCCTGAATTTTATCCTATTTATAAGCCTCGATTTCTGACCTTTGTCTCTTGCAACGGTGGGGGGACCAGGAACATCAGCGGCAGTGGAAAATCACCGGCCTGCCTCTTCTTCTGCTTCTCAAAGCAACAAGAGAGCCGTGTGTGTGTGTGTGTGTGTGTGCGCGCGCGCGTGTGCGCGATGCCTTCACGTCCCGTTGATAACATCAGATTATTCTACTGCGCGGTTGTAGCTATTTTGGTCATGTTTTGACTTTAGGTGAAGGTTTTTGCTCTCTGTGTTTTGAGTTAAAATGGGGTGTTGCACCATTTTTGTCCTCAGCATTCTGTGTAGTTTTAATTTAACAGCAACAGTCTCATTTCAATATACAATGCACATGTTTTTTGTTTTAAAGTTTTTTTGATATACACTACCAGTCAAACGTTTGGACACACCTCATTTAATGGGCTCCAAAGGTGTGTTTGACTGGTAGTGTATAAGTTATAAATATAACTGAAAATGTAAATAGCGATTACACCGATTGCATACTTGTCAATTATCACTAATAAAGAGTAACACTGTCCAAAAATCAGTGGAGGCGAGCATAAATGAACATGCTTTGTTCATTTAATCATCAATCTCCGGGCTCAAGCGTTTAAATCCGTCGCTGAGTGATACAGAAACGGTTTTGATTATTTGAATGCAAAGGGGAGATTTCCGAGCAGCAGCTGAACGCAGCGTTGAGGGGAAATAAAGTGGTAGTCACCCACCCGCTTCACGATCCGTATATATATATATATATATATAAACTTGCTGACTTCATCCTGGTCCTGGGGACCCACTGCCCTGCATGTTTTATGTAGATGTTTCCCTTCTCCAACACACCTGATTCCAATGGTCAGCTCAAAAGCAAGCTCAACAAAAGCCTGATAACTACCCATTCATTAGAATCAGGTGTGCTGGAGCAAGGAAACATCTAAAACATGCAGGGCAGTGAGTCTCCAGGACTAGGACTGAGAAACTCCGACCTAACCCCAACATCAGTCTGACTGTAAAACATGTTGTCACCTTAAAAAGTAATAATTTACATTATAGGGATTTGATTTTTGTCCCCATAAGAAAGACACTTCTGCATAATGTGACTGTGTAAACAGATTTAGGTGGAGCAGCAGCCAGTTTTTACTACAAAACACTTTTTAACCATAGAAGGATAACATTGATGAGGGCCTCATTCCATTTACCTAAATCTGTTCCATGATCCTGGCTTTCAATTATTGACCTGGTTTACTGCAATATGTGATATAATAAATAAGTTGGTTAAGGGTTAAGACACCATGGATCGCATGTTGCCTTGTACTGTTTTTTTTTTCTTATTTACATGTCTGCAGATGCACATAACATTTTAACCACTTGTGGTGCTTTTTGGGTGTAAATGAATGAATAAGGGTGTTGGCGATGAATTGGCCTTGACTGTGGTTATATTCAGACACCAAAAGCACCTGGTCACGACTGGGAAAAAAAGAATACGGTTAAAACACATGACACCACAAATCCACAAAACACAGTGTGTCACAGGGTACCACAATTAGCTCAATGTAGACACCACCACCTCTATTTTTTCTTCAGACATACAGTATAAGAGAGGTCTGCACAGAAGAATGCAGCCCAAGCCTCGCTGAAATAGGTGAATGAGTGGAATACTTCAAGACGTGGTTATGTGACATACAAGAATATTAGCAGAGGCTGGTATGCACATCTCACTCAAATAGGGGAATGGTTCTTACAGTCAGTTGTACATTGTGTTACAGGGACACAGCCTACTTTGGACAGTGACTTTTTCGATCTAAAAAAAAAATAGGATTTAGTTAAACATTGATAACCTGTGTTCCAGATGTTTGATTCTTGCTCTAATTTACCTGTGTTTCAGTGTTTATTGAATACAATGTTTCTCTTACCTTATTATTGACTCAGAAAGCTCAGTAACATGTTATGGTAATCATTTATGTTAAAATGATAACGATACAAAACACTTGATGGGGTTTTGCAAAAGTTTGTCAGGGAATGGGTTATGGTTCAGGAAAGAACGTTTTGAACTGTGGTGCTTATCAGTGAAGGATCCAGGAGCTGGCTTGAACGAATTTAATGGGGCTGTCTGGCCTTGACGGAGGTACGTGCTCTCCAGTAATAAATGGATAGATAAAAACGGAGTGACCACTTGTTGACAGTGACCTATGGCCCAAAAAATCCTTTATAGCCACATCTTATCTTCAGCCCTTGACTGGGGCTGACTATCACACCTCCCCCATCTAATACACCAGGACTGCAAACAGGGTTTCAAATGTGTTGTAAAGATAATTAGCAATAAATTTCAGATTTTTGTCAGTTCAGTGTAGTGCACTGAACTGACACACATATACACTACCCGGCCAAAAAAATTAAAAAAAAAAGCATTGGACCACCTTTAGCTTTGATTACAGCACACATTTGCTGTGGCATTGTTTCGATAAGCTTCTGCAGTGTCACAACATTTATTTCCGTTCAGTGTTGCATTCGCTTTTCACCAAGCTCTTGTACTGATGATGGGAGAGTCAGACCACTGCACAAAGTTATCTCCAGCACATCCCAAAGATTCTCAATAAGGTTAAGATCTGGACTCTGGTGGCCAATCCATGTGTGAAAACGATGCTCCCTGAACCACCCTTTCACAATTTGAGCCAGATGAATCCTGGCATTGTCATCTTATATAATATACCCATGCCATCAGGGAATAACCTGGTCATTCAGTATATTCAGGTAGTCAGCTGACCTCATTCTTTGGGCACATAATGTTGCTGAACCTAGACCTGACCAACTGCAGCAACCTCAGATCATTGCACTGCCCCCACAGGCTTGTGCAGCAGGCACTAGGTGTTATGGGTGCATCACTTCAACTGCCTCTCTTCTGACACTGATGCATCCATCACTCTGGAACAGGGTAAAGTCAGGGTAAATGACTTGTGTGTTAACCCTAAGCATACTGTATGTCATTTGTGCTGGAGTAGCAAACATTCCACCAAAGGGACATGTATAGAGAGTAGGTGTTGTGGAAAAGTCAAAAGGAAATGTCTCTCTCCTCCCTCTCCGTCTCTCTCTGAACTGCACAGTTCGGAAAAAAGCATCTCCTGATGCTACAGAGTGAAGGTGTTTATCATAAATAAAGTGAAAATGTGTTTAGAATGTCTACAAGTGACTAAATGATGTGCAAGTTGAACAGGTAGAATTTAAGAAGAATTTGAGAAGAAGAATCTTAAGATTTTAAGAAAAAAAATAATAAAAACATAAAAATACCTTATTTTAGTTTTGTAAATTTGACAAAAAAAGTGAAAGGGTTTAGAGAGAATGAAAATAGGAAGAAGAAAACAAGACGCTATTCCTCATCTGATGTTGCAGCTCATCAGTGTCGTCATTTCCACTCTCCCCAATTGTTGGATCAACAGCCTGCTACCGAATGGAGGCATGATTGGTTTTAATGCCATATTAGTACGCAGGCCGTCCAGAGATTAGCGCCTGTCATCTGACTGCCCCAGCTGGCCAGGGAGAGGGATTAAACTAAAATAAATGCACCAATTCCTAGTAAACTACTACAGGCAATGTGGGCCTCTTAGTTACTTTCAAATGTTGTCTCCAAGATTATTTTGATGGTTATCATCAAATTACAACAGGATGAATATTTTGGATCAAAACAAAAACAGCTATGAGATAGATAGATAGATAGATAGATAGATAGATAGATAGATAGATAGATAGATAGATAGATAGATAGATAGATAGATACAGATTTGTTTAGAGTTCTCAAAGGTTTATAGTTATATTGATTCTCAGAGACAGTGTACCAGTTTGAAACCCTATAAAAAATAACAAAAACAATTTTAGATTATAGAATGACCACACATGCACTAAAAGTGTGGAAAGAACTCTGATAGAGAAGGTTTTATGGTTTATCAAACAAAAAAAAGGCAGGATGTCCTGTTTGTCGAGATAGTACTGCTGCACTTTGGTTTATGATCTACTTTCAACTGCACAGTTGAAACTGCAGGAACTGTTTCTCAGGACATATTTTGTTTGCTGTTGTCATATTATTATTGTCACTATTATTATTATTTCATTGGAAATATGATTTCATTTTGTCCAAATATATGATGTCATTGTTTTGAATTTTACTGAGTTGCTGTTCACTTTCATGCAAATAACTGTATCAACTACTTTTCATATTAGTTCGCAGTCCACAGTTAAATGCACTTTTACTGTATACCATATACAGAAAAATCGTATTTATCTTTTTTTTCATTAATTGCATCTTTATGCTTATAAATGCAAAGATGCAATAACAGAGGAAAAAGATGTGACATGCAATGTTGAGTATTAAAACTGTCTCTACATAGAATGGAAATGATAGAAGAAGGATAGGGACGGCATTACTACTGAGATATTGCTGGCATGACTATTATTGTTGCCATGCAACTTTTGATAATGTTGCCATGGAAATAATCATCGCTGCTCAGTGTGAGGTGGGAAGTCCTCATTTTTTTTCCCCATAGACAATGATGTGTATTGTGAATGTGTGAGTTGTTGTTTTCGATACAATAAAGTTATCCTTTGGGAACACCATCTATAAGTAGCAGCTCATAAACATGTTCCGAGTAGAAAATAAGTGTTTTGAGAAACATTTTCTAATGAGGACCCTTCAGATACTTTAGTCATCAAACCTTATTTATGCTCAGCTTATCTGTCCAAGGAATACAAATAGCCCAAAAGTGTCTTGGCCTCATCCAGAAGCAAAGGACAAATTTCCTAATTAGGGTCATAACTACCAAAGGACTCAGTGAGATTTGTGGACAGTGATGTTTTGAAATCTCTTTCTGCATGAATAGGCAGCTTAAATTAGCCTTTGTTTTGACCTCTGCTCAATGAGTTAGGTGCCATGTTAAGTTTCTGATTACATATAAAATGCTAATAATGTCTTTACTACCAGGTCAAAAACACATCATTCCCCATGGCTTCTGACCTTTGCTGGATTCCAGCTAAAGTTTGTGATGACTTTAACAGTTTATTACTTAATTTAAGGGCCCTAAATGACCTTGCATGCAAATATTCAGATTTACTGATTAGGTATGTGCCAGCTCGACCATTGTCTATGTATTGCACTGTGCTGGTTACTCTAAGGTTACTTCTCGTGACAAAGGGTAATTAAACTTTTGCCAGATTAGTCCTGAAACTTAATGCTTACTGAACTAAATATCCAACTTCTATAAAATGCCTCCCTTTTTGCGAATACTTTTATAAATAACCCTGCCGTCTTTTGATACTACTACTATAGAACAGCTTCTTCACAAATATGTGCAGTATACTACGTGCAAAGTCTCCCTAAACATTTTAACCGCTCTCCATATTTTCAAGGTGGGATGAAACAAGCGCAACCCCTCCAATATTTGAAAGGTATTAATTGTGATATACTTACTATGTTTTATTTGAAGATGTTCTCAGTGTCTGTGACCCCCTTCCACATGTTACTTGACAAAAGAATTCGCTATTGTCATGTGGCTGTTTTGGATTTAGCATACAAACTAATCAGCATCTCCTTACCGAAACATTATCCAGTTGGTTAAGCTCCTGTTCTGCAGTTTGCTTATTAAAAACTCTAAGTCACTTATTTTTTTCTCCTTAACAGACTTCAAATCTTTTGTAATCTTTTTGGGGAAAATACTGCACATTCTCTCTCTCTCTGTCCCTCTCTGTCACTCACTCACTCACTCACTCACTCACTCATCAGTGATCAGTCGCTCAGTCAAATTTTACTAAGTAATCTTGGGTGTCTCATAAAGACACTCTCGTTTCATCTCTCTTTCTGCCTCATCCATGTTGTTTTCTTCACACCTCAACATTTTCCCAGTCTCCCTCATCGCCCCCCCCCTCCTCTGTCAGGGATAAATTCATGCCCTTTGGAATGCGTTGATCCCTGATCATGGCTGTGGCCACACCACTTTAGCTCCTGGCTGCTGGTTCACTTTGCTGGTCTGCTTCTCTTGCCCCTGCTACTCAAGTTTCTCTCCTTTCTTGGTCATTACACATTCACTATCAGAATAAAGTGGGACCACTGTGTTCTCTTCTGCTCATCCAAAAACCTTTGTGCTGAAACAAAATCCAGTGCCAAGAATTTGCCATGCAAATGTAAAGAAAATTACATGAATGTTCACCTTACACCAAATAATGAAGTCATGTCATAAAGCTACAGTGGAGGATGTGATTTTCTTTTTTTTCCAGTTTTCTTTTTCATTTCTACATTTCTACATTTGCTTTGTCAATGATTCTCTCACCATTTAATGCTTTTTCACATTCGCTTCCTTTTCTGTATTACAAAACAAGCAAAAGTCCCCAGATTAATTGTGTGCTTGTTAGTATTTGGCTTCTTTTGCATGATTGCTTTACGTTTTTCAGCTGGTTTTAATAGCTTTCTTTCATTTGTGTTGAAAAGCACACCATACATTTGTTTGGAAAGAAAAATTTTCATGTATGAAAAGGCCATTTATAATAATGTGAATCTGTGAACATTCGTGTGGATGTTCCCACTACTAAAATATAATATGATCTGTCTCATAGATAGGCTCTGTCTCTACACGTTGTTTCCCAACCATTTTTATTTACATTGTTATTATATTATGTATTTATGTATTATTAACAGTAATTTTTCTGATTTGTAGTCCACTCTAGACTGCACTCTCCATCTGCACTTTTTGTCCCAAGTTTATTTTCTATTTTTATTTTATGTAACTGTATCCACCCTTGTCTTATCCACTGTCTCATTCAATCTCATGTCACTTTACTTCTCTGCCTCTGTGTTCTCATAGTGTACATCACTTTGCATTCTCACACTTAACTTCAGCATGTGATTCTCCCTTT
The DNA here is from genome assembly GCA_016785285.1 of Brachirus orientalis. Lineage (NCBI taxonomy): Eukaryota > Metazoa > Chordata > Actinopteri > Pleuronectiformes > Soleidae > Brachirus > Brachirus orientalis. The sequence goes on along the minus strand of JAFBJR010000194.1, from coordinate 7,951,130 downwards.
TTGTTACTCCTTAACCCATGGCTTCCTCCCATTTTCACTTCCTTTGTTTCTTTGTCTCTGTTTTCTGCTTTGCCGTCTATTCTCATTCACTATCACTCACGTTGATCCCTCCCTCCTTTCACATTCTTAAACTGGTCTCTTTATTCTTCGCAATTTTAATCCTTTCTCCTGATTTTCTTTCATTTCTTTGTTTTTGCATATCACCACAAGAGCTACAAGCAAGTAGGAAACAATAAGAAAAGGTTATTTCTTAATTAAAGCTGGCAACCAAAGCCACCCACGTTTCAGTCATGAGTTCCTGGGCGCAGGGTGTCATGACCTCTTTGCAGTTCAAAAGAGGGAACTATGCTGTGGTATTTGCTGTGTTGGCTTGTAGTAAACTATTTTTAGCATGTGATAATGTTCTCAGCATTTAATTATGCACGTGTTTAAATGTATATTTTTTGCTTACTAAAAGATGCCCACTCTTTGTTTGGAGGAGGACTGCAACTGTGGTCCACTTGGATTCCAGAGGATCTATTGTTTACCCATAGCCCCCTCTGCTTTGTTATGACCATAAGTATTTAATCAAGAAAAAGTAAAGGAGTCTGCATTCTCCATTTGTTTGGTCAGCATGCTAACATACTAACAAAGGTGAGCTGGTCTCTGACAGGGTAATGTCAGGAGATGAATCTTGGTCTTTTGAAACAAGACCATATTTGAATGAGAGGATATAGAGCAAGAAGTGAGGGGAATGGCAGGTCACCTTGTATGACATTAGCAGTCATACCATTAGCAGTCATACCATAGCCATGCCTTAGAGTGTGTATAGACACTGAACCAAATAATAATTATATAAAATAACATACTTTTGGTTCTGAGGATACAGAAATATGTAACTACTGTAAAAACAGAGCACACATACAGTTTCATTGTTTTGGTAGTTTTCTTTGCAAGAATCATGAAAAAAAACACGTTGTACAGGAAGCCCTGGAGTTGAAGACAGTGACAACATGGATGACGGACAGTGATGTCCCATCCATTGACTCTGGCGGAGGCACTTTTTGAACAAGTAAGTTTAGGTGTGCCGCGCCAACGGGGTATGTCCAGGCGCATTTTGCAAGTTTCATGCACAGCGCAGCAGGCCTGGTGCAAGTACACTTCCATCCCGCCTCCATTCCTCCTACCGGCGCAAGTGGCAAAGAGAGGGAGAGAAGGCGTGACTGGGTTTAAAAGAGTCAGGTCAAATCTTCACCAATAAAGTGAGCTCCCCTCCTCACCTTTAAATGCGGTTGCGGAGTGAGGAGCAGAAGTTTAATTTCGCCATGGACGAAGGAGACAGCAGCAGCGTCAGACGGCCAAACTTCTCCAAGGAGGAAACTGATGTTCTGGTCCGGGGGGTCCAAGCTCAAATTGGCCGAAATATGGTCACACGAATAGACCTCCACGGGCTGATGATGCAAAAAAAAAAGCCTGGGAGGAGGTTACCAATATTGTTAATCAGGTTTGTCCTGACATACTGAGAACCATTGCCCAGTGTAAAGAAGGGACAGATAAAAGTTCTCCACCGGGGGCGGCCCCTCCAACAGTGTGGCCATGAGTTCGGCGGAGGACATTGCGTCCTCCATCCTCTCAGGGATAAGCATTGGAGGCTTTGGTGGGATTGAGGTTGGCATTACATGTAAGGTAAACATATTTCACCACTAATAAAGACACTTATATTTAGTAACCTATATTTAAACCCCGTGTAATAAAGATGAGTAGTGTGCACATACCATGTGTAACGGGGATGAAATCAGAAGCACCTGTGCGTAAAGGACGCGTTACCAAGCTCGCGGCGTGGCCCTTGTCACTAGTGTTTGTCTTACCCAATTGAATTATGATCATTTTGGCATGTAACTGTGGATTACACGAAATCGAAGATGTAAATAGATTTGATTAACCCTCTCCCCAGCGTGCCCGCACACGAGGAGGAAGAGGAAGAAGGAGATTAGTTCAATAAATCAATAAAAATGATGTTAACACCATTTTGTTTCATTAGTGATTTTATGTATATCATTAATGTGACTGAGTAAACTGTGGCCAAAAAAAATGGGTTAGGGTTAGGGTTGGGTTAGAGGGTTAGGGTTAGGGTTAGGGTTAGTGATGATAAAATGTATCCACATGTAAGGACAGAGCCAGGTGGTCAGCCCTCTCCCATGCGCTCTGCTGCTCTCCCTGCTGATCCCTCCATGATTTAAGTTCGGCCTCTGTCTGGGGTCCTGTAATGTCTCCTCCGTGAGGCCAAAGTGGCATCCATAGCGTAAAGATATTTTTGTGTAGCACGCAACATGCCACAAAGAATGCACTAGCTGATGCTGAGGCTGTTTGTGGTTGACTGAGACGGATACATCACAGTTTCAGCTACGTTAATTAAATCCCATTACGCGTGTCATCTGACATTAGATGTGACTGGACAGTCGATAAATGATATAATTCAGATAGTTACATTTAATAGTGGTTGTTGTGATTATTAATTGCACTGTGCGTCAGCCAAAGACCAGGTTGGAGCTGCGAGCTTTCAGCGCACCTTTGGCACAGCCTTTTGGGACAGCCTTTTGAGAAGAAATTGTCACTGCGCCAAGCTGAATCTGTCGACACCTCCCCCTGCTGCGCCGCCACACCCATCTTGGCACACCTGATCTACCCTCACTCTCACTCATTTTCTACCGCTTTGTCCACATAGGGCGAGGCAGGGTACACCCTGGACAAGTCACCAGTCCATCACATAGAGACAGACAACCATTCATCTCACATTCATACCTACGGGCAATTGAGTGTCCAATTAACCTAGTCCCCAAATCTGCATGTTTTTGGACTGTGGGAGGAAGCCGGAGTACCCAGTGAGAACCCACGCACCACAGGGAGAACATGCAAACTCCCTGCAGAAGGACCTCTTGCTGCAAAGGCAAGAGTGCTAACCACTACATCAACCGTGGGCCCTCACCTGATCTACCAAATTGCCAAATTCACTGCACAAGGTGTTGCATTGGACGAAATTACCACTGTGCGGACTGCGTTACGCTGCGCCACGAAATGAGAGCCCTATACAGTATGTCGAAGTGTTCAAGAATAGCAGCCTTTTTTCCTAAGTATGTGACCATGTTACCAAGTTGTATAGTAATAAAGAAATAGTGGAAACAATTGAAATACCTTGAACTTTATCACCATATGCAATGTTGTGCAGCAGTATTCAGCTGAGATGAGTGTGCCAAATCTCGTGCGTCGTGCGCATATTCATTTTCACAAAATAAAAAAGTATCACAATTATGATCTCCACGCAGCTTCCTTACAGACCACAAAAATTAAAGAAAGGGAGAATAAAACAAAATTTTATTTTTTACGGCACCTGCCTAAAACATAAAGTCACCAAAATTTATTAAGACTCGCAAAACCGTTTAAATCCTGATACAAAAAACACTGTAAAAATAAAACATTAAAACCTGAAAACACTATGCAAAATGTGCCAGATTTAGGTGATGGTGTATTTACTGAGATACATGTCAGAATCAGCTGAGTGATGTGATGGAGACAGAGATAAATGATATAAATGACAGGGTAATCAGACAACATGGAACTAAAAAGAATAAACAAACAAAAACTGTCAAATATGAATCAAAAAGTAATTTAAAACATTACCTGTCTCCACTGATGTGCACGTGTGTGACTGTGGTCCAAGGCACAGGATAATGAGCATAAACCGAGGATTCATGTAATATATATACTGTCTTATTTTACCAATCAGAAGCGAGGATTTTGAGCCACCCCCAAATGAAATTTCTATCATTCCTGGTCAAACCCCTTTATTATCAAAAGCAGCACATACTGTATATACTGTATGTTCCAGAATGTTGTCTCACCTGTTTGAGGATTTAAGAATGACAAGAAAATAAAAGATTCAAATACTTGCCCCTACTTCACTTCCACATAAATGTTCAATGGTTCATTTAACTCAAGGAGGAAGACAATCTTGGCCTTTTAAAAAAAAAAAAACAAAAAAAACAAATTCAGTTTATTAATAATAAATGAAACCCAGCAACCCAGTTGGTGCTTATTGTCCTGTCCATCATTGACTGAAAACTTTTTCCTGGGCATTGCACAGTTGATGGAATGCTGGTATTTTTTTCCCTTGCTTTCTAATTTATATTTTTTAAACTCAGAAACAGATGTGACACAATACTTCAAACAAAACAATATGAGGTCAGGTAAGATTTTATTTATAATTATTATTTTTTAAAGCAACGTCAGGATTTTTAGTCTAAAAAATATGGCTCAGTGAAGCACCAGAGGGTACATTGTTTGATATTTTTGGAAACACCTATAGCATAAGAGCATTATGCATATAAGTCTGAATCCCATCAACTGATATTCTTGTTTGACCAAAATGAGGAGATTCAGTTCCATTCTAGTGCAGAATGCTGAAACGCGGCCAAAAATAGTTCCAAGATGTTCCAACAGTTTTATGGGTGTAGGCGACTGACTCCTATGTACGATTCAGGAGGCTTTCTTCGCTCAGTGGTAGCAAGAAGGTGAGTCCCTGCAATGGGGCTATTGGTGGTCAGCTTGCCAAGTGGGGTAAATAAAGAGCCATCATGTGTGACCACAATGGTGTCTCATTCAGTCTTTAATTCAGTCCAGGATCAGATCTGCATGGACCTTTCTGTATTGCCTGCCAGACGAGATCACAAGAGCAAGATGAGGTGCAATCTCTCCTATATTTCCATCTTTTCTGATCATGTTGGAGATTTGGGCTGCAGCAACTACTGGCATTGCTCTCTTTGAAAACATCCCAGTCACAGAGCCCAGTAGGTATATCCCTTCATATGAGTGTGAGGAGGTAAAGGAGCATATCATGCAGCAGAGCCACAGTCTTATGCCTCCGTTGTGCGGACTCTCCCAGAGGTTGATGCAGTGGATTTTTGGTTCTCATGTTTTGGCTCACGCAAAAACATGAGTGTAACTGATCTGCAGAGCTCACATCAGGGGGCGGAGGCAAGTCCTGCAGAAATTATCAAGGAATTTGACGAGGCATTGACTATGTTACACACACAGTGAGTTACTGTATATTCACATGTGGTCATTATCGTAGCCTAGCGGTTAGCTTAGCAATGACCCTGTCCCTCTCAGTCTCATGTAGGTGAAGTCAAACACAACTAAAATCCACAGTGAATGCTATCCTTTCCCTCCACTACAACATAAAAGAAAGATGCAGTTACAGTTCAACAAGAGTTAATGAATAAGAATCTCAATTCTCACACATTAATTGTGTATCAGAAATTGTATTATACTCATAAGTGCCACTGATAAGTGTGAGGCTGATAAGAGTGAGTGTGTTCATAGGGCAAAGAGTTGCTTCCTCCTGGATGTAACAATAACCTGTCTTGCTTGCTGTGACAACTAAGTAAGTGTGAAAGTTATCCATCAACTTATTCTGTGTTCAATATTTGTTTGGCTAATACCATGGCTCTGGGTAGCTTTATTGGTAAGAGCAGCACCAGTTTAATGCTTTGGAAATGATTAATGAACAAAACCAAATATTATTTTTTACGGCACCTGCCTAAAACATAAGGTCACCAAAATGTATTAAGACTCGCAAAACCGTTTAAATCCTGACACTAAAACACTGTAAAAATAAAACATTAAAACCTGAAAACACTATGTAAAATGTGCCAGATTTAGGTGATGGTGTATTTACTGAGATACATGTCAGAATCAGCTGAGTGATGTGATGGAGACAGAGATATATGATGTAAATGACAGGGTAATCAGACAACATGGAACCAAAAAGAATAAACAAACAAAAACTGTCAAATATGAATCAAAAAGATCAAAAAGTAATTAAAAATATTACCTGTGTCTCCACTGATGTGTGCATGTGTGACTGTGGTCCAAGGCACAGGATAATGAGCATAAACCGAGGATTCATGTAATATATACTGTCTTATTTTACCAATCAGAAGCGAGGATTGTGAAATTTAAGAGCAAGAAAGACCATCCCCAAATAAAATTGCTATTGTTCCTGGTCAAACCCCTTCATTATCAAAAGCAGCACATACTGTATATACTGTATGTTCCAGAATGTTGTCTCACCTGTTTGAGGATTTCAGAATGACAAGAAAATAAAAGGTTCAACTACTTGTCATCACTCCACATAAATGTTCAATGGTTCATTTAACTTAAGGAGGAAAACAGTCTTTTGCTTGTTTGTTTGCTGTGACAACTAACAGTGTGAAAGTTAGAGTATGCATCAACGTACTCTGTGTTTAATATTTGTTCGGCTAATACCATGGCTCGGGGTAGCTTTACTGGTTGAGAGCAGCATTGAAATGCTTTGAAAATGAATAATGGCCAAAACTCCCTGCTTATTGTGAGGACATTTACAGGATAGTATACGCCCTGTGAATTGTAGGTGCCCCACAATTCAAGTAGGTCCAGTCACCTACAAAGAACAAAACAGACTGTCAGTGAAAGAATGTGCAATTCTGCCAGGAAGCAGCTGAACATGTGTCAGTGTGAGCTCAGTGAAACATGGGGGTCAGTAGAGGATAACCTTATAAAATCTATGCAACCTCAAGTGTATGATATCATTTTTAGGTTTCTTTGAAGCCTATAGCTGTTGATACCAATGCTGGAATAGTGAACCTTCCACTGAAGGTAGATTTTCATACTGTATATGTAGCTGTTAAGCAGAACCGCCAATTAGGACACCCTTTTTATCTGTACTGCTCTGTGACTGAACAGTGTGTTCCAGCATTTTGACATGTCCATCTTCTTATGGGTGGCGTCAGCATCGACCGACCATAATTCAAGATAATGCCAAAAACATGTTTTTCTATTTTTCTGTGCTGAAATAACTTCTGTCCACTGGTCCCTGATAATTATACCACAAACGACTTGGCACTGCATTGTCCTGGTGCATTGTCTTGACAAACTGTGACAAAAGCCCTTTAACTGTCAAACAAAGGGTGAAACTATCTGATCCAGACATGTACAGTATTGTTACCATAAATATAAAGAGCTGGCTGTAGAGACTCAGACATAACAGCACACTCAACACTGCTGTCACACCGTTACACGAGTCATGCTGGTTGATGTGCAAAGGCAGTGATTATTTTGTTTCTTTATTGGACAGGACAGATAGAAAAGAGAGGTCAGCCAGCACGTAATGTACATCAATACGCTTCCTATTACAAGAAAGAAACGAAAGACAGAAATCTAGATAGTGGAAGTCAAGTCTGATTACACTGAAAAACACGGAATCACATTTTTCTCCGGAACACTGTGCCATTATCTGACTTACAAATGTGAGGTATGTTTTTACAGACCTCACACATCTAATATGGCACATTAAAACAATGAAAGCAATGTGTGGTAGATGATGGTCGTTTATGTGTCTCAGTGTTACAACTTATATCTGATTGTGAATGTTTACCTTTTCGATTTTAAAATATTTTCAATTGTAATTAAAACGTTGGCCTTTGGGGTTTAAACCAAACTTGACTTAACTTGTATATCTCTTACATGATCTAATCAATCTTTATTTCTCATACATTTCTCAAATGTTTTTGTTAACTGTTGTTAACAAGTAACATCTTTACTTGTAGACAATTAATATGTAAATACTCAGTGACAAAATATCTGACCTCAGAAGTAAGGTCTGTGAAGTATTTGGGTTCTGGGTCTGGGATTTGTATTTACTATTGATTTAACAAGAAATGCTGCTAAAAAATTATTCTGTTTTGGGATGATTCAGCCGGCCTCTTAATATCAAAGGCTCTCATTTCGTAGATCAGGCCAGGCGCAGTGCAGGTGAGGCCAAGGGGGTGTGTCCAGGGTCTTTTTGCAAGTTTCGTGCACAGTGCAGGGTGCGCAGCCAGGAGCAAGTACTCCTCTGTCCCGCCTCCATCTCTCCTACCAGAAAGTAGCAAAGAGAGGGAGAGAAGGCGTGACTGGGTTTAACACAGTCTTCACCAATCAAATGAGCTCCTCTCCTCACCTTAAATGCGCCGTGGCGAGGCGCAGTGTCAGGTCAGGTCAGACAGAGGAAAACTGATGTTCTGGTCCGGGAGGTCCAAGTTAGCAGTGGCCGAATATATGATCATATGAACAGACCTCCACAGGCTGATGATGCAAAAGTATTATATTATTATAAGAAGGAGACTAGTTCAATTAATTAATAAAATTGATGTTAACACCATTTTGTTTCATGAGTAATTTTATGTATCTTTAATGTGACTGAGTAAATTGTGGCCCAAAATGTATAAACGGTAACATTTAAGGACAGAGCTGTGAAGCAGATGGTCTCTCCTCTCCCCTGCGCTCTGCTGCTCTACCTGCATGTTGCGTGTTGTTGTGTAGTATGCACCATGCCACAAAGAATGCACTGAATTTTATGAGATGAGAGAAGCTGATGCCAAGGCTGTTTGTGGTTGGCTGAGAGAGATTTGAAGTCGTAAGTTTGCATCACAGTTTCAGCTGCGTTGATGAAATTCCATTACAGAGGCCAACCCTATGATCAGATGCGAGAGGACAGCCAATATAGATATAAATGTCTGTGCTCATTCAGATAGTTACATTTAATAGTGGTTGTTGTGATTATTAATTACATTGAAATGTGTCTGACATTCTTTAACCCTGCCTTCAAAGAATGAGGTTTTGGTGACGTGAGCGCACTGTGCGCCAGTCAGCCAAATCACCGCTGCGCCCCAAGTGTTCATGTTAAAAACTTCCAAAAATAAACTAGGTTGGTTGTTCACTTTATTTGGATTTTCTTTGATCTGTTTACCTATGATACATGTAATTGTTGAGATAAAACATTCATTAACATTCATTATCTCATTAAATACATGATAATTAAGTTTGATGAAATTAACACTTTAGCTTCAGATGAACCAAATGCAGCTATGTGGAACCTGTTGACAAAATAAGTTCAATTAAAGTCAACATTTCAATTTTTTGAGTGATAATTTTTTGAGCAACAACCTGATGAGCTGTGGTAGTTGATGTCACACAACCAAGGTAATGTCCTCTGGCAGGATACTACACTGTTCACCCTAGACAACACATACTATAAAGCACAAAGCCAGATTGCATCCATTTGCTTTCCTCCAGGCTCTTGCCAACTTACAGAGGCTCCTCTGGAGTAAGATGAATGAAAGTTAATCAGGAAGTTGAAGATTTCAGGACACTGCAGGTCCAGAATAATATCCTCTCCTGGTGTTTCCAACCTCATTAAAGGGCGGCAGAAGCATTATGAGGATCAGATATATTCGGTCTATCAAGTTTGGTGATATATCGGTCAATCTACATGGATTCAGTGTGCCGTGAACTCTGACAGGTTGAACCCAGCATCAGTCCTGTTTATTTTGGACACATTTTATGCTGCCAACACGGCGGTTCATAGAAACCGAGTCACGTGATGACTGGGGTTCTGTAGTACCAGACAAGGCTCTTAACAAATTAGTAATGCAGCAGTGTGTGTTATTTTTAACTTCATGTTGCCATCACATGCTCACCCTATTTCCTTGTGACCTTTTGTCTTTTGCAGTGTCTCTGAGGCGTTATGCTCCATACGCCTTTATCACCATTTTGTGACACACACACCTGGGTGTGTGCTTGTTTGTGTTATGTAACAAATGAGCTAAAAGAATTTGTGGTGCATATGAACCATCACTATTGTACACTGATGACTGCTACTCTCATCCTGATTAGAAACAGTGATTCACAAAGTATTAGTCCTTTTTATATCTACGAATATCTGCTCGTACATTCAGATTATTCTATAACTTCAACTCCTGCACCCCTAAACTGTGAAACAAGATAATATTTCTTAATTGGACGTTTATAGACAGACATATCAAGACTGCTTGTGGCACTTTTGAGCTAATGAGATGAGTGTAGTTAGGTTTTGGCACAAATTTCACCTGGTTAGCGTTAGTAAAAGACCATTGCCTATCCTCATTGTTTTTCAACATTCTATCCATAAAAACACCAGCACATCTTCCTAATATGCTGACAAATCTTCTACAACTCTACTATTACATAAACATCAGTGATGAATACAGAAAAAGGCAGCAGAGGTTGGAGTGGGGCACCTCAGTGGGGCAAGTAGTATGTGTGTTGATTTTATTTGAGGACAATTTAACCTAAGCATTGATTTGATGAAGACCTTGATGTTAGTACTATCTATTCAATGCCACCTTGTGAATAAAATCTTAAATAGCACAATCTGCTTGGTATTTTAATCAAATCAGACCAATGTTGCAGTTAACAGAAACACATGGCTTATCATCTGAACAACTTACAGCCTCTACTTAAATGTGCAGTTCATGCAAGACGGCCCAGGAATTTAGAGAAAGTGGAGGCTTTTGCCATGAAGAATGGGCAGCTACCATCTTCCTCATCCACAACTACCACAACAGACTTCAAGCTGTGATTGATGTTAAAAGGTCCAGTACATGGTATCAAGAACTAGGGTATGTAAACTTTTGATCAGGGTCATTTGGGTGGGTTCGTTGTCTTTATGATGTAAAAAGAGCGAACACATTGTTTGATCATAAACTGCTTCACCCAACCACTAACCATGAGTGAAAATGTTTGAGTATTGTTATTTATATTCTCTGAAAAAAAATGGCCAAAAAATTATCAGGTTATGTAAACTTATGAGCACAACTCTGTGTTCCTTGAATATCCACTTATGTTTGCTGTATATTGTTTACTTGTTGTCATTTGTGGGGGGGTGGGGGGGGGGGGGTTGTTTGTTTGTTTGTGTTTTTTTGTTTGTTTGTTTTGTTTGTTTTTATATGTAATTTGTATGCTTTTTATATGGAATGAATGGAATGTATGGAAAAGGACAATCTTGGAAAAGAGAGCTCAATCATCGTCCCATGTTTTGAATAAAGGTTGATGATGAGGTGTAAGTAGTGGAGGTGCACTTAGACAAGATGCGTCTTCAAAAGGAGGCAAGGTGAGACAGACACCTGCTCCAGTAGGGAAACAAAAACAAGCACCACTCTGGGCTTTGATTGCTTTGTGTGCAGGGACAGTAGCACCAAAGGGTATTTCTTGATAGACTAGAGAAGCCAAGGCTGTATGACTGGGTTCAAGATGGTTAACAGCCAGATGTCGCTCTGAGGGCAAACAGCAGAGCCAGTGGAGGCTGATGAGCAGTGGAGTGACATCATCTCTTTAAGGATGATTAAAGCCCAAACATGCCACCACATTCTTGACAATATGGAAGGGTTTCACAGTGTGAAAAAAAGACACCTGCCTGAAGGCCATTGCAGAAGTCATGACAAGTGATCACCACTGCTTATACCAAGACCTGGGAGGGATAAGAAACATCTAATAAACATCATTCTATCAATTTGTTGTAGTCCTATAAATGCTGATTCTACTGCTTGAGAGAGTGTATGTTGTATATCTGCCATGATACAGACGTACAGAAGAAACAGTACTACTGTATATTACTGCTTTTTTTAAATTTGTTATTCTATGCAATAGAGCCCATACCTAAAATTATGGAAAATATTAAAAATCTTCATATCGAATACTGTCATATCGATACTGTCATATCGAGTGGGATTCATACTTTCCAATATTCATATTTTCCTATATATATATATATATATATATATATATATATATATATATATGTCTAAATACACATGCCAGCTCTATCGGCAACAAGCAGGTCTTCATTTGGCGACATTTTGATGCAAATATAAAAGCAGGATTACCTTGACCAACGATTGCAAACAACAACCTTCCAGTCAAACCTTCAGTCTCTTGTCCATGAATGAGACAAGGAAAACCGTGTTCCTGTTTAGAACTGGGGGAAAAGAGACAGAGGGAGATTTAAATAACTTCAGCGACATCAGAGTCATTCTTAGTCGGAGTGTGAACACTAAGCAACGTGGCCTCATCATATCAGAGCTGTGGCGGTGACGAGAAAATATTTTTGACACAAGTGTGAAGGCATGTGAAGCACGAAGTCGTCAAGAATGTATTTGTCAACTGCTGGGAAGAATCCGATGACATAAGGGCAGCCCTGTCTATGTACTCTTCACTTGAGAATGATTATTATTTGAGTATTGCAAACTGGTGAAAGTTCCCTTACAGCAACACAAGGACCGTGGAGCGTGGACCAAACAGAAATGCAAAAGAATAAATCAATATCTAAAATCAACTCCAAAATAATAACAATACAAAAATAAGATATACTTATGATATAATTAGGCACAATTTGTGCTTTTTTTGTCATTTGTCATTTAGTTACATTAAAGGAACATTATTTAATAAATATTATCTTCCCGCTCTCAGTATATTCATGTATTGTGTGCATCTGCTCATCACTACATGCTGACTTGTCTGTGACTTCTCACTAGTTTTTTCCTCTTATGCCATGATTATTTTGTCTGACTAAAGTGACTAAAGTGGCAAACGCATAAGCATTTAAATTATAAAACCATTACCATTCCATCATCACTGCAACAGAACATTTATGGATGTAAAAAAAATACATGTCATTAAACACAGATTTTATAGATTTTATACACAAATTAAAAGAACTAAGTCTTGTCTGAAGAGGAAATGAAAAAGGACTTTTACCAGCAACTGCAAATATTTTGTGAATGGTTATATCTATGCTGTCATCTTGTGGTTAAATGTTGAAATACAAGTGTTTAGTACAACATGCTATACTATTTCATCACCCTCTTAAAATAACTGCCTAAGTCATTTTTTTTACAAATTTTTTTTTTTGCCTAAATCATCTCCATTCAACAAAATTGGTTCAATTTTTTGTGTTTCCTGAAAACTCTGAAAAAATGACTTAGGCAATTATTTTAAGAAAGTGTCGAGTTCAAGAATTATTAAATATCATTTTGTGATATGTGTTCTTTGTATCACTATATTTATGAGGAAATTGTGCACTTTGTACTTCATATAATATAGTTTGAAAACTGCAGCTACCACAGCCACAGGTGGTTAAACCTGCTGGGACACACGGGACAAGTTGATTAACCAGTTTGGATGTTTTTTTATTATTTTGATAATAATTTCTGTGATTTCAGCCTCAAGTGTGAAACATTTAAGGCTTCTTTACTTCTCGAACATTGTCTTTTTGAGTTCTGGGAAACCCCAAAAGTCTCAGTCATTCAGAAGCAAGGATGGGAAGAGGTTCACCACTTTGGGAACAACTATGTGACAAAACAGTCCAACATTTAACGTATAATTGCAAGGAACTGAGGAATTCTATCATCTACAGTGCACAGTATCATCAAAATATTCAGAGTATCCAGATAAATCTCTGCACAAAAGCAGTAAGGACGAAAACCAACATTGAATGCCCTTAATCAATCCCTCAGGAAGCCCTGAATTAAAAACCCACCTTATCCTGTAAATGATATTACCACATGGGTTAAGGAACATTTTGTCAGTTAACACAGTTTGTCATTACATTGACAAGTGCAAGTTAAAATTCTACCATGCAGAGCAAAATCCATATCAAAAACAGAAATGCTGCCGGCCTCTCTGGGCCCCGAGATAATCTGAGATGAAGTGACACAAAGTGGAAAAGTGTGCTGTGGTCTGACAAGTCCAGGCTTCAAATTGTTTTTGGAAATCATGGAAGTTATGTCTACTGGGCTGAAGAGGAAAGGACCATCCAGATTGTTATCAGCTCTAAGTTTAAAAGTCAGCATCTGTAATTATATGGGGGTGAGCTAGTGCCCATGGCAAGGGTAACTTGCACATCTGTGAAGGCACCATTAATGGTGAAAGGTACATACAGGTTTTGGAACAACATATAAAATTCAGTCACAGGCAGCGGAAGATTCGGGCCGCAGCCGCCAGTTGATGATGGTTTGGAGATTGTAAACCACCATTATAAATGAACAGTTTATGGTAAGAAGTACAAGCAGATCATGCGTGATATCTACTGTTCAACTGTTTGCTCAAGTTTGACTTTGTTCTTGCAACTGATGCCAAGTCATGTTTGATATCTTTAAGATTTACTGGAAATCATAAGAACCCACAGGAGCTTTGAGATGTGCCTATTTACTAGAGCCATTCTCAATGGTAGCCGAGAATTAACATCTACCTTAAATGCCTTTAATTTAGTTTCACTGTTGGATAACACCGCATGTGGTTCCTCTGTCCAACACTTAAAAATCTGTTGGCTGAATATCAAGGAAATGTCACAGCATGTGTCATGGTGGCCCTGGAGACTCTATCCTGAACAATTTCTCTATCAGATTAGATGTGAAATTTAAGAGGAGTATGAGGGCAAGCTGAGTGATATTAGCTAACAGATGGTTGGCATGGAAACAAGAGCCGGATGGGAATCTGCACAACCAACTCCAGACAAACAAGCTCTTTGTCCTAGCAGCCTGAGTATTGCTGACACACAGATGGGATAAGGAACAGAGCAAAAATGCAGTGTTTTATGATTGTAGACTGTAATCTCTTTAGTTATGTGTCTGTGATTACAAGAGTGTAAGAATTAGTGACATCTAACGGTGACTGTAAACTGCAATAAATGGAGGCTTCCCCCACTTACCTCTCCCTTTCCCAGGCATGTCAAAAATATATGGTGGCCTATGCTTTAGTAATAATTAATAACCATTCTCTCTGCCATTTTCTGCCATGTGAAGGAAGCAGTAGCTTCAAAACAGCTATCAGAAATGCCCGACCTTTTAAAATATGACTCTAAATGGCTCTAAAACCTGCTGTGCCTGTAACTCACACCAATTAGACCACGTTGTCACCAACAAACATGTTTAGGCTTAATTGTCAACTGCTGTTTAATCCATGGAGTCAAAAGGGACCTTTGTAACCCCTGACCTATGTAACAAGACATTACGAGACCTGATATATGAGATGAATTTATTTTTGGTAATATATTATCAACAACAAATTATAACCATTTCTTAAACAATCTATGAGATATCACAGTGAATCAGAAATATACAAGAGATAAAAAGGAAGAAAACAAGGCAAAAGTTTTTTTGAAGCTCCACAGACATTTTCAATTGACAGTTTGCTCTGACACTACCCAATACCAGACATTTAGTTTCATATTTCACTATCTCAAATCAAGTAATTTATGACAATATCAGTTCCCCTTCTACAGTTTTTAAGACTTTTTGCATATAATCCTGTTGACAAATTAAAATGGTGTCACCTGAAATGTGATACATTAAATCTTATTGGATACTGTACTTTAGCATTAACATACAGTATAAATAACGTATGTCCCAATACTTAACTTTGTGGGATACCATAATGGTATTACCAATGCATTCCAGTTTATGTAGAAGTATGAAAAGATCAACTGTGTCAAATGCTTTACATAAATCAATATAGGAATAAATACAATGCTTTTTTTATTAAATGCATTTCTGTTGCTAAATTGCTCCTACTGCATACCAATGGCAACCCAAAAAGTTAAATAATTTTTGGAATTCCATCCATCTATTGTCTACCATTTTATGTTCCACACTGGGAAAACATGCATATCTACAATATGATACAGCACATTATGGTTGTCACAATGATAATCTAAAATAGATTGGAACTAATAGCCCTTTAATTTTGTTAGGGAAATTCTTGTTTGAATAATTTATTTTACAAATACAAGAGACATTGATCTAGAAACTGAAAATTCTGAATGGAGGTTCTTTTCCTTGGCCTACTTTTTATCAAAAGAAAAATAGATTTTATTACATTTCTAATAGTCATATCATCAAGCACACCCCAAGTAGCCTTAATATTATTTTAGAGATTTATAACAATTTTTCCATAATAGTTTCCTTTTTTTGCAATCTCAGATGTCAATATCTTTATAGACAAGTTGATTTATTGACCACGTGTGTCCCATGCCACTGGTCAATCTAGTTAGACTGCAGGCCTGGAGAGGAGAAGCACAGCAATAAGACTGAACCGTGCTGAGGTTTAAATACATTTTACATTTTCTGTACTGACACTTTCCGATTGATTATTTATGAATAAGTAAACAAAAGTTTCAAGAAAAATATAAAATAAAAAAAACACGGCACCCAGCAAAAATGTGATCATTCCATGCCCCACATTGTGCTACATTTATAAATGAGACTCCAGCACCTCCAAGTTACAGAATCAGACCCACAAAACACCCACAACATAGTTTTTTTGCAGTCTCCTCTCTTCATATTCTCTTCCATTCAAGTTTTCACTTGCGAGTGGCATCATAATTGGCAACAAACCAATCACAAGTTTTCTTCAGAGCTGAAAGTGACAACAAAAAATCAGAAGTCACAATATTTTCACATCACATCAAATTTCCTGTTCCATTAACTAGTGCTGCAAGCCACATTAAATGGGCCTTCACACCCTTGTGTGTGTCGGTTGTGCAGCCTGGATGGCAGTTGACACAACCCTGTTGGCCTCAAGCATATTTTGTGCATCAATTATGCAGCACTATACAGTAGAACAAGCACCTAATAATCTGTTGCTGTGTATCCACCATAACCATGTCACCGTATTAAAATTTAGATGCGTTTGATCACACATGTAAAATGGCTACAAACTTCAAACTGGTTGTCTTCCTGTTGGGTTTGGAGTGTCAATACTGTAGCATTCACTGTATGTCATGATATGGTCCATATGTGCACAGCAATATGTACGAATTGATAAAAATTTGCCTAAGCACTGTAGTTTAAGTGGGCATGGCCCAGGAACCCGATGAAACATATGTTTCCCTTGCTGTTGGATTTTGTATAAAGTTTCATTAGTTTTTAAGCATCTTCAAGTGTATTGAATTTAAACAGAAAACTAATTAATCCACAAATAGGCTAATTTTAAAAAGGTCAACCTTGTTTGAAGGGTGTGAATTTGAAGTCTGGCAAGTAGCGCCGTAGCTTTGCATTGCTGGCTGTCTTTTTGAATTGGCCATCTTCTTTAGAGGTATCATACTGCAATGGTCAAGGAAATCATACAAAACAAGAGTGACAACATTTTGTGTTTTACATATCTAAGTCATTTTCAATCACTAACACTTAATAGAAAACATAGGCAATATTTGTTGCTATATTGAGAAGGTGACTGATCACAGTGCACATGCCCATAGCACGAGCATCTCAGTCCAAAACAAGCATTAGTTCAGGTTTGTCAGCACAAAAACAGACTATTAAATTGGACATATCACAATATGAATGTTGCATATTGTATCTTTAAGCAAAATTCTTTTCAGAAGACTTAGCTTTGCTGAATATGCTGAATACAAGGAGTTTGGCGAAGTTGTTCTAAATCAGAAAGATACCAAATAATATAAGAATTAAAAAAAAGTTGAAATAACTCATATCAGATACTTGTGTATTGCAGCTCATGCCCAAGTGGAAGGGATTTAGCTTTGTAACTGGAGGGTTGTCAGTTCAAATCCTATTTCAGGTCAAGGGCTAAGGGGCCCCTGACCAAAGTATCCAACCACCATTGCTACCCAAGTGCAGATATGTGCTGTCCACTGCTCCTGCCAATTCACTAACACTAAGTGATGTGTTTGTAAATAAAACTAATTCTAAAAGGATACTTTTACTTCTCCTTTAAAGTCCATTGCCTGGACAATGGCTTCTGCAGCTTCTTGGATGGACAATTCGTCTTCCTCTCCAACTGCAGACACAACATGGTCAATACACTTTATAGCTTTAATATCAGCATCTTTTACATGCCATGTATGATGACTCACCCGAGAGGATGATTGGCTCAACCTCTGAGTATTCAAACAAGACCCACAGGAAGAGACGAGCCAAGTCCAAAGAGTAAATGAACTGTCTTCTGGGTTTACCAGAGCCCGAGACCACCAAAGGCTTCCCCTCATCTAACAAATCCAACACCACACAAACAAATACATGATTTTAATTAATCTAATAAATATAGATAACCATGCTCGAGCATAAAATTAATGCAGGCAGGTCACAAAGGCAAGCTCAGCCCAATACGTCAGCTCAGTCAATTCCCTTCCGTGCATTCAATTGGTAAATTCATACTGTATTGCAGAACAAGGTGTTGCGAGCTCATCTCTGTCCCTTTTCATGTTACATGTACAGTACTGTGCATAAGTCTTAGGCCACCATTAGATTTGTTGCTTTAGCAATGCTATAATGACCATCCTGTACAATTATTTCTCAGTCACTTTTTTTGGAACATATCCTGAAAATATGGAGAAACACATATGAAGTTTGAAAATAACATCTTTTTTTTAGAAACAACAAACAACAAAATGCTTCTGTAATATCAAATATTTAGTGTGACCTACATTTACACTTGAACAATAACACAACCATGGCTCTTTAAAACCTGTGTTTCTCCTACTATTTCATGCCAACAAATAGCTGCTGTGAAAAAGGTCTATTATACCTGGTTTACTCAAGACATGTTTGAGCATTACATACACATGTTGCACAAGTTCAACTCATTGACGGGTTGATCATATAGTATAAGACTGACTTTTAGTCACATCTTTTCAATCTAAACGCCAATGGTCACAAAACTGACATAAAAACAACAAAGCTGGTGGTGGCCTAAGACTTATGCACAGTACTGTAAATCACAGTCATGTGTTTTCATTAATACCTGCTCTATTCTGTGCATTCTTCTGCTACTGCTCTACATGTGATGCAGGGATGTACCAGAAGAGAGTCATAACACCAAACATAACTTATCAAAAACATTAAATAAAGCAGGTTTGGACTTAACTGCTCCTGACTGAACAGTGCATATTAAATGGATCAGGTACTGGCAGATCCACATTGAGTCAAGTTCATATTAATTTATTGGATACACCATCATCAAAACAGGATCCGTCAGTCAGTGACATTAATAATAATAATTAAAAAAGCTCATTCACTTAATCAGCTTAGTGATAAAATATATATGGGGCAAGGATTATGCCCCACTAACAATTAATTCTATATACAGTATTGTGCAAAACACTAAACTGTATCACCGGATAGGATAGGTGCTGTACTACTTATTGGTATATGAAGATGTGACTTACTTTTAGCAATGTAAGTTTTGTGGATGAGGCCCGGCAGCACATGACCATCCTCAATGCTGAAGTTGTCATGAGGACCAAATACATTTGTGGGGATCACAGCAGTATAGCAGCGCCCATGTTCCTCAAAGTATGCCCTGTAAAACATACATACTGTAATTTAATAGGGTGTCACAGTTTGCATATTTTGTGTTAGAAATGTATTTGGTATATTTATTTCTAGAAGAGAAACAGATCAATTAATCCACTGTTCAGTTTGTAATATGGTTTTTAAGGCATGCTTTGGTTTGGTTTGTTAAAATTACAGAGAAGAACAATATATCACTTTTTCCTCTTTATTTTCTCCTTTTTTAAGAATAATGGTGTTACACCTAGACATATTTGTGGGAACATATATATTATCATCAGTGGAGAACTTCTCTGGACATGGCATGTGTGTGACAGTTGCTTGCAGAGACATATTTCGGAACCTGCATGGAAAAATTACCGCATATACTAACGCTAAAGAGAGGCTGTCCGCATCATTGCAACAATCTTCCACAAGGTCGGTCATGGCTTTTGAAAACAAAAACATGTCACTGTTCAACCTGCGACTCCAGGTAGAACATCATGCACGAACTTCACACTGTAGTCTGAGAGAGGTGAGTGTACACTTTTTGGCTCTCACTGATCCAACTTGTGTTCGAAATGGGTGCAGATTCAGGAGCAGAAATCACTGAAGCCACAGCTCACATTTGATTCAGCCAATTCTGCCATATCCCTGATCAGGCTTTGATTAATGCAGTGGCAGAAAAGGGGCCTTAATTTAAATACCACACACCCAAATATTCATGGTTTAGAGACTTTGTCCCTTAGCTTTACAACACTGATATTTGAAATAAGACCATGAAGAGGGGCTTCAGAAGCTAAAAAACAGACATCAATAACATTGGAATTTCAAAAGAACAACGTGATTCTGTTTGTCAGCATCATCGCTGCAGTCAACAGTGATGGTGTTTACAAGTGAAGTCCAGCTGAGGTTAGAATATTAATTTATCCATCTGTGATACTGCACAAATCATCGTACAGTATATCAAAGCTTATTGCTTGAACACAATTCTTTAAAACATGGTTGCACCTCAAATCACCAAAAGAATCTCACATGTTAATGTGAGATTCTGCATAATATATTGTATGATTTCATACACTTTTTTCAGGTGTTTATTGCAGTTTTTGTTTGATTTGTCCAGTTTTCTTGTTTGTTGTTTCAACTCTGTCAAGTCTGAATTGTTTCATTTCTTACAGCAGCATGGGGGAAAAAGTTTCTTTTAACTATGTGTGGAGGGACACCAACCTAGCAATGGCTTCATGCAAATTGTTTCCTTGAGGCAATTAAAGTTATAGGGCATTTATGTGTGAATCAAAACTGTACTTTATTGAACTGTTCAGTTCTCTGTGTTCTGCGAACTGTTTTTGAACAGTTTGGAATGCAACAGTATTTTTAGTTATAAGGTTTTGCATCCCTAATAGGTTCAGTTTGCAAACTTGACCTTTCCTTCCTGTGCCATCCATTTCGAATACGACACAACCTGAATGTCATGTACCAAACTGAACAACACAACTGCCATTACACCCTTAATAATTCAATTATATTGAGTTATTTGATTGAAAACAAGATTAAAATAAATAAAAAAATATTCAGAGTTCACATACCTGTTTTGAATATCAATCATTCTCTTTGCATAGGAATAACCAAAGTTTGACTCGTGAGGTGGACCACTATGGATCTGGTGCAAAGACAACAGTGAAAGGAAAGAGTTAGCGAATAAAAAGGTTGGCATTGTGTGGGGTGCATTGTGAATTCAAAAGACACCTACCATGGTCTCATCAATAGGATATGTGGTCTCATTAGGAAAGATGCAGGTGGACAGGCATGACACCGCCTTGACAACACCAACCTCATGTGCTGCCTGCAGCACATTATCATTGATGGAGAGATTCTGTCTCTGTAGGGACAGGACATGTCAGAAGGTAAACACTGACATATACAACAGTGTACATAAAAAAAAACATTCAAGTTAAAATAAATCTCCCACCAAAACATTGACTTAAAATGGTGCACAAATCTAGTTAGCATGTATAGAAGATAAGCACTATATCCTCATACCCAAAAGTCCAGGTTGCACTTCATGTTCCGGAAAAGTCCTCCGACCATAGCGGCCAGGTGGATGACATGAGTTGGCTGATGCTTCTTAAATAATGCTAGTGTCTCCTCTCTGTCCCTGAAGATATGGAACCCAAAGCATGAGAAAATAAGTGCAGGAACAGTCTGTGAATTGTTGTCAGTATTGTTAGTATGATGTGTCAACAACTGTTAGTATGAAATCAGTTGTTGACACATATGTGGTGCTTAGAAGATGTGTGGCTCTCACATGAGGTCGGCATCTTTGGAAGAGAGGAATATCCACTCTTCCCCCTCCTTGGCCTCCCGCTCCTCTTTGACTACATGCTGTATGGCATTGCCTACCATGCCATGGTAGGCATTGCCTACCATGCCAGAAATCATCAACCACCATCATCACCACGAGTGCAGGTGACTCCTGTCGCTGTTAAGGCCAGATGCCTTCTACGTATCTCAGTATTTTCAAACTCCACCCCAGCACCAAAGACTACACTCAAAAGACAATGTCATCACATTTGGGTTTTACCATATGTAATAAAGAGGAATATTTAACCTCTTAAACACTGACCTTCTGACCTTGACAAGCTCTATGTGGATTATTTTGATATCAAATAAAAATAACACTTGTGAGATTCCATCAGAAATGTAAGCATCACTGTATATGCCACTATGTCAGAGTAAATGCAGATGGAACCCAGAAAAAATGAAGGATTTTCTTCCTCGCCTGAAATAAATATTGCATTCTATGGTAAAATATCACCTTTGAAAATACGCAAGCAACTACAAATCATCTTACAACATGTGGAAATAAGCTGTTTAAATATTGATGCTGCTGAAACGAAGCACAGCAAAATTACAGAGGTTTTAGTAAAGAAATGCCTGGGTGTTCCCCTAATTCCCCATTCAAATAAAACCCAAATCAAACCATACATAGGGATTATATTTGTCTCAAACGAGTAGATTTACTGTAGAGTGTAAATAAAAATAAAACTGTAACACTGATGACATCTGGTGGTCACCAGAGTCTCTGTTGTGTCAACTCTCAGACTCTGCAGCTCTGGTCAACTTCACAGGGCTTCCACTGGTCAATCTTGGTGATTGACACCTCCTTTTAATTCTCTGAGCCAAAAGAATGACGCTGACATCATCAAACACGTGTACGTGATGTCGTTCACGTGACATAACCACGTAAGTCGTGGGATAAAAGTATATGGTCATTCGCCCTCGTCCACTCAGAACAATCGAATGACGCTATGCAACGGCCAATCACGTCGCAACCGCTCCGCAAAGGATGCTAGGAGATGTAGTTCTTCCCCCAAAGTAGTGATGGGAACATGCGTGTACCGAATCTTTCCAGTTCGTTCTATAAAAAGACTCGTTCACCAAATCTTTAATTTCTTCCTTCATGACCGGAGGCATAGGCTACGACTGACCCACTCGCTGAGCTGATACACAGCTGAACGGGTTGTGATTCAGCTCACTATCTCCAGCTATCGGCAGTGCTGTCGCTAAATACACCAGACTCCGCTGTTAAATGTTAAGATTTTAGGAATATCCTTAATAAATATTGGAGATTAACACATCTTTTAGGGGGGTTTGGTTCTTTTAAAGGGGTCTACCGTTCGGCAAGAATCGGCATTGTTTCTGGATTTGCTGAGGCTGATTCTGACAGTTTAAGCCGCCGCACATAGAGTATTAAGTTAAGTCAGTGCACCAGCACGTACTGTACGTGGTGAGGGCTGACTGACTCATTAAGTGATGAACCAGTTCATGTACTGTTTCCTTGCTGTGAGAGGAACTGGGAGCTGAGCGGGTTGTGATTCAGCTCACTGTCGCCGGCTTTAGTTAGGGCTGTCTCTAAATACTCTGAAATATACTGTCAAATCATAAAAAGGTTTTAAAAATGTCCTTGATAAATGTTGGAGATTACCACATGTTAATAATTATGAGAAGGTATTTTGAGATATTAAGTAATACTTAGTATGACTAAGTGACGCATTATTATGATACTAATTAATATTTAGGGGAAAGTATCTCATTATTAGGCGATGCTTTCCCTTAATAATTACTTAGTATAATAATCTCATTATTATGACAGATTAAGACAGAGAGGTATCTTATTATTATGAGATCTCAAGTAATAATTATGAGATACGTCATACTGAATGAAGATGGTAGCATCTCGTAATTATGAGATGATAAGTCATAATAATGAGCTGCCCTTTAATGTTGCCTGCGCGTGAGGGTAATTCTTGTTGGGTGTTGGGGAACCTGTTTAATGCAGACTGCTGTTCATAACTTCGCATGTTCAGACGTCAAGTGACAGTAAGTTGACAGTCTATATGTGCATGAGGTGTGTTGTGTTTGGCTTGAAGGTTAAAATACAGGAAATTCGAGCTTCTCAATCATTGCTGTCTACCAACCATTGTGTGCAAATAAGGTACCAATGAGCTCACATTTTAAGAACAACGGATGCAATTAGCTGCATAACTTAAGATAAATAATAAGATACAGCTGTATAGATGTATAACAGAGAAATTTTGGAAACAGCTTGAATACCTTAAACTTAATCAACATCAGCTGAGATGAGTGTGCCAAATCACGTGCGTCGTGCACATATTCATTTTTTGCTCCAGGTATCACAATTATGACCTCCACGCAGCTTCCATATTGAGAATAAAAATTAAAGAAAGGCAGAATAAACAAAAAAATAAGGCACCTGCCTAAAACATAAGGTCACCAAAATGTATTAAGACTCGCAAAACCGTTTAAATCCTGATACAAAAAAAACACTGTAAAAATAAAACATTAAACCTGAAAACACTTTGCAAAATGTGCCAGATTTAGGTGATGGAGTATTTACTGAGATACATGTCAGAATCAGCTGACTGATGTGATGGAGATAGAGATAAATTACATAAATGACAGGGTAATCAGACATCATGGAACCAAAAAAGAATAAACAAACAAAAGCCGTCAAATACAAAAAGATCAAAAAGTAATTTAAAAAAATTACCTGTGTCTCCACTGATGTGCGCACGTGTGACTGTGGTCCAAGGCACAGGATAATGAGCATAAACTAAGGATTCATGTAATATATACTGTCTTATTTTACCAATCAGAAGCAAGGATTGTGAAATTTAAGAGCAAGAAAGACCATCCCTAAATAAAATTGCTATTGTTCCTGGTAATGTCCCTTAATTATCAAAAGCAGCACATATATAGTACATACTGTACATATGTTGCCAGACTGAAAGGGATCATGAGGACAGTTGGTGTGACAGCGTGTGTAGTGTGTATAGCGCCAAATCACAACATACATTATCTCAAGGCACTGTACATAATAAGGCCAAAACCTTTACAATATTACAGAGAGAAAAGGAACCCAACAGTTCACACAATGAGCAAGCACTAGGCATCAGTGGAGAGAAAAAACTCCCTTTTAACAGGAAGAAATCTCTGACAGAACCAGACTCAAACATGTGCGGTCATCTGCCTCGACCAGTTGGGGTGAGAGGAAAATGGGGGACAGAGGAGAGGTGGGGGACAGAAAGGGGGGAGAGAAAGAAAAGGCGGGAGGTGATGGAGAGACAGAAGAGAGAGACCAGGAGCAAATATACAACAGTTGTATCAAGTTTAGAGTCAGTTATGTCATGTTTATAGAACTACAGTGAGTGTGAGTGAGTGAGTGAGTGTGAGAGAGTGAGTGTGAGTGAGTGAGTGAGTGTGAGAGAGTGAGTGTGAGTGAGTGAGTGAGTGTGAGAGAGTGAGTGTGAGTGAGTGAGTGAGTGTGAGAGAGTGAGTGTGAGTGAGTGAGTGAGTGTGAGAGAGTGAGTGTGAGTGCACCACAGGAAATCCCCCAGCAGTCTAGGTCTATAGCAGCATAACTAAGAGATGGTTCAGGTTTCCCTGAGCCAGCTCTAACTATAAGCTTTATCAAAAAGGAAGGTTTTAAGTCTAACTTTAAATGCAGAGACAGTGTCCGCCTCCCGAACCGACATTGGCAGTTGGTTGCACAGGAGAGGAGCCTGGTAACTAAAGGCTCTGCCTCCCATGCTACTTTTATGGACTCTGGGAACTACAAGTAAACCTGCGTTTTGGGACCGAAGTGATCTGTTGATAAGGTGAAATTAAATCTTTAAGTGAAATTAAATCTTTAATATATGATGGGGCCTGATCATTAAGTGCTTTGTACGTGAGGAGGAGGATTTTAAATTGAATTCTAAACTGTACAGGGAGCCAGTGTAGAGAAGCTAACACTGGGGTGATGTGGTCTCTCTTACCAGTTCCTGTTAGAACTCGTGCTGCAGCATTTTGAATTAACTGAAGAGTTTTAATCGACCTAATAGAACATCCAGATAGTAGTGAGTTACAGTTATCTAATCTTGATGTAACAAAAGCATGAACTAGTTTTTCAGCATCCTTTAAGGATAAAATGTTTCTAATTTTTATAATGTTCCGCAGGTGGAAGA
>JAFBJR010000194.1:7654199-7925411 GCA_016785285.1 Brachirus orientalis | reverse complement strand
TGGTCAAAAATAACTCCAAGGTTCTTTACAGTGGAACTGGACGCCATGGTGATGTCATCTAAAGTGACAATATGGTCAGAAAGTTTGTCTCTAAGTTTAGGGCCAAGTATGATAACCTCAGTTTTGTCTGAGTTTAGAAGTAGGAAGTTACAGGTCATCCAGGACTTAATGTCTTTAAGACATTCCTGGAGTTGAACAACCTGATTTATTTCTTCCGGCCTCATTGATAAATAAAGTTGTGTATCATCTGCATAACAATGAAAGTGTATGTTGTGCTTTCTAATAATGTTTCCTAAAGGAAGCATATGTAAGGTAAAAAGTATAGGCCCAAGAACTGAGCCCTGTGGAACTCCATAGTTAACTTTTGTCTGCAGTGAGTCATTGTTATTAACATGTACAAACTGGAATCTATCAGATAAGTATGACTGAAACCAGCAGAGGGCAGTACCTGAGATCCCCAAAGTCTGCTCCAGTCTCTGCAGTAGAATTTTATGATCAATGGTGTCAAATGCAGCACTAAGATCTAACAGGACAAGTATAGAGACCAGACCATTATCTGAGGCCAAGAGGGGGTCGTTGGTAACTTTAACTAGGGCTGTTTCTGTGCTATGGTGTAATCTAAATCCTGACTGTAAATCTTCAAACAGCCTGTTACTATGGAGATATTCACATAACTGATTCGCAACTGCCTTTTCTAGTATTTTAGAAATGAAAGGAAGGTTTGATATCGGGCGATAATTGGCTAAAACCTCTGGGTCGAGGGTAGCTTTTTTAAGAAGGGGCTTAATAACGGCAACTTTAAAAGCTTGGGGTACATGTCCAGTTAATAAGGAAAGATTAATTTGATTTAAAATGGAGTGATTAATTAATGGAAGAACATTTTTAAACAGTTTGGTGGGGATGGGATCTAACTGACAAGTTGACCGTTTTTATGAGGATATTAGTGATGTTAATTCTGGAAGATCTATAGGGGAGAAACTGTGTAACTGTATGTCTGGTGCTTCTAAGGTTATTGTGCTAGAACTTCTCTCATTACCACTAGAAGAGAGGAGGTGGTCAATTTTTTCTCTTATTGATGTTATTATATTCTCAAAGAAATTCATGAAGTGGTCACTGCTCAGTGTTAAGGGAATAGATGGCTCAGTAGAGCAGTGACTGTGTCAGCCTGGCTACAGTGCTGAACAGGAACTTTGGATTGTTTTTGTTTTCTTCAATTAAAGCTTTATGAAGGGCTTTTTTATAAGCTACAAGACCATCTTTCCAGGCTACATGAGATTCTTCTCGATTAGTGGAACGCCATTTTCTTTCTAATCTACGTAAAGCCTGTTTAAGAGAGCGAGTATGGGAGTTAAACCATGGTGCTTCTCTCCTCTGATCCATCACTTTCTTTCTGAGAGGGGCAACACTATCTAATGTAGTACGCAGTGAAGCTGCTGCATTATCAACAAGATTATCAATGAAAGTGGGTGTAAAATCATAACTGTTAACTTCAGGTGGACTTAGACATGACACAGAGTTAAATAACGGCTGCACTGTCTCTTTGAAAGTATTAATGTTATTATCAGACAGGCACCGACTGTAGTGGTATTTTTTCTTAATGTTTTTGTAGTTAGTTATTGTGCAATTAAATGTGCTCACTTATGGCATAGATATAGAAAACTTAAATGTTTGGGGAGAAACATTTAAGTTTTCTATATCTATGCCATAAGTGAGCACAAGGGTGTGATTAAGGCAGTGAGTGGGTTTATTCACATGCTGAGTGAAACCAATTGACTCTAACAGTGAATTAAATGCAGAATTAAGACTATCACTTTCAACATCTACATGGATGAGTGGGGAAAACTTGTTGGAAGTGTGAAGTGGTTGGTGGTGAACCGGGCTTTTCTGCTTAACACTACGCCTCGGACAGTCACCCAGCTAGCCTGTTGATATCTCGGCTGCACGGGAGCTGCTGGGGGAGCTAATGCTACCGCTATGTGGTCCGCACCGGCTACAGGGGACCAGCTAACTGATTTAGCTTCTATGGTGCGGAGCTGGGTTTCTAACTCGCAAAGTCTCGCCTCCATCCTGGCAAACAAGCTACATTTATTACAGGTACCGTTATCGCTAAAGGAGGCAGAGGAGTAATTAAACATGTGGCACACAACACAGGAGAGAGCAGGAGAGGGAGAAGGAGAGAGAGAAGCCATCGCTACTAAGCTAACTGTTAAGCTAGGAAGACCACAGAGTGTCAATCTACGTGAGAGATAGAGTTAAGCGAATGTGTCGCTAACAGAAGCTTAAGGCAAAAAACGATTAACAGAACAAATGCTAGTACAGAGACTAGATTGTGAATTTAGATTAAGTTTTCCAGCAGTAGAGAGCAGGAGAAAACACGCAGTGTAACACCAGTGGAAACAGGAAGTGACACATTACGTTACGTGAACTGACGTCATCCTCACTGGTGATGCTCTGGGTTGTCAATGAGGGACAGGGTGAGATGGAGCCAGATGAAGAGATAGACTGTTGTTTTAATCATGTGCAGGGACAAAGGGAAGAGTATGCCATGTGGATGAATAAGCCTGTCTATGAAAATAATATACAGTAAGAACACAGATGAGCAGTCACAGTTGGAGAATGTTGTCTCACGACAACGAATGACAGGATAACAAAAGGTTCGACTACCTGACATTACTTCGCCTTCACATGAATGTTCAATGGTTCATTTAACTTAAGGAGCAAAGCAATCTTGGACTTTTTTTTAAATTACCAAAGTCAGTTTATTAATAATAAATAAAACCCAGCACTTAACTGTGTTTCTGTTTTTTGTTTCTCGCCTAAACCAGAGCCTAATGCAGTTAATGGTTGGTGCTTATTGTCCTGTCCATCATTGACTGCAAACCTTTTCCTGGGCATTGCACAGTTGGAAAGCAGATATTTTGTTCTCTTTCTTTCTATTTTTTTTTAAACTCAGAAACAGATGTGATACAATGCTTCAAACATGTTTAAACAGTATGGCTCGGTGAAGCACTAGAGCCACAGATAGCATTTTGAAAGGGTACATTGTTTAATACTTTAGGAAACACCTTGTCAGGGTCCGGTCTCGCCCAGCCAGCCTGTCAGTCTCCTCGCCTTTTGTTTCTTCTTAGTTGGCTCGACCTTTTGTTTATTGAACCTTTTTTGTGAATAAATCCCTCTTACCTTTTCGTTTGCAACCTGGCTTCCGTTTACCGTTATTCCATACATGCCCAGTGTTAAAACCTTACACACCTATAGCATAAGAGCATTATGCTCAGATTATAAGTCTACATCCTGTCAACTGATTTTCTTGTTTGACCGGAATGATTAGATTAAATTCCATTCTAGTGCAGAATGCTGGGACGCAGTCAAAACAGTTGCACGGTGTTCCAACAGTTTGGGTGTAGGCGACTGACTCCTATGTACATTTCAGGAGGCTTCTTCTCTCAGTGGCAGCAAGAAGGTGAGACTGCAAAAATGTACCCCACAATGACGAGTCTTTTGGCAACAGTGAAATAGTGCGCTTACACTGATATGCCAAATGAAGACCTTTTAGAAAGAAGATCCTTATTGTCATTATAACATGTACATTGAAATTGAGTGCATTCTTTGTTATTGCAAAACATTAAAAGTAGTATCAACATACTCAGCCCCGGGGAGCTTTATTGGTTGAGAGCAGCACCAGTTTAATGCCTCAAAGATGATTAATGGCCAAAACAAAACCACAAAAAACATGTATTTTTTTTTCCTCTCTTCTCCTAACCATTGGTGGAAATCTGTCGTGGCAACAGAGAACTTTACTCCCTGGTTACTGTGAGGGCATTTGCAGGATAGTCTATGCCATGTGAATTGTAGGTGCCCCACAATTCACGTAGGCCCAAGATAAGATAATGGTAAGATAATGCCAGAAACGTCTGTTTCTATTTTTCTGTGCTGAAATAATTTCTGTCCACTGGTCCCTGGTTATTACAGCACAAATAACTTGATTTCTTGATTTTGTTATTTGTTTCCTTGTTGTCTGTTTCCGCTTTTCTTCACCTCCCCTTCATGATGTCTGTCTTGGTTAACATAGCTGCATCTCCTCTCACCTGGGCTCATCTGCATGAACGTATCATTACCTCTATAAGAGCTGCTGCATTCCAGACTCTTGTCACCAGATTGTTCTATTTCTTTGTTCTCGTGGGTACAAAGATAATTTGTTGTTCTTTTTCAACAATTATTTAAAACTTAGTTTTCCTTTGTTTAGTTCCGTTGATGTCAGCCCGGGACATAGCAACCTATTTACTTCAGTGTATCATTCTCAAGCCCCTAAGTCTCAGTAACAAAATATTTGAACTGCTTACTGTCTGAGTCTGCTTTGTAGTCTGCTTAAGAAAATGAAATTAAGTTTGTAACTGATTATACCTAGAGTTGTAATTGTTTATAATCAAATATAGTAATGTTTGGCATTTAGACATTCCCATAAAGACTGCTGTCATTTAATATTATTTATTATTATTATTTCTCTGCAGCACCTTGCCTTGTCAAAATTTTGACAAAGGTTATTTTCTGTTAAAACCCTATAGCGCTCTGGTAGCTGATGTGACACAACCAAGGTAACACCCTCAGACAGGATACTACACTTTTCACCCAGATAACATATACTCAGCCTGTCAAGTTTTGCAGTATACTGTATCAGTTCTGAACTCTGAACTCTAAAAGGTTGAAACCAGCATCAGTCCTGTTCATTTTTGATGCATGTTAGGCTGCCAACATGGCGGCTCATAAGAGAGCAAGTGAGGTGATGACCCGAGCTCTATAGTACAACGTGATGCTGGTAACAAATTAGTAATGCAGCAGTGTGTGTTATTTTTAACTTCATGTTGCCATCACATGCTCACCCTATTTCCTTGTGACCTTTTGTCTTTTGCAATGTCTCCGAGGCGTTATGCTCCGTACGCCTTTATCACCATTTTGTGACACACACACCTGGGTGTGTGCTTGTTTGTGTTATGTAACAAATGAGCTAAAAGAATTTGTGGTGCATATGAACCATCACTATTGTACACTGATGACTGCTACTCTCACCTTGATTAGAAACAATGATTTACCTAGTATTGGTCCTCTTAACACCTACAAATATCTGCTCGTACATTTGGATTTTTCTCAAAATTACATTCCTGCACCCCTAAACTGCACCCTTCATTAAACACAGCCACAATCATTTCTTATTTACATATCTATCAACAGTCATATGAACATAATAGTGTTCTTATGGCACTGCATGCTAGCTAATGAGATGAGTGTGGTTAGGTTTTGGCACCAAAGGCACCTGGTTAGAGTTGGTAAAAGAGCATTGACTAACCACACTGTTTTTCAACATTCTCTCCATAAAAACACCAGCACATCTTCCTAATACTCCAACAAAACTTCCACAACTCTACTGCGACACACAAATCAGTGATGAATACAGAAATAGGCAGCAAAGGTTGGAGATATTTCTGACAACTTAGTGTGGCAAGTAGTATGTACGCTTTTCTTTTTTATCTGAGGACAATTTAACCTAAGCATTGGTTTGTTTGCTTTATAGAAGATGTTAGTGCTATTTATTTATTGACACTGTGAATAAAATCTGCTTGGCATTGTAATCAAATTAAACATAAAGACACATGGATTATCATTTGAACAACCTGCGGGCTTAACTAAAACCTGAGTGGTAATTTATGTTAGACTTACCACCCGTTTACCTGTATTCTTCAGATTCAACTCTTAAGCTTCTTGATGCAGTTTTTCACTATCTTAAGATTCATTACTGGGATGCCTTTCAAACACATTAATGCACATGATCTAAAGACATTACTTTTCACTTGAATACTGTGTTGGTAAATTTGGCAAACTATCACAGAATCTAGCATTTGTTTTTGTCTACGGATCAATTTCAAACTGCTCTAACCGAACCTGTAGCAAATCAATTATGTGATTATTTGGTCAGCAACAATCTGTTGGAGTACTTTCAGTCTTAGATCTATGCTGCCACCTTGTGGTTAAAAAGTTGAAATACAAGTGTTTAATACAACATGCTATACTATTTATTCACGAATTCTTAAATATCATTTTGTAGAATTTGTTCTAAGTATTACTACATCTATGGGGACATTTTGCACTTTGTACTTCAGTATTTATTTGCCATGCAGTATTTATGTAATTATTTTACAGATTATGGTTTAACATACAATACAGTTTGAACACTGCAGTTACCAAAGCTGCAGCTGGTTAAACCTGCTGGGACACATGGGACAAAACATCAATATGTTTGGTTGTTTTTTATTGTTTTATAATTATCATTTCTGATTCCAGCCACTAGTGTGAAACATTTAAGCCTTCTTTACTCCTCAAACATATTCTTTTTGAGTTATGGGAAACACACAACAAATAAAAAAATAAAAAGTAAAGTTTTGGCAATCCCTTAAACAGAATGATGGAAGGAACACAGCTGATACTTAACTTCAAACTTTGGGTTCATTTTGATTTATTTATTTAAATGAAACGTGTCTTTATGTGATGCATGTAGATTCACAATAATAAAGGAAACTTGGTTGATTATGATGAAAGTTATTTTTCTACACAAAATTCAAGAGGCAATCTTTTTTTCAAATCCCTTTTTATTTGAGTTTACCAAAACGAAATGATACACAGCCATGTTTGCACATGTATGTATAATGTACCCCAAATCCAACACAAGACTAAAAAATATCTATGAAAAAAAAAAAAAAAAAAAAAAAAAAAAAAACTCAGCAGAAACTCAGAGGATGCCCCAGATATTCACCAATTGTGGGTTTGGAACAATTGCAAGACTTGTACTTTGAAACAAGACAGAAGTTTTACTTAAATAATACATTTCATACTGAAGATTCAGAGTAAACCCCGCTCTTTTTTTCAGATTATATTTTTTCCAGTTAAATTATGATGGGGGTCTGCTACTTAAAAACAATGGGATTAAGAGGAAACCAAGTGTTTAACAATATTTATTTTTTGTGTCATAACAACCAAAATTGAGGGGATTTATGATTTTTAGTCAAATAAAATGTCATGAGGAATGAAGGCCTAATCTTACCGCAACCACAAAATCAATTTAATAACATTTCTTAAAAGAAAAAGAAATCACCTCCAAGTTTTGTTTCTTTAGCCAAACCATGTTTTCCATCTTTGCAGTGATGGCCATCAAGTGAGTTTCTGACCTTTGAATCATGAAAGTAAAAGAAGGTTGCTGATGACAGTCTGAACCACAGGGGACTGAGGATGTCTTAACCCTCACTGTATTTCAGTCTGTTACGACGGCACCGCCCTTTGCGAGTGGTGATGCAAGAAACCTTTGCAGCTGTAGCTGGTGCCCATTCACCAGCAAATGGTAAGCGTTAGCCCACTCTGAGGGGTGGAGCTACAAGGACCACACCATCTCCTCGGACAAACAGCATTGGAATATTCCTCTTCGTCGACTAAAAAGGACAAATAAATTATTGCACTTTCTTTGCTTTACTTTCTAATGACTGACAGTTCTAAATGTACATATGTCACAAACAAAAAAATGCTAACTGATACTTACATTCTTCATTTATTGTTCCTTTAACAGCATTCTTATGAAGAAACTGAGGTAAAGAAGCTTTCATACTCTCAAAACGATGGCTATTGAAGTGAATAACTGATATTCCATTTTTACATTTCATTATTATTACTTTTTTTTTTAATACAATTGTGACAAGTATATTATTTGATACACTTTTAACAAATAATTAGTGTAGCTCACAGACCTGAATGAACAGGCTGCCAGGATTAAACTATTTTGTCAAGCTGCTGAATATTCATACAATACTTTGACAATATTGTGAACCGAGAGGTAACACTAGAGAAATGCTAAGACGACTTAACATGAAATACATTTCTGATATAGTGATTCCAGATTTGCACACCACTCCAGATTGATTCGTCATGACATTTTGCTCCAACTGTGAATATTCTAAGGTGGCATGCTCTTATTTTTGGTCAAAAGAGACAAAGAAAAAATGGTAACCATGGAAACTTGCTTGAAGTTGTATCCATAGTACCGGCATATGTGCAACTCAGCGCTCAAAGAGTACAAGGAGATACAAATGAGGGAAAACTCCTGGTGAGAAATTGCTGCTACTGTAATGGAATATGAAATTGAGTGTGTGGAATACTAGTAACAATGGACTAGGGCTGCAGCTATCGAATATTTTGGAAATTGAGTATTCTACCGAATATTCCATCGATTCACTGAGTAATCGGATAAAATGTACATTTATCCTATTCCTCCTATTACTTTCGCTTTAGTGCGTTTGCTCATTTTCGCTGTATTCACTGTTTTCGGTCCCGGCGTCTGCCGTTCTGTACCGTTAAACTGTCCACACGTTATCCAAAGCCCGCTTCCGTCTTCTTCCGCTTTGTAGGGGACGCATAGCCTGTGACGTAAGCACGTTGTATCACACTTAAAAGAATCCGTGCGAAACATGAGCTTTAAATGTAATTAAACGAGGCTTTGAGGCAGAGGAAATTCCTCGATCTTTTTTTGTAATCGAGTTACTCGAGTTACTCGAGGAATCGTTGCAGCCCTACAATGGACCCTCATGTAAGTATGAACAGAACCACGGGCTGGTACGTGCATGCAGAAATGTAAAGCAACCCTCCACGTATGACCTAGTCCTTATGATTGACTTACTCAGGACGCGTGTTAAATTCAGGTATAAAAAGAGCCAAAGTGTTAACAATACTTCAAAAAAATCTATGTTATTCGAGAGTAATAATTGTGGTTAGCTGATTCAATTCCTATACTCTACAGGTCCCTGTGGTGGAATTAAATGCTTCTCTACCACATTCAATTTTCTCACAGCAAATAAACCCTAAAAATAACATTCTATAATGGAGTTGGACAATGCATGCAATAAAATATGTAATTATCTGCAGAGTTTCACAGATCTTGGGTCATCTGTTTCTTATGAGATTTATGCATCTGTCTGTTTCATTTGATAAAAGGGAAGCTCAAGGCAGAGAGCTCTTATCCAATAATGTGTCTTTACAAGAGAGGAAGGAAAGTGCTGCATGGCTCCACCTGGTCTGACTAGTGTCCTTTAGCAAGGCAGTTAAAAATACACAAAAGCAGGACTCCCAGGGTCCTGCTGGACATTTTCTATCACTCATTGTCTACTTGTTAACATGAGGGTCGCAGGGGAACTGGAGCCAAACCCAGCTGACAAAAGAAAAAAAGGCAGGATACACCCTGGACAGATCACCAGTTCAGCACAGGGCAAAAGTACAGAGTTGGACAACCATTCACACAGAAAAACCATGAAAACTCGACACAAAAAGGCGATACAGGGATGTGAACCTGTGAACTTCTTACTGTGAGGAAACAGGGCTAGCCACCAAAATATGAGTATGAATTATTCCCTGCAGATGAAACTCAACAATCAACTATTTTTTCTAGAAATCCTGCCTCCTGCAGCTTTGTCTAAACATAACGCAACATGGCTGTAGGGTTTCAATAAAAGAAAACATACTGTACCTTGTAGAGTTCTTCATAGGTCTCCTCGTCAATCTCCACCGTTGTCACAGTCTCCTCTACGTCACCCAGGATCATATTAAGATGTTGATCATAGGCCTGGACAACGCCCATACAAAAACGATGAAGTTGGAGGAGTACAATCAACTTTTTACACTTGAGAACCTTAAAACTCTGTACAGCTCACATGGAGGCCAAGCTGACTGCTCAAAATTGGTAGTTTGCTGCTCTACAATCATGCACATCGAGGCATTTCAAAAATAAGTTGTAGTAAGCGTTTGCTTTGCGTGTGTGCCCGCATCTTACATGTAGTCGGCCACGAAGCTCCCTGTCGTTTCGCATCTTGACATAGATCCTCTCATCAAGACTGAGTCGGATCAGGTCAAGTGGTTCCTCTACCGTGTTGGTGGTCGGTTGCTGCAACAAACAAATGACATTTATCACACATAAGATGGTTAGATAAAAGAAAAACCGAAGGACAAAAAAGAAACTGCCATTTTTGTAGCTCCAACCAATCCATGTGGCAATGTAAATTCACTGCTGGATTTCAGAGATTGTTATTGTGATCACTTGATGATCAGTGAGTAAACATCTAGGGCTACAATGATAATTTAATTAATATAAATTGATTATCAAATTAATCATTAACTATTTTGATTTTTAAATAAATAAAATAACCTTTCATATTTTTCAGAGGGCAAAAGGCGGGGCACAAATTTCTTTCCATTAGCTTGAGTTTAATTTTCATTATCATAATCTACATTTTCCAATATTCAATCGATTGATCGAAGTTGAAAACAATCGTGCAGCCCTAAATACATCTAAACAAAATATTTGAACTTACAATCACAATGTAATGCAATGGGTGCATGATACTCAATGCAACGTAAGATGCATAAATATACGCCATATGAATATTTTATTTTGTGGTACAACAAAATAAAATGCTGATTTAGCTGATTTAAAGAAACAAACTGGAGCTAACATTTCACTCTGAGCTCATTTCAGCTTGTACAGCTTGCTCAGGAAGAAATAACCCGGAGGTACGTGATCCAAACTTTCCCTTTATATTGGTCTAAAGTTAAACCGTTTAAACGTGTCCCTGGCTATGTCTGCTTTTAACAAAACCCGTTCAACTTAAACTCAAACAACACGTTTAGCAGTACAGGCTAAACACGCTAACGTAGCTGACTCGGTGTTAACAGCCACTCCGGTTTGTTACCGCACGCAACAACACACAAAGCAACACAACTACACACTGAAGTGAGGACATGAACAAAAGCGCCTATTGTTGTTTGTTCAGAGTTTACACATTTGCTTTAAATCAGCACGGATGAAAGCGGCAACACCAACCTGCTCTACTTCGTCCGCCATGATTTTTAAGTCTGCGTCGAGTCGCCACCGCCAGTACGCAGGTTGCCAGATCCGGAGATAATATCCTGCGCTTTGGTGACATTTCTCCCAAATTGTTCAAATGCAATGAATGCTTTTTTATAAATCAAACCTGATAATAATCACATTGCCATTGATTTATATGCATCTATGTATCTTCTACACCGTCGTAATCCCCTTTTAACCTTTTAACCGTTTTGACTCAGATAATGTAAGGTGTATTTATAAAGGAAATATACAGTTATTAAGTATGGATTTAAATGTTTCATCTGTTTGTTTATTATTTATATTTGCATTCAGATAACTTATTTATCTGAAGATATAACTTTTTATCCTGTGTTTTCATAGTTAACTATGAAACATTTTTAGTTGTTTGTTTTTATTGTCTTTTCATGATTTTCTTTCTTTTCTATTTTCTAATAGTTTTTATTTAACTGATTACTTTGATTAAAGTTTGTTAATCTAAGCTTTCCTCTATAATTGTTGAAGTTATTAAATTAATTTTAGTAGTAGTATTAGTATTATTATTAGTATTAGGGCTGCAACTCATGATTAATTTCTTGGCTAATCAAGTACTTGTTTGGCCTGTAAAATATTGAAAAAATGTTAATTGGTGTTTCTCAAACCTGGAAATGATGATGTTCTAATAAGTCTTGTTTTGTTCACAAACCACAGTAATTCCCTTTTAATAATTTCTATGTTATATGGAGCAAAAACACTTAAAATAGTCACATTTAAGAAGCTGGAAAAATCAAAAACCTTGTTTTAATTATTGAAAAAAAACACTCATAAATTCATTGTCAACATAGTTGACAATCAATTTAGCAATCAATGATTAATCAAAATTACCCGTAGGGGTGAATGTGAGAGTGAACGGTTGTTTGCCCTGTGATGGACATTGCACATTATCCCACGTTTGCCGGAGGATAAACCCCAAACTTGGCAACCCATTACGTACTTCCTAGCAGATAAGCAGCAGTACCAGTTGCCTCTCCTCCTCCCGCTTCAGTTTCTCGACCCTTCCATCTTTACACGTCTACACTCTTTTAGTCTTCGACTCAGTCAACCGTCCAACGGCGAATTTTTGTGTATAATCTTTATTTTTATATATACTTGTTGACATTGTGTCGAGCAAATGTAAAGCAAAAGCTTTCCGGTTTTACAGCGTCAAATTTGCACTTGTCGAGTCCCAGACGAAGGGCACAGGTTAGTGCGTTCTGGTGTGCAAGTTGTGTTTCGTGTATTAAAACGTTTCTCACGTGTGTATAAACGTTTCTGTTTTTTTTAATCAAAGCCTATTCTGCTATACTGTAATTCTGTTAAGCATGTAGTATGATTGCAGTTATGTTTGCAGTTAGTCTTTCATAGAGAAGGTTGTAATACTCTATAGTGATGGACATTGACAATACAGTACACTGCAGACGTGTGAATGCTTCATCAGCCATGTTAATTCAAAGTGTCAATTTTATCCTGAGTGTCGTCCCCCCCACCCCAATTTAGGCTAATTATTAATTTCAATACTGCCCTCCACAGTGGGTGTACATGTCCAAGTCGGACAATTGGTAGACTTAACTGCTGAAACAACACAATATCCTACAAAGTAGTTGCTGCCTCTCATAGCCACGTAGTGAAACTCAATAATACTAGGTTTAGGAGATATTGAACTGTGTTTTAAGGTTGTGCTCATGCCTCATCCAGCTGTGTTTTAATCATTAGTCAAAAAATACGAAATACATTTTAAAACATACATACATATTTTGTCCTCAGTCACAGTGCAAATGTATTTTTGTCTTTTCTTTGTGCGCCTCCTCTCCCAGTCCAGCCCAGTGTCTCCATACTGGTTGTTGGTGCAGGTCAGTGGAGGCAGAGCAGAGCAGTGGTGTTACCCATTCCACCCTCAGCTGCAGTGTGGCTCTGTGGTGGAAGAGATCCCTGCTACAAACCAAAACATTCCAGCTCATCTGTGGATCACACTTTTAGTGCAACTTAGTTGAAGCAACAATCATGTTACCTTTACCATAAAATAACAACTTCAAACTCACGTTAATGGGTCACTGAAATGTAAGAGGGACAATGGTGCCTCATTCCTTGGCACTCTGAAGTGTACTACAGTATATTGATAGAGATTCAAACCCCCTGGCCCAGCAAGTGAAAGAATATTGCTAACCTGAAATTTTAAAGATTAAAATGGCAAATGATCAAATGAGATTTGTGTGTATACACATAACCAACCCATACTGTGTATTGTACCGTTATGTTATTGCTACTGTATGTTCCATGCTGTAGTAAAGGTCGGCTTCTTTGTGCTGCTCCTCCATTACTGCTTTTGTGTCACATTAAAAATGACTTAAAAATCAATTGGAAATCTGGTTTAAGAGTGTTTAAACTGAGACTCATTTAAAGAAATTTGATTTGAATCCAATCCCTAACTACCTCCAAATTTGGTCTGCATCAGATGTGGAAAATACTCAAAACATAGTGTGCACATTAACAGCACAGCCAGCAAAAACTGCATTAGTGGTGTTTTAAGTTAAACAAAATCCACACTCGCAGTTATGTGATGTTAATTTCTGTCATTCAGGGAGATGGGAGTATAGGCTACAGATTTTCTCTAAATGTGTTGTTTGTATCCATTTTTTTTCATCTGGAAAGGCACTTTGTGATAAGCACAAACTTGCTGTAAAAATAAGTTAAATAGAGGAACTTAATACACCATCAGTTTCTCCTCCCTGAACTCTCTCCTCCTTTCTATCTCTCTTCACTACATCCTGCAGGCTCCAGCATGGGAGAGACTGGCCACTAGATGGTGTTCAGCAACAGGAAGATTTATTGGTGATAATTTGGCATCTTGTATTGGTGAAGTTGCATGTTGCAGCTGGATATCCCTCAACTCACCCATAACCTACAAGTGTGCTGAACCTATGTAGCCTTTAGTTGACATCAGAACTCAGAAGATGTTTGTTCATTGTAGGTTATTGTACAAAAATGGTGTTTGTACAAATAGTGGCTTCCATGGAGCTGACATAGCTTCTGAAATTAAGATAAAAGGCTCATTCATGGGACCTGAAAAACAAAGCATAAAAACCTGTGCCTGGGTTCTTGTCTGGGTTCACTACTGGTGAATAAAAATGGGATTAAATGCAGAAGTCAAATTCACTATCACTAATAGGTGTGTGCAAATAAAACTCATCAGTTTTTTGTCTCATTTTTGTCATACCATCTGCCCTTGCCAAACTAACAAATCAATCACTAAGTTTAATCAATTTAATTTAGTTTAATATACACTGTCAGTCCTCCCAGGACATGCATTAGAGTCTAATGGCAGATTTATGTCCTGACAAATGACAACGCTGTGCTGTAGAGGAAAAATATGTCAGCTGCCGATTACATCATAATGGCGTGTTCCTACAGATCTAAAAATAAAGAGTTAAGTGTTTTGATATGTTAGTCGGTTGGTGCCAAATGTTTCTGCTCAGTCCTGTTCTGTAAACCTACACTGTCTCATTAGACACCACCACAAATGACCCTTAACACTCAAGTTTGTTTCTTGTTTTTAACTTAAATGCTTTGTCTTTTACCTCATGTAAGACCTGCTACATGCATCTTCAAGCTGTTTTCATAGAAATAAAAATTAAAAAGTAGTAATTACATAATAGAAATATTTCAGTGTCAGTGAGGGGAAGTGTCAAAAGATGAAAATCTGAGGATATACTGTATATAAATAATTAATTGCTGGATATTTGGACGTTAGGTTGGATTGGACCCTTAGTTTTGCCCCACAATCAATAAGTGTTGTTCAGCCTTTCACATTGACAGCCTGATTTGTATATGTTTAATTATGGATGAAGCCGAAGTCTACTACTGTAGTAGACTGAAATACTGATGAATTAGCACATTTACATACTGTGTATGTATATATGTATGCATGTGCTGTCAGAAACAGAGAAGCAAGGTGTAAAATAAAGAAAAGAGGTGACGTCTGCAGCCTCTATATAACACACAAAACCATTAATATTTGTTTTAATTCACAACACTTGAATGATTGGCTAGTGTAGCTGTCTGTCACAAACCAACCTGCCTGCCTGCGCACACCCTGTACTCTTGCAGCACATTACTGGAGACTTCATGAAAAGCTGGAAAGGCATGTGTCACTGAAACAGAAAAGCCAGAGACTAGCAAGCAAATCATGGGGAAATGCCAGAGAAACCATTTGACTATAGACAACAGATTTTGTGGGTGGAGGTTGACAAGACAGTCGATGGGAGGGTGTGGGATGTAACAATTACATTTTGACTGTGTTGCCTGCTATAGCTTTTCCATAATTTGTTGATCAAACAAAACTGTCCTCAAGTAATCACTGTGTAAACTGTTGGGTTTTTGTCTATGCAACTGTAATGCTTCAACCTTAATTACAAAATGGTTAAAACAACAATGCTCCTGTTCAAGTAATCACATCGTTAGCAGTGAGGAATTGTGAAAAAGGAACTGTGTAATAAACAGTGACAGAGAGTCCCATGTGAAGGAGACAATGCATTTTTAAATTTAACAAATTTTACCTAGCTTCACAAAGTGGCACAGCATATATGGGTTATCTCCATGTTGAGGTTTTTCAGTGAAAGTAATCTAATTCATAATGACAATTTGTGTAAGGGTTGATTTAAATGAGCATCATGTTTCACACCATTAATCTAAATATCTCTTCTAAATATCTCTTCTCTTCAGTTTTGGGTTTCTGTTTCACTGTGTCCTTTTTTTTGTAAAGGAAGCCCTTCATTAAGAAGGAATGAGTTAGAGCCAAATAAGGCTGTGGCCCACTGCCAACTATTTGGAGCAACGAGAATTAGGATGAATCACTCAGCAGTTCCACAAAAAAGGCAACCAACATGGACCAGATTAACAATTCAACCAGCAACAAGCAGAAATGGCCTACAGCTAATGCTCCCTCTCTCACCTTAACCTATGTGACAGATGAAGAGAAGAGAAAGGACGTGGCCATGTTGGACATGCACACAGCTTAAGTAGATTCAAATGGTAAAGAGGACAGGAATACAGGCACGGCATCCAAGGAAAAACCAAACCAAATGGGGACACAGCGGCCACCCAGAATTAAAATACATGACACCTACTGTTTGAAGATCTTCATGAGGAGCAATCTGAAAAAGATTTTTTTTAAAAAAATGTTTGAGTCCAGTCTCAAACCTCAGTGTTTGAGCTCCTTACTACATTTTGTAGTAATTGTAGTAAGTCATCCATCAGTTTGACAAAGACCAAAGTAAAAGAGTGTGGAAAAAAGAAAAGATACATTTTCAAAGATAATGTTTTAAAGGATTGTTTGTTATTTTAATATGAAAAATCTGCAAAAAACATAAAAAAGTGAAAAATAATAAAAATCCTCCAAACCAGAACACTGAAGAACCTCATATGCACAGATTGATCATTGTTGAGCGCCAGCCATCTGTGATAATAGCATGCCCTCTATTGGTGCCTTGGAAACTTGACATGATATTATGTCAATATGTACTAAACACGTTGTGGTGTAGATTCAAGAAGGTGCTGAAACTTTGTCACATCAATCCCATAAAATGTTTACAGCAGCCATTTTGAGAAATTACAAACTTGAGTGTTGAGAAGTGGTGTTAAAATGAGGTGAGTGTATTGTTATTCACTTGTAGTAAGAAAAATAATTGCTTATTTAAAATAATTGTCCATTTCTATAATTTCTTATTAGAAATGGACCAATGAGCTAACTCCACTTTACCACCAGCGCCTTGACATACTGTGTGCTGAGAAAGTGAAACAAAGTAAATTGAGTGTCACTTTTCATCACCACTTTTTGTTAGAATGGCAGACAAAATTAAAGAAAACTGA
Organism: Brachirus orientalis; assembly: GCA_016785285.1. Classification (NCBI taxonomy): domain Eukaryota; kingdom Metazoa; phylum Chordata; class Actinopteri; order Pleuronectiformes; family Soleidae; genus Brachirus; species Brachirus orientalis. The sequence goes on along the minus strand of JAFBJR010000194.1, from coordinate 7,908,601 downwards.
CTCATTCCTTACCACATGAACAAAGCATTAATTTCAGTAATTCTACAAACAAATAAAGACCCAACTCAATAATTAAGATACAGACCCAACTCTCCAATAAACATAGCCATTAAAATAATCAGCAAAGCACTCACAAATCAATTGGAAAATGTTTTGGTAGAGTTATTTGTTGAGCTCTTCTTTTAAGTCTGTAAACTAAGCTAAGCTAAACACTTCTGTTGTACAAACACTGGGAGCGGGACTATAACGTCTGATATGATTTCTACTTCAGATTTGTAAAATGCAACTGAATAATGTAGGCTAAATACAAAAAAAAGAATAAAACAAGCGAATGAAACTACAGACATGAGTTTAGCTAGCATGCTGACTCATACAGTCTGTATTATGCCTTTTAAATGTGATAAGCACCTAAATGTATTGGTTCTCAGTTTGTCCCAGACTTATTTATTCTGGACTTATTCTGGACTTACTCTGTCATACAGGCGTACACAGAACCATTTATTTGATGATTGTTATTCATGTTTTGCATATTTCTAACACATAAGTTTGGGTGTTGAGTTGAAGACGGAGGGTCAGCAGCAGATTCTTCCCAATCAAAGTGTTGTATTTTCAAATGGTGGTAACGTGTCTCAATCTACTATGGACAGATGTTAGCTTTCTTAATCTGTCACACTACATGACGGCAGCACTGTTTTTCCAGCTACGAAGCTATTGGCATAAAAAGCGACAAGCAATTTATCTCACTTCTTAGACACAGAGACTCAACTCTCCGTTAGTGACACAAGTTCCTCATTGAAAGTGAAAGGTGGTGATCAATATGCCGCACAGTGGAAGAGCCTGCACATATCTAGGGTAGTTTCAAATGATGAATATATTAAAGCCATTTTTGACAGCAGCAATACATTTCTGTGCATTGGAGCTTGTTACAGAATGCGGGGATCATTTATTACGCAGCTCATTAGACCACAAGCAGTTGTTTCTATATGGCATGCATGTAATATGCATATAGCCTGCATTACTGTGATATTGAGCCATAACAGACACTCTCCCCTGTGTGTTTTTCTTGCGTCTTTCTGCATTGGGACAACACATTCTCATGGATTTAAAGGGATAGCTAATGACCTATAGCTGGTATGATAGACACAGTGTAAGCCCTCAGCACCGTGGCTGTTTGGAGACTGAGACTGGAAGACAAACACATATATACATACAGTATAGTTCTCAAACTCTAATACAAGATCAGGAAATTGGGAAATGTTCAACACTTTTTTTTTTTAGTGAGAGTTATTTAACCTCAAGCAAATAAAAGTCACGTCACTGGCAAAAGTGAAGCAAAAATTTAGGCTATAAATCTTTGCATTGACTTTGTATGTAGTTAAAGGTTTGCTTCATCTGTTTTGTTTTTTTACTAACTTATATTGTGCAAAGAATATACACTGGTGACACATAAATATTTGTGATCACACTGAAATACTGTTGAGGCTTTCTATACCAAATTGAAGCTGAATGCTCCTGTCACTGAAATGTCTTCAATCTATACAGCACACTGCTGAAGCTGGTCATGGCATTATCTGCTCCATCTCAATATTAGCTCCATTATCTAATGGGTGTGGATATGACTTGCACTGCTGCACTTACAGTAAGTCTGCTGCAACACCATGTGTCATCAAATATCTCTCTCCATTGCGGTCTCACTCGCTGGGATAGCTATAGCGGAGGAAGGAGGGGATAAATGAAGAGAGAAGAAACAAATGCTGAAGAGTGATACTTGATGACGATGCTGATTCATTATCACTTAATCTCCATTATAAGAAGGCAGACTAATTAGGGTCCAAGCACACAAAGTGCAAAGGCCTGTATTGAAAGTGAAGGAATTATTTTTCTTGATATCACAATAGCAGTGCAATAGCAGCAGAAGATAGAAGTGGAGAGATAAGCAGAGAGAGTTTGTCTGCCACAGCTAAAATAGTGTAGTAATGTGTCTGTGTTGTGTTGCCACATCCCACAGGACAGACTTGAGGAAAATGAAGCCAATGTGGATGTGCATGAAATGTGTATTGTTTTGAATCGCCATCAGGGGCAACTCCACTAGTTTGTGTGTAAGTCTGAGATAAAATAGATGTATAACATCAACAAAAACTTTTCTGAGTAGTTTAAGGATCTTAGTCATTAGTTTTAGGGTCTTCAAATTCAGAGTCAAATAGACCACAAAGCAGCATATGCTTTAAGGAGTGACAGCTGATGTCCTACATGGTGACTTGTAGATTTGGCTACACTTTCTGGACCTGGAGACTGTGTCCAGTATTTTATATAAAGTCTACGGTTGTACATATCAGCTAGAATGTGTGTGTGACGCCAGGTCATTAGCACATTATACTGTGAAGGAATGAAGATTGAAAGACCAAATAAACAGCCTTGCCAGAGTGTCATGCCAACAGCGGCTGAAGGACACAGGGTTGTAACAGACTAATTTAGCTGGTTAGCCATCCCTGGTAAGGGTGGCAGTTTCCAGGAACAGAAATACAGCAAAAGGAGTAAAACAAAGAGACACCAGTTAAGGCTACTGGTCTTTTGCCAAACCCACATTGATACAAATGAATGAACGAACTAACAAATGGAACAAGGAAACATGATAAATGCATAAAACTGAAACAAGGAAATGCTATAGGTGTGATTATATTTCAAAGTGTATAATGGAATGGAAATGTATGGAAACTGGCTATATTACCAAGCAAATAACATACAAAATCCACATGGGACTGAGGTAGAAAAGGCTCCAGGAGTCAATCAGTAGTCAGTGTCAATCAAAAATGGCTCTGCCTTTCTTCCAGTTCCTCCAATCATCATTTATCAAGAATGCCTGTTGCTTTTATTTCCATCTGAAGGCTCATGTGGCTGTGATAATGTTGTTGTGAACAGAGTTTCTCTGATCTGCCACTGTCCCAATTCTCCATCCCCGTCCTCTGTTCTACTGTAAAATGGCACAAATAGACATCCGGCATCCATAACAGCTTACAGTCTGCAGTCACATGCTGAAAAGAGAGCAGCGATTACTGCCTTCTACATCTCTGTCTATCTACAGTTTCACTGTATTTTATAATTTTGATGACCTTTTAAATAAAAATGATGAGAGATGTGTACATACAGTACAGGAATGTTTGTCAACTTAGTAAGTGTGCAAGCCTGCGTTAAACACAAGAAAACAGGAAGCAGTTATGTCCAGATACTTTGCTCCATTGCTAACAAATCCTGCACATCAACTCCTGATTGTCTGATTGCTAGTTACATGATGACAAAATGCTATCAATACAACGCACCCATTCCTATTAGTCTTCTCATCAAAAACAACAAACACAGTAAGGCCTTGTCTGTAGTGAAATCATGAATTTCACCCTCACCCAAACCCTTTTAAAATAATCTGAGGAGCGGTAGGGCATGTTCTGTATTATGCTCTCTCATACTCAACTTGTTTAAATGCTCCTTGCACATTCCTGACTTTTTGTAAGTTTTGATTTGTTCGATTTCTTTGACATACATCTTAGTTCATAATAAAGAACTCACCAACATCTGCAATGAATAGACCACTATGTTTTAAATATATCAACTTGTCCATTATTTAAAGCCCAAAGATGATTATGAATTCTGTTTACCCCTGACCACCTGACTCTCCTTGAATACAGCAGCACTGCGAGTTTTGATGAAATCTAACAAAAAGGAGATAGCCATCATGTATTAAAACGACTTGGGGTTTATCTGTTTATCTGATTACAACTCTACTTAGATTATAATTCCATATAACCTCGACAGGGTGTAGTAATTAAGACTAGAGAGCAAGGCAGGAAGTACTGTAAGTAGTTAAAAAGAGAAAGGAGTTGGCTGTGGGAGGAAATCATATAGTTGGATGGTCACAGGGCTCATATCTTTTGTGAAACTAATAATCAACATTTCTTTGTTCCATGACCTTTCTACAACATTAATTGTGTTTAAATTATTATATCAAGGACAACGTTAAAAGTTTTAAGTTTTAGTTGGGCCATTGTAAAAACATGCCTCTGTAGAGCTGACCCAGCAACTGATATCTCACTCACTCATTTTCTACCACTTTATCCACTGAGGGTCGCGGGGGGCGCTGGTGCCTAACTCCAGCTGACATAGGGCGAGAGGCAGGGTAGGTCTGGACAGGTCGCCAGTCCATCACAGGGCCCAACAACTGATATAAATAATAATAATAATAATTAAAAGGCTCATTCTGGGGTAATAAAAACCTCAATTCATACAATCAGTTCATTTTTACAATATTCTATCACTATTTTGTCTTTCTGCCAAATGAAAATAATTTCACCTAACATGTACACACTTAAACCATGTGTTTGATATTATTAAAAAAAGAGTATGAGAATCCTGGCTTTATTTTTGTCTTTCTGTGCAACAGCTTCCTCTGCTGATCCACGCCGAAGAGGATCCAGAGCCAGTGACAGTTGCTCTTTTCATCAGAGATGGATCGAAACACACTGTTCATTGCCACGTCTGCACAATGATGTCACATGCGGTCATGAGCAACCAGAGAAATGTTTTCCTCTCAAACTGACTCCAGTCTGTTTTCACAAGACAGGACAACATTATCTATACATGTATAGTTATCACTTACATGCTAGGGACCTTAACCTTCTATGGGGACTTGTCTTTCTCATGTGGACAAAAAGCAAGTCCCTCTATAGTAAACTCTTACATTTTTGAAGAAATGTTTTACTCTCTGGTAAGGTATTCACTGGGCTGAACTGAGTCTAATCCATCCATATCCGACAGGACTTAAGGTCTCATTTGCTAATGTCTTAGTGCCTGACATCCCAGTGTGTCTTCAAAGGCCTGGTGGAATTCATCCCTCAGTGGGTCAGAGCTGTTGTGGCAGTACACAGAGAACTAATTATAATGCAGTAGATAAAATATAATTTTTTTTTTCTTTTAAATTTTGGTATGTACCTGGACAATCTGATGGAGCAGTTGAAGAATTCGTTGGGGCAAATGTTCCCAAAAATAGAAGTGCAAATGTAAGAGTATGCATGTGTCACAGACGGTGCAGGCCCAGTGTGCTGCTCATTCTGCCTGCGCTGTCACTCAGCACGGTCCAAGAAGCCAGCCAGTAATGAGGTCACAATTCTGGCTCTCCATCCTGTAGTGATGGCGTCAGCAGCCACAGAAAAAGACATTCTCCAATTAGACTCAAATACATACAGAGACTATGATCTGGGTGCAAATGTGATGCATGGCAAGCTGGTGTCTTAGTAAAAACAGGCTGGAGTAACTGGCAGTGTTGCTGAAATGTCAAGAAAATGGCCAGTGTTTGTGTGCTGTTATGTTCCCACTTAACTAAAGTGACAATGTATGACAAGGGCTGCAAGGTTTGTTTCATCACTGAGGTGTTCAGGTTGGAGGAAGAACAATAGAAATCAACTCATGAAAATTAGTTAAGGAAAACGAATGTGTTAACACAGAGAGATATGTTTATTAATAAGAAATTTGTGACAAATCACTTAAGACGACAATAGAAACTATCCCGTCAATGGCCAGATTTAAGTAAGCTACTCACCAGGAAAACAATAACCACCCCCTACAAAACTTGGGAAAAACCATAATCCTGTGCACACAATAACTGAGCTGGCAACAACAAACTCACAAAGTCAGGATGCTGCCAAATGGCCAACTGGCATTGGCTGCCTTTCAGCTCACAATCTTTATACACTTGATGCTGATGAGCATGAGTGGAATCAGGTGTACTCAATGACCAACCATCGAGTGTGTGTGCATGGAGGAGTTGCTTCCTCCTGGATGTAATGATAACTTTTATAATTTGCTGTAAATAAAGGCTTCAGCTTACTCCAACAGTGTCAGTTTTGGGTCAGGCACAAACAAATAAATAGAGGACACATGTCAGGTTTGGTCAATATTCTCTCACTCACTCACTCAATTCCGACAGGAAAATGCAGCCCGAGTCACACTCTATCACAAAAAACGCAAGTCCAAGTTATTTGCCATTGTCATAAAACAGCAAAAGATATCAACATTGTCTTGTGGTGTTATATTTATTCATTATCCTAAGAAGTACTACTTTACTGCCCTCAATCCTCAGCTGCAATAATGACATTTCAGATGACTGTTACAATGCAAATGTTGAAACAACTGTAAAAATCATATGTTTTGTAGACACAGTTTGTTTAATGGTAAGTTATGCAGTTCATGTATCATTGATTAAGAAACATAGATTAAAGTTCCACATCTGTGGATGGGGAGACTGCCACCATTTTCTTTTAATATTCATACTGTAATAATAATTTTTCGGACTTTACCATGACCACTACAGTCAAGGTCAATTGATATGCAACTTACTGTGACACACATAAGCTCCAGTACACACAAAACAGGGGACTTTGTATAGGAAATATATTTTGGGTACTGTATTCATAGATTCAATTGATTTTTGATATATTTTCAACTATAGTGAAAAATATGGCAAAATATGTACAATATGTTGTACTGGACATTATCTATATGCTGCATGTACAGAGTATTAACATCAGTTCAGAGGTTTGTTTCCTATTTTTCTAAAAAAGGAAAGATTCATGAAGTGTTTTAATACAAATGTGAATGATTATAACCAGGCTGATATATTAGACAAGAAGCCCTGAATGTGTGTCAGTGGATTTTTGTGATTTATAATGTAAAGTCTATAAGCACTATATGTAATCACAGTCTATTCAGCATGGAATATATGCATAGAAAAAACATTTTCTGGCTTTATTTTCAAATATATTAATATAATTTTTATCCAGCTAAAAACTGAAGTTCCCTTGAGCAAGACACTGACTGCTCTGCTGAACCTGCAGCTGATGAAACGACGAGTTTTCTTGCGGGGATCAATACAATACAATACAATACTAAACAGCAAAGTATTATTCAGCCAGTGACTCACAAATAACTTACAGAGTAAAAACTTATTTTGAGCCACATATAAATATGTGTTCCCTGATGATCACACCTTTCTCATTGCTTTCTAGTGGCAGGCATGACTATTTCTGTGCAGCCTGCGATGCACGCACAGCGGGTGGCGGGGGTGTGCTTGTGAGGCAGCTGCTGGCTTACACTGTAGGCAGGAATATGAGGCACACACATGCAAGAAACCTGAGCCAGTGACGCTTGAACACCAAATAGCTATTTTAGTCTTCAGACACTCAGAAGATGCATTTGGCTTTGTCTGGCTGTGCGTCACAGTTATGGTTGATTCTGACGAACAGCATTGTGCTCAGCATTTGTTAATTAACATGCCAATTGATTTACCAAATAAATGAATCAACAATGTGGGTTCTCTTTATGGTCGACTGTATTTGATGTACAGAGGGAATGCAGGAATCAAAGTTTGTTCATGCATGGTGCTGCTTGTTTGTTTGCTTTTTGTTCTTTTTGTGTGTGTATGTGTACATGCATAATGGAGCCACCTCCAGGATTAAAATTCAAACCTTTTTTTTTACAATGTATTTTTTTTTTCACTTATGGCGTGACAGTGCGGTAAGTAACCTGTGAATAGATTTCTGAACAACAAATCACAGGTTAGGACTAGAAAAAGGTCATGGTTTTTCCTCATAATGCGCAGTACAAACTACTATAATATACCCTTATTACAGCGACAAATCTTCAGATGTTTGGTCTCAAACTATGGTCTGCTGTTCACTGGACGTCTTGTGTTTCCCACCACTCCCAACTCGCTCGTTCCAAGTGAGAACTATATCATTTTAGAAACATTACATCTGAAATAATCTGCCTAAATTTCACATTTGAACGTTTGAGTCTGTTGACTTTGGAAATGTTGATGCAACATGTAATATGAGTTGAACAAATGTTTTCTGTGGTTTACAAAAAAGTATGAGGCAACATTTTTTCAGGGGACAAGGCTCTGCCTAAGGCCAACAACAGCACTAGAAGACTTAATAATAAATAAATAAATAATAAATAAATAACAAAGTAAATATATACCAGACAATACATTATAAGGAATGGATAGTTGTTCATTAATGTTTTTTTTTAGTTCCCATACTGCTTTGATTAAATGTTTTATTTAATTCTGTTTTATAAGTCACAATTACAGGATAATTAGTAGTAATTAATTATTTCATCACATAGTAAAGACTCACCTACAGCCTGTCACTCAATCCACGGTAACTTTGCTTTCAATTCACTTTGCCTTAAGCTGATTATAACTGCTTCTGGAAACTTAACCCACAATTGTATATATTGTAGGAAATCATCTTCATTAAAATAAAAAGGGTAATTAGTTAATTTCTTTTGTTCTTTGTTCATTTAGATGCAGTGGCAGTTTATATTCTTAAAAAATACTATTATCTTTCAAACTAAATTATATAAACAAGAAATTATGCTTCAGCATTAGAGACACTCTATATTATGTAATTCCACTCATCACTTGTGATTTTTTTAATTAATCTATTTTTTACTGTATCTCAGTAATGCTATTAAACCGTCACTTTAATTAATTCATATTTTAATATATAAACTACAGTAACTATTTATGTATGTACTGTACTTTAACTAAAATTGAATCAAATACTAGCCAATACATTGATTTCAGTGGATAATTACCTTGTTGACTGTTATGATCGCTGATCAGCTAATTTTACCGTAGACCAGGTTCCCAACCCCAGAGCTGAGGATTAGTATTGGCTGAGCTGCATGGGCTACAAACACCAATAGAAAGCAGGCCTATAGTTTCATATTTCTTTTTCCTGGAAATGTCAACATTTTTTAACATATGACAAACTAAAAACGTACTGCACTTGCCACTCATATTAATAGTAAATCAGCTCAGCTATGCAGCATCCTACTGACTCTAAAACTGTTATTTGTGATTGTTCAAAACTAGTGACGGGCTGAAAGACTCACACATGTTTAAACTGACTTTGTTAATTTTCCTAAATTTGGAGTGAACAAGTGAAAAAGCTGGAATTCTAGGAATCCACACTCATATTCACAAATATACACACAGATTGAAATGGCTGGAGCCAGTCAAACACCTCACTTGGTTCTTGTGAAGCACAATATAAGAATTCACAGTCACTCAGCCTCATAAATCCAAATGATCAAAGCATTAAGTTATTTGACTCACACACACACACGCACGCACGCGCACACACACACACACACACACACACACAGGGAGCAAAGGCACGCAACCACAGTTCCGGCATGTAAAGGAACCTGACTCACAGCAATGGCCTGTTTGTCTTTCAGCATTATTTGTGGGTAAAATAAATGCTAAAAATGCAGGACACCTGTTACCCAGATCCCAGAGGGAGAAATTCCACTCCCGAGTGTGCATGCGTGCATGTGTGTATGCAGTAAGCAGAATGTTGACACTGGACTTCCCTGTCTCATGTGGACATTACTTTACTGCCCTTTCCTATTTAAAGGCCAGTGTGGAGCCAGAGGGGCTTCAGCAGCAGTTTAAAGCCCGTGCACTCTTCACACTGGAGGCTCACCCACTGACCGACTGATGATCTGGATGTTTTTTGTGAAGAGCCGTCTACCCATAAAGCATGAGATGTGTAGACTCTTTTTCACGATCAGCTGCAATATTTACATATGTCTTCGAGAGTAAGGAGTCTTAAGGTCGCAGTCTAGAACTAAAAGCAGCAATATACTTTTTTGCTTTCTCCATTCAGCATTTTTGATTCCTCCCAGTTTTTGGTGGTGTTTCTTAAATGTTTGCTCAAAAGAGGCTCTTTTTTTGGTAGATGGTATAAGAGATGCTAACTCTTGGACAATTGACAACATACTCTAAAACACTAAGAGGAAACTAAAATAAGTACTAACTTCTAGAAAAAGTCCCATCTGGTATCCTGTCATCATGAGTAGCGGCGGAACTACCCTAGTTTCACCACAGGAGCCACAATCTTTCAAAAGGACAATAAGGAAGATAAAATGTGCTGCTATGGTGTCGACTTTGGCAAAGAGCTGGCAGGGTTGGGCTATCGAACATGCAGAAAAGCAGGATTCTATCCCAAGTGGCTGGATGCCTTCATCTGTCAAGGGGGAAGACCGGAAAGAGTGCAAGCGCGTGGCCAAACTTACTGTCACCCCATGTGTAAAGGCAAAAGATGCATCTGCCACCAGGGGGAGTAAGATCAAGACTTGTTCTGTCACCAAGACCATCCAGCCCAAATGCAGCGAATACAGCCGCAGTGAAATGGTCACTGCCATCCATGGTGAGATGGAGTCAGGTCCAGAGGAGAGCAACGAGTCCCAGACACGGTGGCACCAGATGAGGACACGACAGAGTGCAAGTGGAGATGGGGTCATCAAAGACGAGGTGATGCTCCAGGAGAAGAAGCAAAGTTCAAGGAGTAGCAGTGTGGACACAGAGGATAGTGGGCTTGGGGAGGAGACAGGCCTCAGCAACAACAGTGAATCCAACTTGAGTGACATCCAGGCCAAGAAACAAATCAACAGGCCCAAGGTATAGTGGTTAATCACAACAATCATATTGATGATAGTTTTGGTTTTACACCATATGTACTGTTTTGGTTTAGTTTCTTGCACCAGGCACTGCGAAAAAACAAACAATGTGGTAACCAAACTTATCCTGAGTTACCCACCACCAATACCATAACCACAGCTAGTCACTGAAGCAGAGAGCTTTAAAAAAATCTATCATTTTATATAATGTTATATAATTGCTATATACTGTATATTTAATTTCTATTTGAGCTTGTTAAGATCAGAATTTAAAAACAGTGGCACTGGTTCCCTTGCTGTCATACAAAACAGGTTTCTCTGCTTTTACTCATGTATCTATAAAACCTAGCTATATATAGTATATAGGTTTAACATTACCTCCATAGGGCAGCTTCCAAATATCACTCTAGCTAAATTAATACAGAGAGAGAGAAACAGCTGTGGGGTTTTTGTCATCTTTTTATCAATTCCCTTACCAAGTATGAAAAGACAAGAAAAGATCAAGAGAAGACAGTAAAGCTCAATCACTTATTTCTCTGGCTGACTTCCATACACATTTTATTTTTACATTTGCAATTTGGTCCATTGTTTACTTGAATGTAATAGAGGCAGGCTTACAGAAAAGATAACATTCTTTGCATGCTTTACCTTTTAGTTACATATACAAGTGTGAGGCTATGGGTTATAAACAAGTTTTGAAAAGACCCTTATGAGTCTGCGCTGCCCAGTTTCCCTATGACCACAATAAATGTTCCATCTGTCCCTACACATGGGAGGATAAATATTCCCACACTCACAGCTTGAATAAAGCAGAAGTCCCTTTGACATCACCTGAAGAAAGCCAGCCCCTACACAGACACCAAACAACAGTTGTAAAACTCCACTACCATAACGCTCCTATTAAAGGCAATGGAGACAGCCAGTCAAGGGGTCCAACTCATAAAAACATAATCTGGACTGCAGCGCAATGGAACATATGTAAATAAATAGTCTTCCACTGCAATACTGTACGTTCTAGAGTCGGTGAGTGGAAGACAGGGCAAGGGTCAAGAGGGCAGTGAGGGACAGTGTACAACAACTTAGACAACTTAGAGAGATATGAGAGACACTGAAAAGAACTTTGCAGTTGTGCTATGGTTGTTGCTTTTATGTGGTGTGTTGTAAATTAACCATAAACTGACTTGATTAATATATAAATGGTCATAAGAAAAAGATGGAAAAATGATTATAAAAGGTAATGGTGACCCAAGGCCTTTTGCTGTGTAACAGATTAAGGAAATCTGTAATACTGAACCAAAATTTGTAAGGTGTGCACCTTAAAACCAAATTTGCAAATGTGCATGACAGTATTTGACAAAAAAATCTTAAGATTTAAAGTCCTTTGGGGGTCATGGATATAACAAGTGAATCTAAAAATCTGTCCAGGAGTTAAGATATGTAATCTAAAAACAAAAGAGCACTTGCCTGTGGCTAATAATAAAGAAAACAACAGAAGGATCTGTGGGTAACTAACAGCAACATTTTCATTTGTCTGTGCTTGACAATCTATAAGCAGCTCTTTATTTTAACCTTAATATTTTTTTTAATTTAATCTTACAGATATAAATTACATTGTGTTAAATTAATGTGCAACAAATCTTTCTTTAACAATTTTAAGAAGCTCAAAATACCGATCTTTTTAGCATTTTATCTATCTTAGAGGTATCTGCTCTCTCTGTTCTGAGCCCCTCTCATCAGATGGACCCAGACAGATTGATTCATTTGATACACAAGAGGTGACTGAAAGCAATCTGTCCACCTCTGAAACTCTGTTTTAGATGTTTTCTATTTTAGGGTTCTTTGCAAAGAAGCATAGGAAGTCGTTTGTCACTGGTGGAGTAGCACTGAAAAGGATCTGTATGCGGAGTGGGTGTAGTAAAATAGCCAACAGGAGTGCCTGCTTTCTTTCTGTCTTGAACTGTACTATGATTATAAGACATTAGAGATTTAGGTATGAGGCTACAGAGCCCAGAGGAGGTGTGTTGGGGTGTTGTCCTCACTCTTAGCTCTCTTTGGTCATTATGGAATCAATAAAGCCAATTTTTTTTTTTTACAAAATTGTACATTAAATAATAATTAAAATAAATGATTGCAAACACATTAAATCATTTTGTATAATTTCACTCAAAATAGTGCACAGGAATTATATTGCAAAAGTAAATAACTATATGTGGAATGGCAATGGGCTAAAGATTGAAAAAAAAAAAAAAAAACACAAACAGCAGAGTGATACAAGGTCATTATGACTTTAGGGGTTCACAGAGTTTTGTGGAAGGTCCCTCAGTTACAAGTCTTAACTTTTCATAGATCAAATACCAAGGAGATCGGATGACAGTGATCTGACGGCCTGGCAAGCTGAGGAAATACCAGCAGAGGAGGAGGGAGGAAGGGAGAGAGATGCAGGGGAATGGGGATGAAGAGAACATAGTATAAGGCCTTGTACAAATGAGAAGGAGTTTAGGAGAATCCACAAAATTTTTGTGTCGAATTTGCTTTTACTTACATGTAACTGGCATTTTGGGAGCCCTAAAATGCTATTTTGGAAAACGGGTCCCAGAGGGGGAAAAAACCTTAAAATATTCATACTTTAATTTATACATAGGCTACAACCAGTACACAACTTTAAGAAAACAATACCATAGCCCCACCTTTCTCCAGCTCTTACATTTTCTGTCTTCACCTTTGTTGTCATCTTCTTGTGTTTAGAGTTTGAACACAGTGTGCAAGCTTTGGGCATGGGCATGCTCCATGTCTTCTTTGTTTTTGGTGTATTTTGTGGCAGCATTACAGCATCACATGCAGGCCTGGCATATATACTACAGCATTTACAGTTGTTGGGGGGGCGGGGTTGTGTGTATTAGGACAAGAGATTTTAAAAGGAAAATTCTGTTTTCATGTAAAATCAGGCTTAAGAGATTAAACAGGAAGGAGGAATTGAGCTTATTGTTTTGGTATGAGTGTACATACACTGTATGTACTGTATTTATATATAGAGAGGTTAAATGCAGAGTAAAGGTCATTGGATCAACTATACCAACCAGAGGAAAGTTTATTTAAGGCTAAGTTTATTTGGAGACATTTTTGTTTTGCACTGTCACTGATTTATCTGGTCTAAAAAAGAAACTGAAACAACAAGGTGTTTTCTTTCTTTTTTACAGGATACATATAGTTCATATTGTGGAAAAAAACATTAACCTCCATGCTTATTTATCTCATCAGATTAAGATTGCCACCATAAATGACATCAGAAGCCGTTGGCAGCAGTGGTCGGAGCAGCACATTGAGGGCCAGAAGCTCAACCCCTTCAGTGAGGAGTTTGACTATGGGTTTGCCATGACTCAGCGTCTCTGCAAGGGCGACGCAGGCTACGGTCGACCCAAAGATGGCTCGAAGACAGCCGAGAGGGGTGATCGGGCCCAGAAGCACATTCACAGGGAGATGGAGGAGATGGTGTGGATTATCAGAGAAATGGGCTTCAAGAATAAAGAGGGACAGACCATCGTTACCTTCGGCCGGCTCTTTGACCGCTACGTGAAGATCTCGGACAAGGTGGTGGGCATCCTGCTGCGTTGCAGGAAACACAAGATGCTGGATTTTGAAGGAGAGATGTTGTGGAAAGGACAGGATGATGATGTTATTATCACACTGAGGGACTAAAGATGGACGTGATGTCTAATAAACAACCGTGGACACCAAATCTCTAATTAACCTGGCTAAAGAAACAGCTGCAGCCAGAACACGCAGTGAAAAATGGAGGGATATTTGAAAGAGGTAGAGGATAGTGAGAATTACCCATAGGGGAAAAGACATTTACATTATAGTTTATATAAATTGTATATAAATCTGGTAAATCTCAGGAACATTGACTTATTACTTTTCAGAATTTATTATAAATAAACAACTTACAGGCATGTAAGCTACACTTGCACCAGACATACCAGTTCTTCTCATTGACCTAACAGGTCATCTGTTGAGGGGGAAATATCGTTAGTATGCTGACCATGCTCGCCTTGATAGCTATGCTGGTACGTGCTACAGCTACAAGTCTCAGTAATGTTAGAAAGCTCCACTCAGACTGCAGTTAAAGAAACTCACAGTAAGTCATTTCCTTCAACAAAAGTGACCAGTTGTCATTGCTTCATTTGAGTGTCTCATGTTTCAAACCTTGTCAAAGATAGCTATTATAGGGCGAAACAATAGAAAGAGCCTTTTTTTTCTCCATTTATTCATTATTTGTCATTATTTTTATTTTTAAAGTCAGATGCATGTGCAATGTGAAACTAAACTTGATACATGTCAGTATGAGAGCCTGTGTGTTTTTAATCACCGTTATGGGTCGGGTCACATTAAACATAATAACGGTTAATGGGTCGGCTCCTTTGTGGAAACTAACCACAGGTTATCAGTAAGTTAGAGCCTAATTGGTAAACTTCAAGCACAGTGAACCAAATTAGGCCATCCATTCTCAAAACAAAAATCAAAACTGAATCTTATTCTTGACCACAAATTTAGCTGTGAACTGTTCTCCAGACTGACTGAAAAGCCTTATAAAACTATGTATGTAATGAGCACTCACATGTAGCATTTTATGTGTAATTGTAGCAAAAAGTTTATGCACGATAACATACTTAATGTATAAAAAAGCTGGGCAAAATAGTTTACAAGTAAATTCTTGCATTTTGAAATGTAATTTACCTCACTTAAACAACCAGGAGAAACCTCAGTGGTGTAAATTAAACTTTAAGAGTTTCATCATTTACTGCTGAAGATTGTTTCTTTCTTTCAACTTGAATGCATGTCTGTGTCTTCTTTCAAGAGTACACATTTACAAAATGCCTGTGTACAGTGCTGCTTCCTGTAAATATCAGGGAACATCCATTTAGTACTGAAAGTGTGAAATTAGATTTCATTGTTTTTTTGCTGAGCTTAGAGGTAACAAAGGATAAAAAGATGGAATACTGCTTTTCTGTTTTTCATTCATAAGCAGATGCGTTAAGGTACTGAGCATATATTGTGTATGTTGTTTTTTTTGAGGAGGCCATGTAATACAGCTAGTAAACAGGGGCATAGAGGCAAGTTCAGCATAAAGCAAAACCAGCAGTGTGTGTTAAAAACTGCACCAAACAGCTTTTCTCAAGCCTTAACTTTAAACTTAACTTTAACCTTAACTTCTCAAGTAATATTATGTGGAATGATTGGCTGATGTACCTGTCAAAATTTACTGTTCCACTACAAATTACTTCTTGTATTTTAGCTGTTTTAAAGAATTCGCCCATTGGTAGGGCTGGGATGTAACCATTGCAATTTAATAATAAAAAAGATGTAGCCTGCCTTTGCTATAGCTTTTCCACACTGCTTTCAGACGTGGATTGACCTCTGGAGCTCCTCCAGAGATTGTCCTCAGGGGTTGTACTGCATAAACACAAATGTTCACAGGAGTACTTCCAGAGATTTTTCTGACAGCTCATCCTCCTTGTATAATTTCTGGTCAATGTCCGAATGAGCTCATGTGAGAACTCAGCGAGAGTGAAGATGCCACCACTCGCCCGGATATCTCTCAAAGTGTATTAAACACAATATCTCCTGCTGCATTTGTCGTACATGAACAGCAAACTCCAGATGTCGGGACCAAAATCTGGAGACATAACCCAGACTTAATAACTATAAACAGCTCCATGCACCTAGCTTTAAGATTAGTCCTTAAGATCAAAAGGAACCCATTATCCCCATTATATGATATAATTACTTGCACTTAAAGAACACCAAGTTTATTTTATGCAATCATATCAGTGTAGACTGTTGATTATAAATTAAACAAAAGCATCACATTGAATGAAACATGTAACTGGTACTTGTAATGGGATGTCTGTGTACATTTCCAGCCATGATTTATATTCCAGAAACTCATTTGCTGATGTCACGACATGGTTTATTCACTCAGAACTGTCTACAGAGTTTCACACTTGCTAAAAATCCTTGGGGAAATTTCCAGAAGTTCATGCCAAAGCCCTTAAGCACTCGCTGATGCTACTGTGAGACATTCTTAAGCCCTTGTGGACTTAAGTTGTCAGTGTAGACAGATCACTGAGCTTTTTCACGTTTCCTCCTCACTTCACCCACCTCTGCAACACTGATATTTATCATCTTTATAAAAAAAAAAGATAAATGAAAAATTGAAAATTAAAATGATAAACTGAATGTGGGAAAGCCTTAGGATTCCCCCAGAAGAGCTAGATGAAGTAGCCAGGGAGAGGGAAGTCTGGTCATCCCTGCAACCCAACCTCGAATAAGCAGCAGAAGATGGATGGATGGATAGAGGGATTTATCATCTGAGCAGTTGTATTGGTTGTGAATTGGTGAATCACATAACAAAAAAAATGTATGCCTGAAATAAAGACATCGAGTTCTTACAATGGGGAAGTAATTAAGAGTGACTCTTGATTTGCAGCTGGACCATCTTGGGGCCTTGCGGTGGTTTATCCAAGCTTAGTGTGTGAAAAAAAGTGAGAGAGGTTACTTTTTGACAAAATCCCTGCAACCCAACCCAACCTCGAATAAGCAGCAGAAGATGGATGGATGGATAGAGGGATTTATCATCTGAGCAGTTGTATTGGTTGTGAATTGGTGAATCACATAACAAAAAAAATGTATGCCTGAAATAAAGACATCGAGTTCTTACAATGGGGAAGTAATTAACAGTGACTCTTGATTTGCAGCTGGACCATCTTGGGGCCTTGCGGTGGTTTATCCAAGCTTAGTGTGTGAATTTTCTCTCCATAAACAATGACTTTGCCAGGACCAGTAAACCTCATAGAGACCAAAACCTGGTCATAATGAGGCAAAAGAGAGAGAGAGAGAGGAGAGAGGTTACTTTTTGACAAAAACATTTATTATTCATCATATATACTGTGAACAGTGAACATGAACATGCCATAACCAAAATTCTGGTATTTTCAAATTGACATATTTACCTCAAACCAGGACAAACAAAATCAAATGTCCAGCCTGCACAGAGCAGAGTGGCCCCCAATAAACCCAAATATGAATAAATGTGTTCAGATCATGTGTGGCTGTATAAAAATTATGTGCACAAGGATTCCAGACTATAGCATTTTTATATAAACTGAAACTACATCAACAAGTAAACTATCTTCCGCCTTCTTCCTCCTGCTCATACACACTGCCATCTTTGCCTGCCCTCAGATGACATTTAAGAGCTGGCACTTATTTTCTGATGTGTATTTAAAACCACAAATAAAGATCTGCTTAGTGAAGAATTCTCCGCATGATTTAAAAAGACAGCCAGAAATCTAAATAAAGAACTGAGACTGGAACAAGCAGAAAAACAGTGCACCACTGTCTCTCTCTCTTGTTGTAACAAGGAAAGTTGTCGTGCGCATTATCATTTATTCTTGACACAAATAAGTCACTTCTATAGCCCCATGCAGTATTCTCCACTGCATGGGGCTATAGCAGTGACTTATTTTTTTTCCAGAGGAGGTTTATAAAAGCACCTCCATAGATTTGGTTCTCTATGGAGTGTTCATGCATTCACGGTTTGTTGTTGTTCATTTTCAGTATTAGAACCATCAATCTGTATAAAGAATTTCATGTCGCACCCTCCAAAGAGACGTCCACAGTTCTTCAGGAAACAGGGTCAGTACAGTTTGGCAAGTGTGCACCCTAACATAAGTTCAGTAACTGACAGTTTTTGTCTCCAGTAAACCAGCAACTGATTAAGAAAACATAACAATGAGATTTCAAGCCAAGTAGCCAGAACAGCGGGATTGTTCAGTTGAGGTCCAGCCAACTCCACCACCTGACCCAGAGAGAGCTGGGAAGATCTATAAAAGAACCATGCAGGACTGGAGCCAGTGCGAAGAGTCCAACTGCTGTCCACACTGGAAAGAATGACTCAAAACATAAGCAGGGATGATTAGGTTTTCGTTGTTTTAGCAATTAAAGGAGTTTGCCACAAAATCACCACCCAGCACTTTTCTCCAGGCTTTGAATTAAAGGTAAGATTAAGCACATCAGAGTTGTCTTTTGGAACCATGTTCCGCATGTTTGAGATTTACAACCCAGAGAAACCATTTTTATTGGGGACACAAGCCGTCTATACCGAGACAACTCCTTCTCCAGCTTCTCATTTTTAATAAATGGGGGGAGCATTCGAAATAGTTCTTGAAGAACTTTTTCTTGGACTGTCCAGCAGGAGAGCAGCAGTGAACTGATAATTATTCACTTTTGCCATGCTATCCAACAAAATGATGACAAAATGCTCCATTCATATGGAAGGCAGACCTCACACAGCCATAACCGACCACCTCCCCTTTGGCCAATGACCACCTCCATCAACATTTCATTGATGTCAC
Organism: Brachirus orientalis; assembly: GCA_016785285.1. Taxonomy (NCBI): domain Eukaryota; kingdom Metazoa; phylum Chordata; class Actinopteri; order Pleuronectiformes; family Soleidae; genus Brachirus; species Brachirus orientalis. Next base: position 7,889,669 of record JAFBJR010000194.1, on the reverse strand, counting down.
CAGTTTGAGAGCCAGTCAGCTTCTCAATCTCGGCATGGACAGCTGAACCCAAAAAACCTAATAATATAAAACCTAGTTTGTGTGTAAGAATGAAATGTAACAGAGGAAAAATTAGGAAGACTCTCTCACTCTGTGACTTGACAGTCAACACACACCGCAAGAAGTGAGAGAGAGAGGATTAATACATCCTTATCAGTTTGGTCGCTTGGGAGTCTGGATGTCTGCCAAAGGGAGTGATGTGTAAAGACAGAAGGAAAGAGAACAATAGAGACATTTCAAGAGAGAATGCAATCGACAGAAAGCAATGCAGAGAGAAGAGGATGTAGGGGGAGTATTTCATCATGACAGACAGGCTAAAGCTTCATATTTGCTCGTCCTTAGCTGTCAAACAAAATGAATCCCTCCTCTCCTCTGCTTCCCTCACCAGCTCCCATCTCATTCTTATTACCATGATTTTCCTCCTTCTCCCCTGTGTCTTTGGTCTATTTTTGCTTCCCTTCTCCTCCTTCCCAGAGGAGTTTTGCAGGTTATGGAGGTTCAGGAAGGTTTTTAGTTCAACTGCCTATACATATGTGTTTATTATCCTCAACAATGGATGATATGCTCCCAAGGATGTGAGCAGAGTATGAGAATAACTAATGATAATCTAATGTCAGCCTTGAGCTGCCGTGAACTGTCCTTTGCACGTTTATGATAGATTTCAAACCTGTATCTAGACAATGCAAGCTTTCCAATAAAGCAGCTTTTATATCATTTTTTGTTTCTTAGAATGGCTATTAAATGGTGCACGCCTTACTAATCACAATGCTGTCAAACTTCAAACCCTGCACATCTACATTGTCTCTCCTATGTTTCCTTCCACCTCCAATTTATCACATACACACACACACGCACACACACACAAAATACATTTAAGCTATTTATTCATAGCTGGAATAGAATACCAAAAAATTAATTGTCATTTACATAACAAAATAAGTTTTCCAAATAATCCCCAAATAAAAAAGACAAGTTAAAGTTGGTGAGTAAAACACGAGTCACACATTCCGATAACATTCAGGTCTTCAGTGTTATGGTACCGTAAATAACAAACGGACAGCAGTGAACAAAATGGACCGATGGGCAATGGCCAATAACTTGGTAGAAGAACGTATGCAACAGTAATGGAGCAATGATCAAACGTGTTAAAATGGAGGTGGAGTTGAGAGCACAGTCCTACACAGATTCATTTGCAGAGCAACATACATGCTATATATATATACTGCTTTATTTTTAATTGCACTGTTTAAACTGAATGCAACAAATCCTTGCAGCTGTAGTCATCTGTCTCTTAAATATATAATTTCCCCAGAAAACAAAACAGGACATTTACCAGCTGGTGTTCAGTTCATCTAAACTCATATCTGCGATTTCATATATAATTTTTGTAATGTTTTTTTGGGTTAACTGTTAGGTACTAGCTGATACCCAACCCTGCGTACAATTCTAATTAAGAAGATATGTTGGACAAGTGTGCTTATCTATGATTCATTTAAATTTTTCATTGCTTCAAGTTTGTTCATATTATATGTGTCTAACAGCATGAGGATGACAGTGAGGATTTTCAACACACCTGCTCTGTCTGACACAGAACAATCTGGAGTCCCCGTTACTTTGCATTTCTGCATACTCACATTGTATGAAACGAGGGTCTGTTTTAGTTTAGTGTTCCACGCATGTGTACTTGATCTCTCATTCCATTCCAGGGGCAGTGATTTCTCACCAGTTGGTGAGCCAGAGGCCCCTATTTGTACAGTATGTCCTTAAATTCCTTGAGCCATGGGTTATATGCAGTGTGAGAGTACCAGCAGGCCTCCTCACATAACCTCAAGCAAGTTTCCATGGTTACATGGCATCTTCTTAATTTTACTCTTTTGACCAAAACAAGAACCTGCCACCAATTGGACTAGATAGTTGTGCTACAGGACGTTTACACAATCAAGGGATATGGACCCGAACCAGAGGTGCGCTCAAGTTGGATGTGCGAACATTAAAAGCGTGACCTGAGTCACCACTCTGAATTTCCTGGGCTATACCAAATACTTTATCTTTGAAATACGCAAAATCAAACAACAGCTGTTCTTCAATTTCCCTCTGCTTTGCAGTTTGGAAAAAAATGTGGTGATCTGATGTTGTACATATTTACCCCACATTTCATGCAGTGGAGGGCAAAAAAAGGTTTTATCATAATTCATAACACCATCTTCAGTAATTACAGTCAGTAATTACAGTCAGACAGTCAGTGTTTTAACATGTTCATCCTGTGTTTTTGATTCCCCGAACATACGTATATAGAAATCATTCATTCATTTGGAGATACAGTAAATTCTTATTTTCTCCAACTTGAACAGGTAAGACCATTAAGAGCGTCTATAACAGCCAACATGGGTACAGTAATCAGTGTGTAGAGTGTACTGGCAGCATGACACCGACCCCTTTGGTGTCAATGTTACAATAAAAAAAGAACACAGGTAATGGCAGTGGTTTGATTACCTTTGGTTACGAATAAAATGTATATTTTCCTGGAGCTATGGAATGCTTTTTGTCAGGGTTACAATATAAAAAATTTGGTAACACTTATGGGTAAAAGAAAAACATAGTTTATTGGTCTTATACTTGTCAATAGCATGAGCAATAGCATGGGAAACCTTTAGGGGGTGACATGTTACCTTTGTTTCACAGTTAAATGTTATCAGTTAAACACATTAACTGCTTAATATGTCGGTTTTTGCAGAATGAAAACCTAAAAGCCAGTGAGGGTGGACAAAGAGCCCAACAGAACAACATTACATTTCTTAAAGATGGTAAGAATGCAAATGTTCTTTTAACTTGTTCATTTTTTTAGTTAACTATGTGATTGAATCCAGATGGGACCATTATGATTATTTAGACATCAATTAAGAAACAGTAACAATATATTTCAACATTTCTACGTTTAGAAAATAAGTCCTGTTCAGAAAAAGGTCAGAGTATTTGAATATTTATGTTTCAAAACACTTTTTTAATATCAGCATAGCAGAACTGTATTAAGAACATATGCAAAGTGATAATTGCCATTAAACATTAAGCAATGAATTGAAATGGTGAGACTGTAAAACTTTTTTTGCCTTGTTTTGAAGTGACAACAGCCCTGACAAAATGTGTGTACAGATGTGTGTTTAAGGCCTCTACTTACAACTGATATCACAAACAACAATGAACAAAATGATACAATCACATTATTTAACGAACATTAACCAGGACTAACCCTGCTAGCGATCTCTCTAAAGTCCAGTTCACACCACACACACACGACTTTCAGAGTTGCAGGTTCGCTGTTCAGGTCCACGCTTCATTTTGCCCAGGTCTACTCCATAACGTTTCGTCAAGTTTTCACACACAGATTCAATTTCAACCAGAGTGGAAACCAAATTGAGGTGCTTGATTTGGAAGAAATCTCACAAAACAGCATCATTTCTGGTGTGTGTTTGTTTGTCCATGGGTCACCAAACCCATTGGCAACGATCACTGAGAGACGTGATGTGTGAACTCATCTTAAGACAATTAGCATGGAAAATGGTCTCGCACGGGACAGCTGGATGTACATGTTTACAACAAAGATTTTTGCCAGAATCTGCAACCGTAGCCATCATGGACAACCCATCATTCGCTGCATGCATGCCATTCTACTGCTGCCATGCTGCTCCACCCCAAAGAGGAACTGTTTGGAAAGAATGTTTGTTGGAACACCTTAAAATACCATCATTACCATTAATGCTTTATAAAATGTGTTGTACAGGCAGCTGCTGCAGGTTAGACAGATGGGAAACCTCTATGATAGTTACCAATACAAAATGTACATTTAAATCCTTGTGTCTGCACCAAATATAGCTCTTTATCATGCAAAATTACTTTTATTTTAGACAAACAGTCTCTTTTCTTGGGCACCAAGCCCATCTCTTCACCCAGAATGTGCTCTGTTTCATGGGTTACTAACAAGAGTATTTCATGCCATGTGTGTAAACTCATTGGTCCTCAGTGGTCCTCAGCGGAGTAATCAGCCCTCAAATAAGTTTAAATGTTGGCACAAATGAACATTGCAGACAAAAACACATTCCCTGGGTCACAGTAAAAGATTTTTTTTTTAAATATATATTAGAATTTTACTTCTTTAATATCAACCGTTTATGTTCATTCTATTTATTAAAAAAACCCTGTTGGTCTAACCACCAGTCCTTAGATTAAAGTCCATGCTACTACTGTAATTTAAGCTGAAACCTTAAACTGATCCAGCTTTTTTTAGAATTAGAAACTCTTAATTTAAACTTCAGTGACTAAGTTTCAAAAAAGTTACTATGTAACACTCGACTTGGAATAAGATGTGAATGCGCAGCAGTCAAACAGCAGACCTTACAAAAGTGATTTTCAGTTCAGTTTTTTTTAAATATTTTAAATCACAATAATCGTCTTCGCTTATGTTTTTTTTTCCTGGCACAGCAGAATAAAAAGTAAAGCTTTTTTTTTTTTAAATTACATTTTCCAAATGTCCTGATGTAAAACATATACCATGGAACTTAATTTGTCAAGTCTGACTAAAATGAAAACCACTAGCTTGTCATCTTCTACAATTTGAACTGTGAAACTAAAAACTACAATGACTGGATATTTCTTGATTATTGCTTTACAGAGTGTAGCTAAATTGTTTGAAAATTGATAAAGTATTAAAGTATTAATATCCCTGCAATACTGCTACTGGTAAAACAGTTACTCTTACAGAGTAAGAGTAAAAATTACTCCATATAATGTCATTTCCTTTGAATATTTGTCTGCAATTGTAGGACAAATTTAGTTGCCTTGGAGGAAAAAAAATGTTTTGCTCAATATGTGGTATTTTATGCCTATTATATTTTATGCTTTCTGTCTGTGACAGAAAAAAAAAAAGTCAAAATAAAATACATACAGTGATTTAAATGCTACATATAGTGTTTATGTTTTCCTCTCTTCATGTTGGGTCTCAATCCAACATATGTAGTTTCTTCTGTGTAGCATACAGCTCATGCTTAATTTTATCAAGTTGTCAGCTAATTAAATCGACATTTTAATCAGTCATGCGAATGCTAAAAGCTAATGCTACAATCTTATGGTTAACTATCCCATCCCTCTGTCAGAGTTTAATTAACTATAGACAAACTTTGGCTCACTGCAAGACACAAACACACATATATTTACTAATAAAAAAAAAATAATTAACCATAAAGTGCTCAAATGAAATACATGTATATCACAAATGAACTGTAAATGTCCTTACACTGTGCACATTATGTTCCCTTTAAGTTCATGAAACCTGAAATCAGTCCAGACAGATGCTTTTTTTTGGAAGATGCAAAGTAAATTTCATGCTTCCTTTTCCTCTTTCCACTACGCCATTCCATTCTTGCAACAGGTGCCGTTATGGTCTGTGGATTAGGGCTGTAATTTGGAATAAAAGGGACACGTGCCTGCACGGCCTCAATGCTGTTGTCACATGTTGTGATAGTTGTTTCCGTTCCTCGCTCATGACGGCACGTGCCTTAAGGTTATTGAAGAAGAGTAAGGAGAAGACACTCGCTGGTAGAGATTGGTACAATTTCTTTTAACAGGTAGCCAAAGTGTTTTTAAGAGAGAGGAATGAACATCTCTGATTTGGAAAAAAAATCAACCGCTGAACTAGGCTTAAACTGGGATATGAAGCCAGTTTTCAGCCCCGTACTGTCAGCCACAGACATGATCCTCAACAGTGTCATGTCTCAGCAGTATGGTGCGGGGACAAAACCCACACTGTACTTAGAACCTGCACAACCAGGTAGAAAGTAGAATGACGCGAACGCACCAAGATGTTTGCACATGGCTGCCGCTTTTCTTTGACATGACGCCATCTGCTGCTAATAATTATTGCTTTCACATTGGGTTGTGTTTTACTGTGTCTATGAAATGAGTCCATTTGAAGTTTCTGCATCATGAATGGTAAACATTTGCACTAAAGCTTTCAAAAACTGGCATAGCCCTAGTTTTGCCTACATAGTGAATTATTATATTGTAGATTTAGTTGTAGAGTTCAGAATTCAAATATTACAGAGTGCTGACTGTTTTCCTTTTTACATTACATTAATGTTACCAACAGGCTACCTGGCGTTGCTGTTGTCTAGCAACAGTGTGCTCACAACATTTATATACATTTCATCAGGATTAAACGGAGGTTTGGATGATCAAATTTCAAATTTCCTACAGATTCAAGAGACAGCCAAATCAAGTGAGGACTTGGATCACATTTTTTCTAAAAACCCACCATACTGAGCCAATTTAACTAATACACAATATGCCTTCTACAAAAAGAGAGTCAAAATAATCAGTCAAATCAGCCACTTTTTTCTGATTGCAATGAAAATGTACAGGCCCTTTAAATATCATGGCAAATGGTCTTTGGGAAATCAGAACATGCGTTTAAGCCATAAACATCCACCAGTGTGCTAACTGTGAGGACAGAAAGCCAGCAGAATGCTAAAGGGCCAAATGTGTAACAGAAAAACAGACGACTAAGGTCAGTTCGATCGAAATGTCTTGATTAGTTTAAACAAATAAGCTTAATAGAACTTTCTGAAAATCCTCTTCCGCCTACTGTCCCTGATGTTCCTGGTGTCTCTGACCATCTGACGACATTCTCACCTTCCCTTTGGACTTGTGGATAGACAAAAACACTCGGGGGATGTCCAGCCCCTTTATGAGGACATGGAAAGACAACAAGCAGTCTTGGGAATAGGAATCAAAGGCAGGTTGAGAAAAAAGGTGTGTAGCTGAAGCAAAGCTGAGCCCGCTGTGCATTGTGGCCCCAAAAGAATGTGATCGATGCCGACAACAGAGCCCTCCTTTTAAGTATTCTCATTAAATAGCTTTTATGTTTTTCATGTGAAGAGATCGGAAGAGAGCCAAATGTTCTTGTGAGTCTGAGGGGCAGTCTGTTTGCAATAACAAAAGAAAAGTGCTTCCCAGGAGGAAAAACAGCCTGCCACATTATCAAAAGTATTACAGTACATTTCCTGGTGTGGAACGACTTGAAGAAATGCCACGTGTATACGAAACAACTACCTGCTCCAGTGGTACCATTTATATACAGTATATACTGTATATAATGTGTCTTAGGACATAGAAGTTGATACAGGAACAGAATCTTAGTGGCAACAGCAAAGATTCCTATCGCTGTGTGAGTCTTAGGATCGCTCACAGCAGGGCGCGATGGTGCTCTCCAAGGACATCTGGGAGGAATGGCGTATTAATGGTGCCATCGTTGGGTCCACCATGGAAGAGGTAGGGAAGAGCTTGTACCAGCCAATCACCATTGTGCTCAGGTCCAGTTCTTCCAATAAGATGCGAGCTACACCCATGAAGCATTTGCGGTCCATTCGTCCATAGTTACCCCAAACAATCACCTATAGAAGAAAGTACAAGAACTGTATTCATTCATTTCTTAGTTAAACCTTATAAGAAAAAGCAAAGCTACTAAAAATGATAATCTTCCAAAAACCAACTGTGAACCCATATATTCACACCCTGTACCATAAACTGTAATAAATTAAACTATTTTTTTTTCAGTCACAATCTCCCACCCACTCCACACACACTCACCCATTCAGAGAGAGAGAGAGAGAGAGAGAGAGAGAAAGAGAGACAGGAATGTGGAGGAGGACAAATAGATGGTAGAACAGCTGTGTTAAACAGCTGATGTCTATCTCCTGATGGTTGAATGCTAATGTTTTGGGATGGAGGTTCCTGTTCCGAGCTATTCCTAAAATGAGCATGGACGAATGCACATGCTTCATTCACAATAACTAACTCAAGCCAATCTCTCCATTATTGAGACTTTTCCCCCATACTGACACGTTTGTCATCATGGAGTTTCTGATGCTGCAACTGTAACCTTTTCACTGAGGAGATGTACATATGAACAAGTTGAACAGCCTCTCTCTGAACTGCGATTGGTTACATTTCTGTAGGGCTAGAAAATAAATACCTAGGGGTGTCTAAAAGCACTTTACATCCTGCTATAAGGTTAATATGGAATTATTGATTAATAACAACAAAACTGTTGATGTACCAGCATTAAGATTAAAAATGTGTTCTAGATGCTTTACTGCCCCCCCTATTTCAGACAAAACTTTTCATTTAATTACTACTACTTGCAAATTACATACATAATATGGCCACTGAAGGTAAATCTCGATGCCACAGAAAACAATGGCATTCCACATGCAACGTTAATAGAACATGACAGTAAACAAAGACTACTTGAAATGCTTGCCATGTCTCTGTCTCTCTATCTCGGCCACTCAAAAACAGCCCCTGGACAGACGAGACAGAAATAATAGAAATAAAAAAGGGGAAAGAGAGCAACATGCAGCACTGGCTGAAAAATGTATCAAATGCTGTCAAAAAGAAAAAAAAAATAGCATAAGTTTACTATATAATAATATCACCATCGTATTCCTCTGCTATTTTTTTTAAACTGTAATACCATTTCTTGCACTCTTTTATGACATTGGCAGTGACCTATAAAACATATTGAAGTTAGAGAGAAACGAGGGCCTAAGAGTTAATATTTAATTAGAACAACTGTAACGCCCAAATGCACTCAGAGACCAGAAATCAAAAGAAGGAACTCATTTGCACTCAAGAAAACGCAGAACTCATTGCACACAACAACATATGTAAAAATAAAAGCAAAGGAAAAGATTGCATGCAGCCAGATGATGAGGTGCAGAGCGGAGGAGAGGAGAAAGACAGACAGCTGATAATTACAAAGGAGGTGTTTAGCAGCTAATTACGCTGTGACAGCAACAGCAACAACAGCAGCAGCAGCCGAGCGTCCTCCAGCTGTTTTTAAGCCCTTTTTACTGATCACTCGACAGATCAGGACAACTTAAAGCTCGGGTAGGTAACGTATTTTTTTTGGCATTATTGATCAGTAAACCCATGAACATCTTTCAGCATAATTTAAATCAAGTGATTTGAGAGAGAACAAAGATGTATGCACCTACACTAAGCTCTGACTGGTAAAATCTGGTCCGTGATGGGGGACTATGAGAGGGAGGCGCTCTTATTACCGTGTATCTGTGGGTACACATCCCTTCAGCGCAAAGGTCACCATTCCAGATAATATGGGGATTAACAGACAAAATGCAGTATGATTGTATCCCCTTTCCGAGCATCTTTGTCAGGGTCTGGTTTCCTGTCTCTTGTTTTGTTAATTTCTGTTATTTCCTGCGGAGTGTTTTTTGCTTTGTGTTTCAGGAGACTTGGCCGGGCAGCCGGGCGGAGCCTCCGACCTCACACCTGCAACTCATTTCCTGATTGAATCAACCTCTTCTTAAGCCCTGGTCTTTGCTGCGACAGGTGTCAGCGCATCTCGTTATGCCAGTGGTAATTTACTCAATCCTAGCTTTCACTTTGTCACCTCATGCTCTCACTCAAATGCCGTTTATTTTTTGTCCTCCTTTTTTCAAGCGTAACCTCAGAGGTCTCTGCTCTGCAAACCAGCCAGTCTTCTTGCCCTTTGTTAACTTCCTTTGGCTTGAGTATTTTGGGTTATTTTGTAAATAAATCGTGCTTCTCCTTTTTTAAACGCTTTTTTAAAGCTATTTTTTGGGTTCATACAAAACCACCAATCATATCATCGCAATCTTGTTTGTATAATATAATGGTATAAAGGTATGTTGACATTTCAATTAGTTTGTCTCTAAAACCACATACTCTGGGGGGAAAAAAGCAAACAAACACAAAAGAGGCTCACATAACTTGTGTACACACCGAGTCCTGGAGTAGAAATACTCTGAATGAACCTCCAGCGGAATAGACTTTAACAGAGCTTGGCTTTGCTAAATCAGGAAGTGACAAATTGAAAAAAGCGCTGCTGATTTCAGCGATTTTCATTATGCAATGTGAATGAGTTTGATGAAACTCAGAGGACAGCGACACAGACAGCGGATAATTAAGAGGGAGGTATTTAGCAGCTAATTACACGGGGGACGGATCAGCGGAGCTACAGGCTTGTGAACGCAGCACAGATTACTGAGGAAATCGAACATGTGTCGGGTTAAAACACATGCTGGGAAAGAGAGAAAGAAAGAGAAAAGGAAAGACAGAAAGAAAGACCTTTTTGACCCTGAACATGATAAACATTAGCAAGTTGGTTTGATTATTTTCTTTTTGCTGTTTCAGGAAAATGTCTGCTTGACAATCAATAGTAATTATTTCTAACTGCTTTCTTGGTGGACCTGGCTGGTGGGTCTCACCTGCACCACCTTTCCCTGTGGGCTCTCAGAGAAGACCAGGACCTGGTTGTAGAGGGGGTCCAGGCTTTTCCTCACTGATTTGGTCTTCTTCTTGGCCACACAGATGCCGTTCTCCAGGAGGTAAACTTTGATGTAGGCTGCTGGAATGGACAGAAAATGAATGACAGACAGAAAAGTTCAGTGTTGATTCCTTCAGTGATTTATCCGTTTTCTATAGAAAAAAATACAACTGATGCACAAGAGCAAATATATATATATTTTTTATTCAACATTAAACTTGTCTCCACTTTTCCTCTTGCCTCATGTTTGTTCTTTGCTTTGTTTATAATCCCTCTGCCCTAGTTTTTTTTTGTTACAGTCTGTTTTTGCTGATGTTGTTTTGTTCTTATGCAAGTGGTAGCAATGACTGGTTTATTTTTATGCAACCACAGAGTTAATAGTTGTTATTACACAATCCAAAATGCTGCAGAATGTTATGTCATCAACACTAGCACATACTAACTTAGTATATTAATACACTATGTACGTTTGATTTATTTATTTAATTATAGTAATAACAGTAAACACACTGTAGCACAGCTCATGACAGCCGGTACTTTTAATACTGTTGCACTAAAGTACCCTTTTTCACATTGAGATAGTTCCTTGTGTGATCGTGTTTTTTAATGGGTTATTGTAACAATGGAGTGTTTATGTTTATTTTGTCTGTGTTGTTTATTACCTCCGCCAAGGAGATTATGTTTTGTCTGTCTGTTAGCAAAATAACTGAAAAAGTTATAGAAGGATTTTGATGGAACTTTAAGGAAAGGTGTGAAATGGGACAAGGAACAGATGATTAGATTTTTGGGCTGATCCAAAACACTGTCTGGATATAGGAATGCTTTTATCATTATATGCCAAAGCACTTGCGGCAAAGCCTGATCCCGTGACATACTTGCAGCACCACTTTCATTTATGTGCATATTTATGTGCATATCCTGCCACCTTGCAACAATCTAACGGCACTGCCATTCATTGCATCTGCCAAGGTGGTTATGTTTTTGCCTGTCTGACTGTCAGCAAAATAACTGAAAAGGTTATAGACAGATTTTGATGAAATTTTCAGGAAAGGGGTGTAGGAAGAGATTTTGGTGGTGATCCAGATCACCATCTGGATCCAGTAGTTTTTGAAGGACTCTTAATCATTGCTTGGTGGAGGTCTGCTCTCTCTGAGTGCTTCTAGTCTGAGGAATGTGAATCCTTCCCCACGTGGGACAATAAAGACAAACTTGAACCTCAAAGGTTCACTGATCTTGATTCATCTCTGTTGTTATTTTCAAATGATTGGGAGATCAATTAACAATGACACTGATAACGATTACTTCTTTTGCCAGATTTTATTTTGATCATGGAAGAATAGTCTCAGTACAGAAGTGTGCATAGGTATTTATCATTTCCAATTTACTTTTATATGATATAGTGTAGTTGTACTATGGACCAACATATGAAGTTCTAACAATTGTAATGTATTTTACGCAATATCTCACTCTAAAAATCTTCTTCAGTTATGCTCCCTTGTATTCTGCGAATGCTGAGTTGGACAGCACATGTCAAGAGTGGACTTCCTCATATAACCTCAAGCAAGTTTCCATGGTTACCATCATCTTTTTGTCTCTTTTAACCAAAACAAGAGCACACCAACTGGAATGCAAACCTTTGTCCTACAGGACGCATGTGCAGTCCACGTGGAATCAAACTGGATGTAATTTGTCTGTGTAGGGGGCAGATGATGAAATTTACATCAACAGACCCTGGTTCTCTGCGCACACATGGTTGTGGAACATATGACCAAGCCCTAACACAAAGACCACCATTATCCCTTCTTCCCGCTTGTTGGCTTGTGATGAGTTCTGTAGGAACCATCAAGGTCAGAGACAGAGAGCAGCCAAGCAGCCTTTTAAACAAAACTTATACTCATTTATTTTTTTATATTTTCTTTATATTTCAATGCTAATTATATGGTTTATCTGAGCTAATTTGACATCCTATCATCTTTGACTCTTTGACAATTAAATCAACGGTCTATGTGTGCACAGACTGACCTGGAGGTCCCTTTGACCCTGGTTTCATTGTGAGTCCTCTGGCCTGGACAACCTCCACCTCCAGGCCTCCATTTCTCTCCATCAGACCGATCTCTACATCACCTGGATGGATGAAAACCCAGATGCACTTCAACAGGGAGGTAAAAGAGTACAAGTGTTTTCTCCTTCCACTCACTTATAATCATATTTGAAAGTAAAAATCTTCACCAATATGTCCCCAAAATGGCAAATGTATTCCCTTTGCAAGTGATGGAGAGCAGATGATGTCCAAAGTTATTCTGGGCTCTGTGACATTATATCATTTTGGAGTGGAGCCGGTCTGTGTCAGTGTTGTCAGGCCAAGGACACTGCCTGAGTGCCAGTAAATTAAGTGACCCACTTATGGCAGATAATCTTTAATTTTTCTTGTTACCTTTTTCCAGGGACATTTAGCATAGCTTCTAGATTTGACTCTCAAATCTTGATAATTAGGATAATTGATGATAGAAAGGGAGGGATAAGGTGAAACCTTGAGGATACAGAATTTAAAAACAGTGTAATTTATAACCAATAGTACAGTTACAAAACACATTCATAACACTATTAATAAGACATTAAGTATCTTAATCACATTAACATGAAGTCTGGCATCATAATAGTTAATATATGCGCTTATACTGTTATAATTAATTCAATTACCATAATGTTTGTATTCCCTTCATAATCATCATAGCAGTGCCTAATAATCACTGTTATGATGCATTATAATGCAATTATAAGTGGTCATTGGGCGCTCTAAGTAAGGTTCTAAAATCTCTACCCAATTCATTCGATAAATTAATAAGTTATCTTAATTGGACTGATTCAGGTGGGGAGAAAACAAGAATCAATCAGCACACTCGTTCATTTCCACAATCTGCAGTTGCACACACTTTACATGCAGCACTTCTGTTGGTCTGTACATCCTCTCTCACCCATGGAAGTCGTCGCCAGTGTTTGTCGCCCAACAAACTGGGCTGGTCCCATCCCATCCAGGAAGTCACTGAACTGGGCATCAGATGCCAGACACATGCCACTGTAGTTCAAACTATAGAGACAAAGAAAGAGCCAGACAAAGAGACTAGTGGTTAAACATGAGAGACACGATGATGATCATGATGATGATGCACAAATGGGAGGCCTGCTGGTTTATTAGTTTGACCCTAGTAACCTTACTTTGTGTGCTTGTGTGTGCTTGTGTGTGTGTGTGTATGCAAAGGACTCAACTCAGAGTGCTTTGATGGCAGACTGCCCGTGGTGTGTGTTTGTTCAGGTATAGCTCCTGCTGTGGGTACCCAAATCTGTTTGCACAGTTGTGTGTGTGTGTGTGTTTGTTCTTGTATAGCTCTCTCTGTGAGGACCAAAAATCTTATAAACCATAGAGAGTAAGGACATTTAGGGTTCAGCGCTGTGATAGTTATGGTTAGGGTCGGGGTTAGGAAATGCATTATGTCTATGAGCGTTCTCATAGACATAATGCGACATGTACACTGACTGTGCTGTGAGAAATAAATAAAAATAAATGCATTTAAAAATGCTAAATTTTAAATTTTGATAAATTCCAATAGGGTATTTTTTTCTCTTTTCATGCAGAAGGTCATATAAAAGAATATTCATAAGTATTTCAAATACAAATTGGAATTCCATAGTACAGTAATGTAAACACATTGAATAATGTAAACCCCTATTGTCGGTACCAGCCCTGATCGATCTGTTTGTCTGTCTGCTGTGTGTTGTTATGCAGTTGCAAGAATTCAAGCTCGTGGCCAGGTTGGCATGTGAGTGTGTGCAGTAGTGTTATGTTAGTATTGCTGATGTCATAGCACTTTTCCTCTCTCTCTCTCTCTCTCTCTCTCTCTCTCTCTCTCTCTCTCTCTCTCTCTCTCTCTCTCTTGCTGTGTGTGTGTGTGTGCAATAATCCAAACCCTTGCTGACTCTCCCTGTTAGATGGCTGACAGAAAACAAACAAGGAGGGTGCAGTTATGTCTCCTGCTATGCAAATTAAATAGGAAACAAAAAAACCTGAATGTACTTTCAGAGAGTAAAACACCCAAAAGCTCAGCAACACTTCACTTCACTTCACTGTCACTCAAATGCGGAGACTCTGTCCCCACATACATGTTCATGTCACCGCCATCACTGTTATTCAAAATTATTATTACACATGAATATGTTGTTATTTATTTATTTTTTTCCACCAGCTTAACTTTAACCAATACATTCTTACTCACTTGCCCTCAGAGCCATAGCTGTTCATGCTGTCCTCTATGGACTCATGGCTCGCCTGACGGACAGTCCGACTCGGCATCTCGACAGCCAGACCTGTCTCTGTGCTCCTCTGAATGGCTCCCTTCAGCTTCCTGCCCTCTGTATCCACTGTAGAGGAAATCATATAAACACATACATTTAGCTGTTGTGCAAATGTGATTCAGAGAAAACTGAATCACTGAAATGATTGTGATTGTTTGACCAGCATGGTGTCCTGCCAGCTTGTCAACATACTGTAGAACTAATGAAGCCGCTATGTGGGGGACTTACGCCATGATAAAAATGTAGGTAGACTTGATACAACTTATTTTCTCCCACACACATACGGCTGCCCACGTATGTCCTTCATATAAGCAGTAGCATGAATTGTTGCAAAAAATAATAATGACAATAATATTACTACTAATAATAATTACAGCCAAGAAACTGGATCTAGTACAGGTACAGGCAAGCAAAGGGAGATTATTAATATTGTTAATGATAATATTGACATAAAGAAAAGAAATGAGAAAATAAAACCACTAAAAAAAGTAAGTTAGTCCACACTTAAACACTACATCAAAGACATCAGGGATAGATATACTGTAACTATACAGTCATCAATATATAAAAAGTTGTCAGATTAACTAATCATATTGACCTTTGTGCAGTGCTGACGAATGCCAATATCGCATTGGCATTCATAATTGCGAATGTTTGTGAATAATGTTTAACGTGATCAATTATGTTTTTTCATCTCACTTTTTGGTTTTTTTTGCAAAGTCATCTACATTTTTGTCTAGGCAGTGCATAAGTAAGTGAACTGTTTGAATATTACCATGACCTCAGTGTCAGAGGAAAAACAACCACAAAGAGATCAACCTTACAATGCCCAGGATAAAAACACTTCATTCCTCCTCCAAGAAAAGGTGTGTTTGTGTGTTATTTGTGACCTTTTCTGACATAAACACTTTTTCTTATTCTTAATCTAAACTTAAACTACCTCTTAAAGTAATTTAATCCTAACCTATTCTTACGTAAAACACCTGTATATATTCATATCCTTTACTTAAATGAAAAGTGAATCTTGCGCTAACCAACAAAACCCAAAAAGGTAAAAATGTGCAAAACCAGAAGCTAATTGATGGGACCTGCTTTTAGTCCAGTCCCATATTCAAATCCCCACAACATGAAGACTTGGCCCAAAAATACTGCTCAAATTGGATTGAGAGCATGTGACAGTTTTTTAAAATAGTTATGAGGCCACATTCTTTGACTAAAAAGATAAAATCAATAAAATAAGATCCATATTTCAGCTCCTCCCAGCTCTCTGTGATGTTTGTGTCTCCACATTACATTCATTTAAGACTATATATCTGTCTCCACTGTTTCAATCATCTTAATGGACTGAAAAATGCTGCCACACACACATGTACACACACAGCATGAAGTTAGTCCTGCAGTTATTAAAGAACGACCTAGAATGGTTCTATTTCTATCATGTTCACGTGGGAAGGGATGCTGGCAGATCTGGGTTACTGCCTTCGCTTTCTGACTGGTTACATGTGATCAGAGATCTGCTGTTGATCCAGAAAAGCACAATCATTCATCAGCACTGCACAAAGGTCAATATGATTAGTTAATATGAGAACTTCATATACTGATTAGTTTAGTTACTATCCCTGATGTCTTTGATGTAGTGTGAACTAACTTACTCTGCCTTTTTTTGAAAAAGTGGTTTTTATTTTCTCATTTCTTGGATTTGGCTTTTATAAAACTTTACAGTCTTCATGCTGACTTTGATCTTAATAGTCTTAAGGTCTTCAATATCATAATTCATAAAGACATAAAGTGTATCAAGTGACAGAAAAGTGCCTCAACACTTTCCTCTCATGATGCACGTTGTGAAGTTTGTGTGTCATTTTATGTTGCATGCTTTCAGCATCTGCCACATTTTAAATTTTTAAGTCTGAAGCAATGGAGTCAAAGGTCATATCCACACTGAAAGTGAACAAAATGTAACTCTTTTTTCTCTGTAGTTTCGAAAAAAGTTCCCTCACCAATAATAATAACTCTATAAGCTGTAGTATATATTCCAGGTCTGGATGTAGCACTGTAGTACCACTACACTGAAAAGCATGCAAATAAATCATGCACACTGTGTGCAAACTTTTTCTTTTTTTTTAAAAAAAAGGCTTTTTTTTGAACAAGTATATTTGAACAATTATACATTATACAAGCATCAGTGTCTGGTTTCTTTAGAGCACAGATATAAGAGGTGAAAAGCTGATTTACTGTTTACTGGAATTACAGATACGCTTTAGGCTGTTGTCATCAGAAACACAAGAAAATAGATGATTGAAGTAAATAAAGGAAAAGAAAATTATGAAGCAAATAGACCATCAATCTCTAAACACAAAAGGAGGATGATGGGGATAGTGAAAGTGAATGTCAGTGCAAGACAGAGGTGGAATTATTACATCATTGTTTTCCCACAGGAGCAAGTTGGTTGTTTACAAAAAATGCAAGGGCAGCATTCCAAAATGTTCCCACTCTGTGGCCTATTTCCAAAAAAATACTGTGACAGGTCTCTCAAAAACCCACATACGATAAAAAACGTAGGCTCATATTCATGTGGACAGCCCCTGAATCAAACTTAAGTCTGAAACACTTTCACTCTTTTTCTAGTTCCAGGCCAAACTTCACAAAGGATGCATCAGTCTAATACTCAGTATCCTTATCTGTGTGATACTGGTCAGAAATCCCTGGATGTGACATTGGAAAAAGGAAAAGTAATGTCAATATGATCCATAAACTGTAAGTATCATATAAAATCTTCTCTTAAGAGTCATTACAGTGAGGTCCTATAAAGAAAGAAGGGCACAGCTACCATCATATGATGACCATAGGATGAAGATAAGAGCTGATTGTAATTTTGTCATACTTGCTTTGGCTCATTTATCGTTCATTGAGTTCATTGAGTGCTTTTAAAATAACAAATAAAAGAAAATGGGTAAAAATTAAATTTTAATGCTTGTGTGACCGAATGATTAATCCAAACAGCCACATAAAGACTTTTACCGAGTTGTAAAATAAATCTCTTAATCCTAATCTTGCCCTGCTTCTGACACCAAATCTGCTTTGCTCATGCAGCCAAATGGGCATTATTGTAGTTTTAAAAAAAAGTCACAATGATGATTTTTTTGTCTTTCAAATATTTCAAGAATTTTTTTTTTCCTGCTGAAATTACTTTTTCCTTTCATGCATGCACTTATGTGAGTTTGCATACTTGTGTTTTGTCCACTCGTGTAGAGAAATTGTCTGTGCTGTAACTCCTCTATTTACATTTCTCCAGACTCTCTTCATCTCCAACATTTTGCATATTAGACCTGCAATGCCTCCTCGTTTTCATGCGTCTGCTTCTCAGTTTCTGTGCTTTCAGCATCTGCCACATTTTTAAAGCTACAGATCATAATTTTAAACTAAAGCGTGCTATCTTTTCATGTTGTGCTGCCTTCATACTGGTATGATCACTGTGGTTCTTTCACAGTGAGCAGAGAAAACAAACATGTATGTGGTATGGGGAAAAGCCAGTGCAGTCCACTTTTTACTTGGTGGCCAGCTGTTGTTGTTTATTTTTTTTCCAGATGTTCAGGTCTTAAGTCTGGTCCGGTTGAAAGTTAAATCTGGTTGCTCCCTATGTCTGCAGTGGGTTGACCTATTTACCCCTCTGTGGCCGATTTTAAGAGAAAACATGACCAAACCTTAACAAGAAATAATTTCAATATGATTGTTTATTCTACTATTTTATCATATGAGCAACAGTCTGCTCTTGTCTGTACCTCTGGAAAAAAAACAAAAGTTTTATTTTTAATGTAGTTCACAGCATGTGATGTAGAGCACCCACTGTGATGTAGCACAAAAAGTGTGACGTGACGCACACAAATTGTGATGTAGCAATTACTGAGGACTCATTAGATTGTCTCCCAGCAGAGAAACATTAATGAAAGCAGAACAGATGCAAAAATAGCTGCTCCATGTTCAGACACTTTATCTGGCCAGTACACTGACTGACAGACAAGGTAGGTCACACCCTGTAAAGCAAATATAGACCTGTTCAAAAACATAGCACAAAGAGACAATATTTTCCAGCAGCCACTCTACTCAGAGAATACACAAATTTCAAACAGGTTAAAAGCTAAATTAAGTAGGCGGCTTTTACTGACTATGAATAAAGATGAATGATAGTGAAGCCAAACAATTGCAATCGTCCCCTGGTAGCTGATAATATCAGGATGATTTCATTATTATTTAGTTTTAAGATCTGCTGTGCTTACGTCCAGCCAAACAGAGTCAGATATGGGTGTTTGACACCAATTGAAGCAGGTATAGCTTTTATAATAGGTGGGATTATATAGTGGGAATCAAAAAGCTCTGAGCCCTGTCTGTGACATTGCCACACTTTACCGTAGACCCTCCCTCAAAACATTGCCTTCAGTATTGAAACCCCAGTTCTAGTGAGAAATTTGAAACATACAAAGCTGCTGCTTCTCTTCAGCATTGGGGAAATCTGACCCATGACAGGAAACTCAGTTCAGTTCAGAGAGCCATTTTGACAAGACACTGAGACAGGCAGAGGTGTGAATAATCAAATTAATGATGGCTGAGTTCCATTTAGCTTCCTCAGTTTCAGGGTGAATTCTGGTTCATTGTCATGCTGTCCTGACCAACATGAATTGAACAGAGATCAGTAATACCTGCACATTTCTGGCTAAACATGTCAATATGGCTGCTGTGCAAAAAGCCCATTGGTAAGATTGGCCACAATCATAAATAAGCTATAAAAAAATGACATTGTCTAAGGGTCTAGAAGGGGAAATAAAAGCAGAACTGCTTAAATTCTGTAGTCTCTTAAATGACCATCATGGAGCCACTAAAAATAACCCTTTCTTTGTTTTAAGTATTGCCATTTGATCATCTTGATAACTGTTTTTTTTTCTTCCTTTTTCTTCCTTAAACCAAAATTGAACGGTACATTTCCTTTAAAGCACATTTATACCTGCAACATTTTGCTGCACTTTCTAATAATAAAACAAACGCAATCAGGCCAAGTAGAAAACGTGGGCCAAAATACTAAACTTGTTTCTTCACAAACCAGTGGGTGGTGTCACCATGGGTTGACAATGTAAAACAACCGCATACACTGCAAATCAACCAAAGAAAATAAATGCAAGAAAGCACCCGTGTGAGAATTTCAGAGATGAAGAGTCCCCCCCCCCTCCCCTTCTCCACCTAAAAATATTAGTATTGCAATCAACTATTTTTCTTGTGATTCGGATGACAACAGCCTAAAGTGTATCTGTAATTTCTCCAACAGTAAGTCAGCTTTTCACCTCATACATCTGTGCTGCAACAGAGCCAGACACTGATGCTCACCCGAACTGCCAGGGATGATTATGGGGGTTAAATTTAACAATATTAGATGCACTGCAATATCCAGTGAGTGAAACAGTTTTGTCACCATAGGGCTGTTCATTACATGAAAGAGAGAAAATCTAACATAAGGCCCTTGTCAGTGTGAGAGGGAGGAAAAAGAGGATCCTGGGAGGCACCGAAAGAGTTTAGTATTCATTTAAAAAATGACTTTCCTGTGGAAGTGATGCAGCCAAATGATGACACAATAATGACTCAGGCTGGAGATGAATATGGAGCTGCTTTTAGAACCCCAGCACCAAAAAAGATGGTAAAAACAGAATGTTGTAGGGTGGAAGCTGAAATCACCAATCACTATTTGTGAACTCTTAAAATTTGCAATTATAGAGGCTCACTGACGCAACATTAATGCTGCTGACGACCTCAACTGGCTAGCCAGTCAGACACTGGGATGGAGAGAAGGTGAACTGAGGCAGAAAGCAGCAACGAAGATGCAGTAGGAATTGATTTGAAGCTGTTGGTGTACATACATGCAAGTGTTGCATGGTTTCTTCTTCCCCACTGAGAAAAATTCTTTCAGGCAAATTGAATTGGATGTTTTCTCCAGTTAGGGTAAATAGAGTGATTGGGGGATGAGGTATTGATTAGTACTTGCAGCTGCCAATTCCCTGGTTAAACCCTTGTATTGATTAGACAATCCTGTGGTAAAAGTCTCCATTAATCATTGGAGCAGGTTAAAAAAGCCATCAACAAACCAATCCGGTTTACATGCTGTGGCTTAAAATAAGATAAGAAAATCCTTTATTAGTCCCACAATGGGGAGATTTACAGTGTCACAGCAGCAAAGGCCGTAAGGTAAAGGTAATAAATAATGCATTTCTATATCCATGAATGTACAACATAGAAAGGTAGACTTAAGATTATAAAAATAAATTATACAGTATACACATTAAGTAACCAGAATATATATTAATATTCACACCAGAGGAAACCCTCAACAAGAAGTTATTTTTGCAAACTAACTTATTTTTTTAACCCTAATGGCCATTTAAAAAAGTACAGGTTTCAGGCACTTCCACATTGGCATCACATTGGACCCCAGAGAATACACCAATTTTTTTTTATCCACAGTCTATTGTGAAGACACATCCTGGTGTCAAATGACAGTCTAATGCATATCAGGAAAGCTCCGAGATGGCTACTACACTCACTTTCCTTCTGCTTTCATACCTCTAGTGACAGGATGCAAAATTCTAGTCTCAGCTTCATGAAAAACATTAAATACAAGACTTAAACTCAATAATATGTCCTTATATT
The DNA here is from genome assembly GCA_016785285.1 of Brachirus orientalis. NCBI lineage: Eukaryota > Metazoa > Chordata > Actinopteri > Pleuronectiformes > Soleidae > Brachirus > Brachirus orientalis. The sequence goes on along the minus strand of JAFBJR010000194.1, from coordinate 7,868,233 downwards.
TGCTCCCACACTGTCTCTCACTGCTGAGAAAAGCTCAGCTCAATGTGTTGTAAGGCAAATGTTTAAACTCCAGTGTCCTCATTAACCAGGAGCCAGTGACCGAACAGCTCTGTCATTTTGCTGCAAGGATGGTGAAATCGCTTTAAGGTCATGGGGGCATTAAACAAATTTAGAATGATTTTGAACATACACACCCATACATCTACACATACACACAGTCCTCTACGCTCTGTTATAACTGACATTGTAGTGGTTTGTCCTTGCCAAGGTCTGTACTGAAACCACAGGGCTGCAAAGAAGAGAAAGCAAAACATGTTCAACTATGACTTTTAAAAATTAGAAAAATGCCTGAGCAAGGACTTTTGGGAATGAAAAGGATTCTCATTAGTTTCAACCATAAAAAAAGAATAAAGTCTCAAGAAAAACTCCTAGAGTCAAGTAAAACTAAGGAAATTGTTTCATGTTGATGACACAGGACATATTTATCTTGAAATTTACATGGAAAAAAAAAACCCCAAACCTGTCACTGAAATTCATTTTAAACTATTGCCGAGCCACTTCATCCAGCCGCCCGCTGATTACTTAACACTAACATGACTTATGCTTTAAAAGATTTATAGCATCAGATGGCAAAAATTATGTTTTCTGTTCTTGTCATTCCTTCAGGACACCTACTAAAATTCCTTTTACAAACAGTTATCTACAAGGTTTACATTAATAAGTTACACATTAAATCAGAAAGTGCTGTAAATTATGTCTCACATAATTATTTTATTTAAAGTATGCCTCATGTTGGTATTATTCATAAGTTCTTGATAGGTATGTTTTATGATCAAACATATAGGAGCATTTTCAAGCATACAATCATATATCATGTATTCCTCAGTTTTACATTAACTTCATTCAACTTGACTTTGCAAACAAAATAACTCTTGAGTGGAAACTTGTATTTCAAATTATTGTCTTTCTCACTCTGTGTATGTGTGTGTGCTGGGGGCCAAAAAGTAAGATTTTAGATTTTATTAAGGGTATCTTTAAAAAAAAAACACTCCTGAACACTGGGTGCAACATCTAGCTTCTTGCCAAATAATGCCTGGATGCGGCAGTGAACAGCGATGAAATGTTGTTTGTGAAGAAAAGTCCTTGCTCAGTTCAGGCTGCACAGCTTTGTGCCTCATCATCACGATAAGGACAGTGTATGTGCTTAACTAAAACAGTAATGCAAATATTCATTTGTAAAACCTAATTACAGCGGAAAATCATACAAATTAATTTTTTTTTGCTTATAATTTAACTAGCAGCAGGAGACAAACATCTGTGTTATTAGGATGAGACTTACAGTCATTTAGTTTTTACACACAAGGAATTTGCTTTAGTGTTTTGGTGCAAATAACCATAAAAGAAAATAAAGCCAAATTAAGGCAATTCATATTTAAGGATATTTAATATACTTTGTAAATTGTCACCAGGACTGTGAAAATTTGTGAGTTTGAGTATGCATAAGCCTTAAAAAATGTAATTCATATCGAGGAAAAATAATTCCTTCAGTTTCAGTGGGGTCCTCCGCACCTTGTGCACTCAGAGCCTAATAAAATTGTAGTATTTGCCTATATTTAATAGTCTGCAGAGAAACCTGTACATCTGTCAGGGCAGAGATGTGTATTCAAGGTACAGTATTTGGTTCAACTGATGATTTCTTAGATCTGATTATTAATATGTTCTGAATATTTAAAGCGAATATACTGTATAGTTATAGGAGTTAGGGTATAGAGATCTACATATTCCTGGTTTATGGCTACATCAAGTAAGGTCTGAGATCTCTGGTGCGCCCTTTAGCAGAATCATCCGAAAGCATATATAGGTGTATCTCAGTCCGTCAAAAGGAAATTCAATTAATCTCTCCTACAGCCTTGCAAGCATTACGTCGTTTACATGTGACTTTATAATCTCTTGATAATGTATTTATAATTGCTCAGTCATCTCCTCTGTGGCGCTGCTGAAGTGCTCATTTGCCTGCTGCAGCTTCTGTGCATCACAGTGTTTTAAAAGAACCACTGCAGCTCCAGCATCAGACTTAAACAAGCCACACAACACCTTCCCTGCTACTTGGTAAAAAAAAAACAAATGAGCCCCCACAGCCTCTACCTCCTCTTCCTCTCATTCCTCCTCCCTACAGAATAGACCTCCTTTCCTGGCAGTCCATTTTTTACTCCTGACTTTTCTGGGTCATCTCAGCTCAGAAGCACACCAGAGACTTCTCCCTCCCTCTCACTCTCTCCTCTTTCTCCTCTGACACATGCATGTTTTGCCTCATTTTCCAAACAGTGTGGCCATAACCACAGTGGTCCTAATGGAAATCTTTCAATTTTCTTTTAAAATACCACTGTTTTACAGCCGTGTATGATTTACCTGGAAATCCATTTTTATATCTGTAATATTAGTGTGTGACCTCCATGTCATATCACAGCAGGGATGAAACAGATGGAGTGATGGAGTAATGTGCAAAAAAGGACAAGAGGTAGGAAATCTGAAGGAAGGACAGATGATGGATCCAAGAGGATGAAAAAAAGAATAAAAATTAAGATTGATTAGCAAGGAGGACAAAAGATACAAAGTGAGACATTTTTTCTCAATTCACCTTTCCCCCCTCCCCCATATTCTTTCACTCCTCTATCCATCCCACCATCTCTCCCTCCTCCTCAGCCTTACCTTTCCCTCCATTCTTTCTGTCATCTAATTAATGGAAGAGAGATGTTCCACTTCCTCAAACACCAAGTAACATCTCCTTTCCTTACCTGCTATTTTGATGTAGTAACTAATGATACATAACACACATTCAGCCAGCACTCATTCATAACGTCTGCAAGTATGAGTGTCACTGTGGAAAATTTGTTACTTGCATAACCCCGATTCTCTGAGTAGCATTAGTGATTGTCTCATTAGAAGCACAAATGTAATGATACCAGCCCTGATTGGCTGGCACTTATGAGGGCGATTTCAGGAGGGGCTAAGGCTACTATATACCTACTCGCCCACCTATTAGCCCACCTCTTCCTCACTTCTGGACCAAGGAGGGTGGTCTGGTGAGACACTTACTCATCTCGTTATCCTTCTCTCACACATCAACCCTGACACTTGTCTCCATCCACTCCACCCTTCCTGTACTCTGTTCTTCACCTTTTAATTGAAACTCACACTTCCACCACCTTTTCTCCTTGCATACACTCGCTGCCACTCACACAAAAATGCTTCTACATTACTTTTATTCCTCCTCTCTCCAGTGCATACCTCCACCACTCTCTTTCACCTTTCCCATACTGTACTTTCACTACAGATTACAAAATCATCTCATCTGTCTGACCTCCTCTATAAACCTGTCCTTCACCATTGCAAGTCCTCACAATGAGGATGGTCCTGCAATGTCCTGCACCACCCTCACATGCTTCTCTGCCACTCATACCACAGCTCCTCTCTCACCTGATCATAGGCTTCATTAGTGCCATAAGCCAGACACAATGCAACTGGATGGAACTCCTTCTTGGCCTGAACCCATACTGCTGTCTATTTGTGTAGTTCTGGTTGAAGAGTGGCATCAGAGCTGCAAACAGCTGATGACACAGTGGAGTGAACAGCAACGCTTACAGAAAAGTTGACTAATGAGCTAACCAACAGCAGGGATAATTGAGATCCCTTTAAGTATTTAACATGCTGATTTCAAAAGTGTAGCAACAAAAAGGCAACTGGACTTAGTTGAATTTCTTGAAGACGTTTCGCCTCTCATCCAAGAGGCTTCTTCAGTTCTGTTTGACTGGTGGAGAGTCTGGGACTTATAAACTCTGTCAGGTTCTTGGTCCATGGGGTGTGGTTTGGACAGGAAGGGGGGTGTGAGTTGTTAACTAAAAGGTTAGATGAGTCGTTAAGTCATCAAAGGGTTGTTAGTTATTGGCTATTATCTGATTTAGTTTCACCTGAGTCGTTAGTTATTGGCTATTGCCAGATTTAGTTTCACCTGAGTCATCAACTGTATTTGACTTTAGGTGTGAATGTAAAGTCAAATACAGTTGATGAACTGAAGAAGCCTCTTGGATGAGAGGCGAAATGACCTGGTTGACTGAGAATCTTCACGAACATGCCGATTATATTTTTATGAAACAGTGTTGGGACAAAGTAAATGTTGGGAGGTCACAAACAGGAAATGACAAAAAAGACAGCAGTAGTAAACACAAAGATATTCATGTTGTGTTGCTGTTAAGAGATGAGTTCTAGTAAAAAAAGAAAAAGCAAAGTCAAAATGTGAACTGTTGGACTTTCATATGTGAGGAGATTTTTATAAGCTGCTGTGAAGATGAGCTGAAATAAAACAGTGAAGCACAACAAGGTAATTTGGAGCAATACAAAAATGAAATGGGTTGGTTTGCTGCCACAGACCCATCAGAAATGCAGTGCTGCAAGCCACCTGAACTATCTCAAAGTACTAGTCCCCTGCACAGGAGGTAGAAATTGTACAATTTTTTAGGCCCGAAAAATGGCCCAGTAATTCCATTTAGTTCCAAGTTCCTGTGGCGGAAATGCATCGTTTGTATTCAACATCTCTTGGAGACATCTGAGCTTGAAGATGAGAAGATCTACTCATCGTACAGAATACTGTAAACAGCTGCGTTACGAACAGTGGATACTGAATCAGACAGATGATCAGTGAGTGACTAAGAGTACATTTACATTTTTCAGGTTTAACATTTATGCTGAAGATTCACCTCAGCTCTCAGTCTAACACGAAAAGCAGTGAAATTTGACAGCTCAGCTTCTAGACAACACCTACAGTATATTGAGCCCTGTTTATGTTCGAAGCACCATGTGTGGACCTCCACAGACATCACACACCCGAGCAGCCACAGAGATGTCAATAGTTGGTGTGCAGCGTGTGTCAGTATGCTTCGAACCACCAGGCAGCATAAAAAGAAACTTGTCTGAGGAAAAACAAAAAAGGAAAAGGCAACGAGATAACAGCCGTTTAGATGCATAAAGTGGCTACAATAGAATATGCAAGCCCATAATCCATAATGTGCAAGCCCATAATCCATCCATATTTCCACTGGTGCAGATGTAGTGTCCATAGAAATGTGCTCTCTGTGCTCTGTGTCTCAGAGACTTACATTTACAGTTTTCTGTGTGGCTTTTAAAAAGTCAGTTTTGTACTGCACAGTATTGTTTTGTGTGTCCATTAGGAATAGTACCAAAATAACCGGCCCCAACAGTTCCATTTAAGCCATGGTTGATTCCTAGAAGGAATCAGTTATTATTGATTAGATATTTATAAATTGGCAATATCATCTGATAAAATGTTTTTCATGATGAGACCATACTTTGTCCAACAGCACCGAATGCTAAAATTGCAGTTTAGTTTTTCATTGCAAACAGAGGACTCCTCAAAAAAGTGGTAAATTCAAGATTTTGGATAAATAAGATAAAATAACTGTTGCCATGAAGTTTTTTTTTTTTTGTTATAACACCCTGCGTAGTATTTTATAACAACAAAAGCAATTCTTTATACTCGAAATGGGTTTTTCATCATCTTATCTGCCATGTACCAATATCACTGCTTATCCTAACGCTAAGATGATTGACTCAAATGCCATTTCGAAGCTTCAGGTTTTGCAGTTTGAACAGTGAGAGGGTGGAGGAGAAGTGAGACTTACATGTATAAGGACCAGCAGGTCATTGTGTGAGGAACATTCTGTCGATCCCACTATATAAATACCCTGGTTTATAACCTATATGACTCTAAATGGGGCCATAATTTAAAAAGTGAATCATTTATATTGTTTTATACTAAAGAAGACCTGGAACTAGTGATCGAGACCATAAACACCACAGGAAATTTTACTGGTATTATAAATCAAGTGAGAAGAAAGCTCATTGTCACCATTCAAGAAAATACAGGTTTCAGGCACTTACCTCTTGGCAATCAACTTGGATGACACATTCTTAAGTGTAGTATGTGTTAAAGACTTGGCTTATAAGTTTATCTTTAAAACTTTCTCTCATACCTCCACTACACTGCTCCACCACTGTTCACATGCATAATGTATCTGATGTATTATTCGCATCGCCTTCACTCCCCGGACACACACACACACACACACTATATAAACTATATAATAGACATGTTCTGTACAACAAGGCAGCTGGATTATTTATTACTGCTGAATAAGTAGTCATATTTGCTGAGTCACATTTGATGTAAACCAAACATAAACAAAAAAAAACATAAATGTGTGTGTGGGGGGGGGGGGCATGCAAAACAAAACTGAAAACCATTTAAGGAAAATTTAAAGAAAGAAAGACAGTTAAACTGCAAACAGGATTATCACACTCAGAGTGAGAGAGAGTGAGAGAGTGAGAGAGTGAACTGACTTCATTTAGCTGCAGTCAGCCACAACCAGCAGCCATATTAGCCTTTAATTAGACTGAGAGCCACATTCCACGGCCTGCCGCTCTGCTCTGAGTATCTAATACACCGCTTTCATATCTGCATGAGTACATTTCGGGACTACAGTATGTTTGCATTTGTGTGAGAACAAATGGGTGAAAAAATGTTTGTATAGATAACATGGGAAGTCTATACTTGTTAACCCGCAGCAGTAGCTTGGTGTAAACAACGCAGCTGATCATGTTGGTAAAGAATCTGACCAACATAGAGTGTGTAAAAGGGGTTTTACAGCAACTGTGTGTTTCTGTTTTGATGGTGGACCATCCTGTTGTTCTTGGATCATGTCACCTCAGCGGGTTCTAAAAACAAAAATAACCATAAATCACACCTTCATCCAGGTGATCCACACACCGCCCAGCCTGTAGCCCCCATGAAAGAGAGAGTTATCTTTGACAAAGATTAATGTTTGTGTTTGTGCCTTGTGATACCTTAAAGGTGCCAAAAGCAAAACAAAAACTAAATACTTATGAGTCTAGGAGGAGAAGGACGTCCGATAGAAAATGGTGAACACATTTCTGCCACTGCCATGTGGATTATTATTCACTGCATCTGTTACTGCATTTGAGCAATACCCTTTGAACTTGTAATAATGACATGGTAGGTTGTATATTAACACAATATCCTGAACTTGGTTCTTTCATAAAAATTTGAGTTATTTGATGGTGAGTATGACAGGAAAGTTTTCAAACGGGTGCTTTATACGAATATGGTAAATAGACCCATTTGAAAGCAGCATAGTTATATACAGTGGTTCCATTTAAGTACTCAAATGTAATATGCAGACCAGTCCAGTACTCTACTATACTTTCTTGTACACTTGTTGGGGTAATGTTCAATAATGGACCATTCATATCAATGTGATCGAGTTTTCCAAGAAACTTACAGTATGTATAAATAAGTCATACATTATGTGTTTGTGCAAATGCTGACATTCAAACACAGGTACCTTAAACTACTAACTCAAATATGCTGTATATCTTCAAATAGCACAAGCAAATTAATGAGCAATAATATAGAACTGAAGTCACATAGTCACATAGTCACCCTATCACACCTCTGCAAGTGTGAGCTTCAGTGCAGAGGTAAAGTCAGGCTGAATGTCGAAAGAACCCATACATCTCTGATGCGCTCTGTGACGATATTCAAATGTTTGTAATGTCACCACCAAGGGTTTTATCGTGGCTTCCTTCCTCAGGCCAAAGTCATGCAAACTGGGCTTAATTTGAGTCTCTAAATTGACTGTAGTTGTAAATGTGAGTGGGAATGGTTGGCTGTCTCTGTATTTTGGTTCCTGTGGTTGGGTCTATCCTGTTCTCCACTAAACTCTAGTTAATTCTAAGTTTTAGTTAATGAAGATATGAAATAAGGATGGCTTGATGGAAGCCATCTTTGAACCGTTTGCCACCAATTTCTAAAACTGGTGCATCACCACTGCCTGTAGTTCAGAATTTGTCACTGAATGATACGCCATTGTGCCTCACCGAAAACTATCAAGTGGTAAATCTATGGTAAACATGCCAAAATTTTAGATCACAATGCAGATGCCCTCTATGCACAATGTATTATCCAGCCTTGTAGTGGCCACGTTGGATGTCTAGCTAAAGCCTTTGTTCCACTAGCTCCTGTAACTCAAATTTCTATTTCTTCTCATTTTCAATAGTCAGTATATTGTGCTGCACAGGGAGTAGGGAGCAAAACAAAGTTTGCAGAATCCAATTTGCTACGATTTGGTGCCAGATCTTCACCAGACAAATGTTTCATTATAGTGAGAATCCTTCATGAATAGGAGTGGCTTTCAGCATATGACAAATTGCATAACCATGCAAATAATTATGGTAACCTCAAATCAATCAAAATGTAAGTTTAAAAGTTAACAATTCTTAATAATAATAATACTTTAACTACTTTAAAGGCTTAACTCTACTTCCTCTCTGTCAGGACTTCACGATGTACCCACACTCTGGAGTACAAACTTTTAGGTAATTTTTATTGTCATCACTGGGGTGAAAACTGTATATCTTTGTTTTCAACAGTAGCTTATGTGGTTATTGTACCATACAGAATGCATTTATCATTCAAGAAACAAACCTAATATAGCACGCAACATAGAGAGTGCCATATGTTCTGAACATATGCTCATATTCTTTCTTGTTTTTTCATTACACGCAAACAATATCAGCAAAGTGGATATCTATAAGTCAGCTGTACAACAAGTAACATTGTCCTTTTTTGATTGATTTCAAATATTCTCTTCTAAAAAGAAAAATACTTTACAATCTACTTGAATGCTTTGTTCAGCTCATAAATATCCTTTTTCTAACAGCAGTCCACATTCATCTACAGTGGCTCATTTTAAAGTCATGAAACTGAGAAAAGCAGCAAATCACATATTTTAAATTGAAAACTGAGGATTTTATAAGATATCTATTTATCTTATTGTATTTTATGACTTCCCTCCACCTCCAAAACTGCTGACAATTAATTTTCTGTGCGGGTTGACTCATCTATTAATCAGTTAATGGTTTCAGCACTCAATGATGTTGGCACGTTCCAAGGGAGCAAACACTTAACTATATTAAACATTATTTTAAGAATGTAAATGATTTATTCGGGAAAAGAAGGCATAAACACAGCGATACACATGGCTCTTACAGGATACACGTCATCGGAGCTGCACATGCAAGCTAGACAGGTGACAAATATTGTGTCTTATGTCCAATATTTAATGTATTCTTCCTCAGTCTTGTTGTACGTCTCCAGGAAATAAATGTAAGTCACTGCAATGTTTTCTGAAGTCATGGAGATCAGTGTGTGTGTGTGTGTGTGTGTGTGTGTGATTGGCACTCACCACCATCATCCTCATCGAAGGAGTTCATGCAGGGGAAGTAGATGGCAAGGGCCTCAAACGATGCTGATAGGCTGATGCGACTCTGTGATCGCTCCATGTAGAGGCCCGCCGTCGGCCCCGGGTCGGCCGGCTTGGCCAGGCGCGGCTGGGCATTCTTCACGCGGAGTACGGCTCGCGGCGTCTTGGATGGCTGTCAGCTGCCCCCCACGGCAGATCCACCTCACCCCGAAAAGAAGACTCAAGCAAAAACAAGAACAAAGATTCTTGCACCGACAGAAATCAGTGCCGAAAACTTACTTGCAGCAAAGTTGGCGTCAAAGAAAGATGTCAGTCTTTGTGTGTGTCAGATAAAATACAAAATCATCCTTGAGGTGAAATTACGAACCAAGATATTTTTGTTGGTTGCACATTTTTGATCAGCTACTCAATTATATTGTTTTCACAGTCTTCTTTGAAAATCTATCTAAGGCTTTGTGTAGCAGAGTTGTACCTCTGTCTTCCTGTCATCCCTTCTCCAGTATTGTTTTGCTTCCATTCTCAGGCAGACGCCCATGGACATCCTTCTGTTGTCCTCAGAAGTCCAGGTGACAGTCTGATGGACTCAACTGGTGGTGAATCTTACCTCACGCTGACAAAATCTTTTCTTGTCCTTTGTTTTACAGCAAAACTCCCTCAACTCTACATGTCAATCCAACATCCTCCATCTTTTTGTGCATTCACACCTCGAATGTCTGGTCTTCTTCAGATCCTGGTATAAGAGGGAAAATGGGAGGAGACAATATTGGTGAAGGTGATGCCGATGCCCTGTACGAGACGTGTTGCTTTTCCGACTGAATCAAAGCTTTTGGTTTCTGTTGCATGACATTGTCATTTCCTTGCACTGACACAGCATAAGAAGAGAACCTGTCTTTCAAAACCCCAGGAGATCGAGGCTGCAGGAGCTGTTGCAAATCTGTTTCTTTCCCAAGCCCCAGATCAGCCAGAAGAGCATCAGATGCAGCAACAACTGCAAATGAGTCCAATCTGTTGCTTCTGCTTTGCTTTGAACAGTATCACAGACAATGCTCTGCTGCTGCTGCTGCCGTGAATGTTGTTAATGTAGTGTTGATGTCAGCGACGTGTACAGTCTCCTTTTCTCCTCTGTCCTCTGTTGCTGTGCCGATGCTCTGACTGTCTGCTCCTGAGAAGGGAAAGAACAGAGAGAGAGAGCAAGAGATGAGGAGAGCATGGCAGAGAGAGAGGGGGGCTGTGCTTTTTAACAGGTTTGAGTGGATTCATTCACTGTGAGAGAGGAGAGAGAGAGAGAGAGAATGGGGGGGGCATGGAGGTGCACAGTGTTGCTGGCAGCCTGACCAATCACACTGTGGATGAGGGAATATGGGTGTGGCTTAGTGAAAGCAGAAGCAGAGGACAAGTTTGCAATATCCCCCCTACATCTCTCTTTCTCTCTTTCTCTCTCTCTCTCTCTCTCTCTGCCAGCTTCCTTGTATCTCTTGTTCTTTTGTTAACAAAGACAAATATATCTAAATATAATGATCATAGTTGGTCAGCAGTCACTCCCAGGTCAAGTGACTTTGCAATAGACAAGGTTTTTACCTTTTGACTTTATTTTTGCTTTCTGGACACAACAAATTCTTTTATGGTGATGTCTTTATGATGATGTGCATGTACAGTTTGAAAGAGGGACTCTCACAAAAACACTCTCACTGACCTGCATGGTGAGTTGGTCTATTGAGTTTCTCACTTCCGATTCCATAACTTTCTGCCACACTGATTTGATAAACATGGCTCATGGGGGGGGGGGGGGGGGGCCCCGGGGGGGGGGGGGGGTCACCTTTAAAAAGCCAATACTAGCTAATTAAAGTGTGAAAGAGGTTTCTGAGGCTGAGGTACTACTTTCTACAGATACTAAAACATGGCATGTATGAGTGGACACCAGTGGGACTGACAGCTAGTATCATCTAAAAGAGCCTGATTGCAGGTGAATTTAATTTCTCATTGCAAAAACGGACATGTGGATGGTCAAATCGCAAAACTCAAAAGATACAAAAGGAGTGGTTTTGCAACCAGAAAACTATGTCAATTATTTTATACGGTCTAACAATATGTCTCCCAACCACACAGCACCAGTGTTTTCAGTCAGAAAAACTGAGTAGTTTGAAGCTTCCAGGTTGGTTCAGTCATCAGACAGAAATTCACTATCAACTGTGAAAGAACAGCTCTCCTAACACTTTCCTTTTCATCTCATTGTCAGTCTAAATGGAAATTCGTTGCTCTTAGATTTTACCATTGGCGTTTCATTTCTAATACTTAAAAATCAAGCAAACAACTGCAGAGGAGAGAATAAGCTCCCTGTTTACACTGGCATATACAGTACATGCCCAGTGTATCTAAATAGTCATGTGGTGTACATTTTCATATGTGTCAGTCTGAATACAGATTACTTCTGAAAACAGACCTGTTACGCAGAACAACTGAATTTGAACCCAGACACAAACATAGAACATTGAGGTATGGAAATATGCAAATGAAGAAATATGTTAAATGATACTTACAAAGTGGCAACGCAGCCATGAACCAGAGGATTAAGCAGGGGGAGACAAGTTGAGTCCTGAGCTCCAGAGAACATCCAAAGTTTCCAGTGTCCAGATCCAGAGTGTGTGGCAAGTCAAGCAGGAGCGGAACATAGAGGCAGGAGTCAGGGTTCAGAGAATTAAACAGAGATCGACTGACTGGGAAACTGGGAACGATCTGGCACCTTGGTGGAGCTCTGGCCTGGTTTAGCAGAGTTGATTGGACAAGGCTGACACCTTGGTCCCCAACACCTGCACACCTGATCCCAAGAGAAAGAGAGCTGCAGCGCTGCAAGGAAAGAGCACGAGGCATGACAAGATCACTCACGCACTCACTCATTTTCTACCGCTTTATCCACTGAGTGTCGCGGGGGGCGCTGGTGCCTAACTCCAGCTGACATAGGGCGAGAGTCAGGGTACACACCCTGGACAGGTCGCCAGTCCATCACAGGGCCACATAGAGACAGACAACCATTCACTCTCACATTCACACCTACGGGCATGTTTTTGGACTGTGGGAGGAAGCGGGAGAACCCGGTGAGAACCTGACAAGATCACTTTTAACTGAAAATGCTGTTTTTGAATAAAAACTTTTAATTAAAAGGTAAATGGTAAGTTTTAATGTCTGAGCTGACCTCTGTGGTCACTTGTACAAGTTTCATGAGTGTGGTAATTATAGGCCTTATTTAAAGCATCTGATGCAAAACATAGGATGGAGGAACCACATGTGATGAGAAATCTGTAATTGCTCTCTATTTTCGACCAAGAGTATAAGAACAATAATACTGTATAATGGGTATTGTAGCTCAATAAAAGCATTCACCAGGCAAAACCTAATGGGCTTTTATTGCGGAGCAGTTGCCAACATGTTTAAAGAACAGATGCTTTCAGTGCTGACCATCATAAATTATATTGCATTTCATCTTGTTGCTTCAGAACCTGAAAAAAGAAAAGCACCAGGAATATAGTTTTAAAGGATGTTGGTTTGAATTAGCAGTATACTGCATCCACCTTCAATAAAGGAAATCTCTTCTGACTGATGAGAATTAACTTGGTGCACTAACAACCAGCTCCTCTGTAGGAGCCATTTGTCTTTTCATTTGTGAGTCTTGCTGTGGTCTCTCATTTGATTAGGGCTAGGTTAGGGTTCATGCAGCTGAAACATCTGTCGAGCATCAGAAGTTCACTATACTGAAAAAAATAGCAAAATTACTTTTTGTGAAATGTTGTGTAATGTCGTGATAAGTGTTGGCTAAGGACAAAGATGATCACCTTCTCTGTAATTTGTCCTCAGAAATATATAAAGATATGCACACATGTACACAGACAACAGCTGGCAGAAATGATCAAGTTGTTGCTTTGTACAACATCAGACTTCATTCCACAGTGTCAACTTGACAAATGATTAGTCAGAAAATTACAAACTGCTAATATATCATTGCACATTTATGAAAATGCCAGAGCTCACAAGTGTCATGCACTGATGGTGGGTGCATACAAGAATGATATATACGCTGGCTTTCCTGTACACTGAGGATGTGATGAAATGTCTGTGGCATGTGTGCAAACCACTCTCAAGCACTGGTGAGAAGTTGCAGGCTGCACTTCAAATGTACACCACAACGTACGAGCACTTATAGTGAACTTTTCTTCTTCGCTGTAGTGTTTTCCATTGTTCTTCAGACAGCAGGGGCCTTTTATAGTCATCTGCACACTGATTTTTGGGGACGGATATTTTTAAAAAGCACAAACTTTGTGGTGCATTAGTGAGTTATATAAAGATGTAATTCAGCTGTCAATCACGGTGGTGTCCTATTATATCATCTATTTTTTTCTGTAAATGGGAACATAATTTACAAAATTGACACGTTCTAGTGAAGAAGACCTGAAAGAAACAAACTCCTCAGGAACCTGATTTCTTTATTGCAACCAGTTCATTTGGTGGCTATGAAATATATCGACTTGTATTTGGATTGTCTTCAGTAGAACTAGGAGACTACAGGTACTATCTGATGGGGGATGGAGAGGATCATGGAGCACTTCAGTGGCTCCACAAGATAAGGGATGCAAATATGCATATTGCTGGTTGGTACCTTGCCCTGCAGCCCCACAACTTCACTGTCTGTTGACTGTTGAGGTACTGTGCTCTCTGGAGAGAGCAGGAAGGAAGTGTAATGGAGGTCCTCACAGTCTCCATTGCAAATATATCCTGGTACCTGTAATATTTACTGAAGGTTATACATTTCCAGCAAGGCAAAACGGTGACACAATGATTCCATGTATGAACCATGTTAGGGACACACTTTGAAGTGTGGTTTAACTATTATAAACAGGAATTCAGATTTTTGGGTGACATCATAAAAGTTGCCCATTGCTCATAAATTTGCATTACTGCTTTTTGTCCCACTATCTTCTCTCCACTGTTTACTGCAGCTGGAATTTTCATCCACTCTGCAAAAACATGCCTAAAAAATACACAGCAGCAAATATATCCTGTAAGTGCTGATGAACAACCGTACTGTATGAATGCAGCACATATATCATTATCTATTTTTTTTTTGCTCCTCAAGAGGAAAACATTTTACTGACTGGTCATTTTGGTCCTTTTTAGACCACAGAAGTCTTATTTTGGGACTGTGCAATGTCTGTTACCCTTTACCCAACAGTGACTTCATCCTTGTGTGCTCTGCTGTGTGTACTGTGGCCAGTGAAGTGCACCGCTATTGTGTTGTGCTTGCCGTGAGCATGCTGTCCTAGTGCACCTTACCACAGGAGGGTTAACCTTTTATTACAACAACCTGCCACAACCTCTGTCTCTGTCTTCTTTTGTGTCACTTCCTGTCTCTCCATCTCCATCTGCTTGTCTGTCACACCACCCTTCTTCTCTGCATTAATTCATCCTCCTGCTGCTGTCGACAGCTGTCTTTACTTAGAAGTGTCCTTATGTCTCATTACCATTTTTTTTGTCTACCTGCTGCCTGTCGTTATACTCTCCCAGCATATTTGAATCCAATTTCCTTTTAACCCTTGCCTTTACTATCTCACTTCTTTGATTTATTGACTTGTTTCTGTCTACATGCCTTTCCCGCACGTGAAGAAAAAAAAAACTTATTTCAAATAAACAGCCTTTAAAATTATGGAGATCAAGTCCTATGATTTGCATGGTTTCAGTATCACCTGTCAGTTTTCTGTCTTGATGTGTGGAGGCTTTGCACATTTCTGATCAGTCTGCAGAGGTTTTAATTAAAAGAACACAAGGTGAATCACTTCCTATAACACAGACCACTTAAATCAAGTGATAACATCCTTGACCTGGATAGTATGATTGGGATGGGACCTAAAGGTCACATGGAGTCTTATTACTTGGCTGCGTGCCTGTCTAAACTGGAGCGTTACCAAGGCAACTGCAAACTGCGGCAGTCACGTCATGATCAGCTGACATTGATGTGAGATGACAAGACCCGGGAAGAAAGAGAAACAACAAATTGGAAAGGGAAAGAGATAATTAAGGGACAGCTTGAGAGCATGACGACATCTCCTAATGTTGTGTATGTGAAGTATCATCGTGAATAAGATGAGACAGGGACACAGGGGTCTCAACACTCAACATAGCGTCATATAGTCTGCTGAGATTATGCAACTGTGTGTTATTCCAACATAATCCTGCCTGGCTGGACATTAACTGGACATTAACAAAGTTAACTCGTCCTTGTCCTCAACCAATATCCATCCATATAATGTAAAAGCAAATTCTCTGATTGGAGGGGGACATTCTGAAATGTTTAACGTGAAAAAGCTTACTGCAGCTTAATGTCCAAAAACAGCGATCAATCATTATCAAATCTTTAATCGTCACCAAATCACTTAACACAATTGCTGTGAAGTGCAGAGCAGCTCCTGCTCTTTTTGAAATAAAACCCACACCTAAGAAAGAAAAGTGACATGCAGCTCCCCAGGAAGCTCCACAACGAGTCAGAGTCAGGTGTAACTTCTCTGTAGGCTCTTTATTCATTCTGAGATGTTTTTTTATATTGTATGTTGATCATAAACATTGGTTTTAGCTGAATATTCTCAGTGGAGCAGCAGGTGGAATTTACAGATCATGCACTGGCTGAGGAATCTTATTTCTCAGTTGTGAGATCTTTTTAAACACACACGCACACACTCATTGGGCGACAGTAGCTCAGTGGTAGAGCGAGTTGCCTTTCAGTTTGAAGGGTGTGTGAATGATTATGACAGATGAGTGATAGAAAAATGTGCTGTACACATGCGCTGTGTGAAAGTGTGAGTGGACTGTAGCGTAAAGCAGCTGTGAGTGGTCATCAAGACTAGAAAAACGCTATATACAGTAACATTTACCATTTACCACACAAAGACGTCAGTCTTACTGTGTCTCTGGGGCGTGTCCAGCAAGAGACAGACGGTTGAACAGCCAGAGGTAAAGATTTGCATCATGCTACCACTGTGAGTGTGTGTGTACCTGGTATTCCTTATGGGGAATTGGGGACAAAAATGGGCACAAAAATTCCTGACATGTAAATTACTACATTTTAAGGTGAAGACATGTTTTAAAGTTAGGCTGAGGTTAGGGTCAGCATGAGAGCACTAGTAAATGATTGCATTGACTTGCATTCATTTTCTGGAGACTTACTCCAAACTTAACCATAATTACTAGTGCTCTTATGTTAACCCTGACATCTGAAGTCATGGAAATGTGTGTGTGTAATTAAACACATGTAAACTACAGGAAGTAAGGACGTGTGAATCAGGTTGAGGGTCTTTTTTGTGCGTGTTTAGAAGCAGCTCAATAAAACCAGAGAGATGATCACATGTTCTAGATGCAGATTTAATCCGATCCCATGAGGCTACAGGTTCATTTCATGAATTTGTTAATGCACGTGCGTAAATATGTGACTGTGTGTGTACTGTATGAAGTGACCAGAGAAAGGAGATTAAGACAGGAATTGGGGCAGAGGAAGAGAAACAGCTGAGCTGAAAACAAAACTTAAAGCTAAAGTTCTTAAATGGCAGCTGGAGAAAGAGTGGGCAAAAATCTCTATTTTAGCGCAAGTAAAATGTGCAGCTCCATGTTGGCAATTCACAGCACAGGACCCAGACCATCTGTTTGCCTCTCCTGTTTGTTTACAACCTGAACAGCTGAGGCAGCAAGGCAAGTGAATAAGGAAAGTATCTTACATTAATATTTCACTTTTTATTTATCAATACCAAGACACAGATGATTCTATGAATTCCACATGAATCAATACAATATTTGCATCAAAGAAACCAGTTAAATGTCTTAGGTTTTATCAAAAGTACAGTCTGTCACAACCTATCTTTAACGTAAAAGGATTACATACAAAAATTAGAAAACTAAAACACTCATTCTTTTGTTTGTTATGATTTGGTGTCTGCTTTTATGTGGATTCTGACAAAGATTTGTTGTGTGATTATCAAACATGCACGTCATCAAATCACAACAAGCAAAGAGATGAACCTAAATGAGTTAACCTATGTCCCAAGCATATTCATCACTGTTGTATTGTTTCAGTAAATTGTAGATGATATATAATTTCATATTCTATTTCCCCTTTTTATCCACCCGTTTGTGACTTTTACACATATAGGCTAAATAAAGTCAAATACAATATTGTATTGAGAACTTCAATCATTTTGACCACTGGGTCCAGTCGAACACCTCATACAAGAACTGCTTTAGGTTCTTTGTGGGTGCATACATGCAGAGTTTCATTGCTGTGTGAATTTATGTCTGCAGGTCCATATTGTCCAAGTATGGCCATGAGTGTGTGCCAGCTTCCCGCTGTGAGTTACTAATATTATCACTGCTGGCTCAGCTTGGTCCCCACACAAGCACACATACAGCACAGTAACTGATTAATGTTCCTCAAGCAACATAGAAAAAAAAACATAGATCAGCAGCTGTGAAACACACACACATATACACACTAGAACCAGGGTAACATCATTTGAAGCTGCTTTCAGCAAAATCCTTTCATTGAAATTTGTATCTATATAAATCACAAACGATGCAGGAAATAACATCGAATGAAGCAACAGGAACAGGAGAAATACAGGCATGTGACAATGTGTCCCTGAGATATTTTTGATGTCCTCAGCATCACTACTCACAGTCAGTACCTGAATTACAAATTGACACAATACAGAGTGGGTCTAAGCCTCTGTAAGCATCCAGTGATCATCAATCATCTGCTGCTCAACCTGCACATCTTCATGTTTGATATTCAATCTGTGTGTCTGTACCTGGTATTCCTTATGTTGTGGGGGCCTGAATCTATTTACACAGTAACATTATGGGGACTTGTGTTCCTTATGGGGACAAAAATCAAGTCACCATAATGTAAATTACTATATTTTAAGGTGAAGACATGTTTAAAAGTTAGGCAGAGGTCAGGGTTAGGTTAAGGTCAGGGTTAAGGCTAGGGTTAGGGCACCAGTAATTATGGTGAAGATTAGAGTAAGTCTCTAGGAAATGAATATAAGTAAATGCAATGTCCTCTGAAGTCATGAAAATCAAAGTGTGTGTGTGTGTTCTTGTACTTGCTGCAGAGTGAGGACCAAAAATCATATAAACCCTACAGACGGAGGACATTTTGACAAAGTAAGGACATTTTGGCTGGTCCTCACTTTTTTTCACCCCTTAAAATGGCTTTTTCAGGGTTAAGACCTGTTTTAGGGTAGGGTTAGAATTGGGTTTAGGTTAGGTTTAGGGTAAGGGTTAGGGTTAGGCATCTAGTTGTTATGGTCAAGGTTAGGGTATGTCTATGAGGGTCCTCACTCTGATAGAAGTGTGTGTGTGTGCGTGTGTGTGAATTTACATGGAAATACATTTACCTGAATCCATTACTGTAGATAAATAGATAATAGATTTATGTAGACATTAGATTACAGTAAAGCTGCTCACTCTCTCTCGCACGCTCACACCAGTGTTCTTCTTGATAGCTAAATCCGCCACTGATCTAAATGACATTGCTGCCCATTTAACACTGACATTTAAAGCTGCCTTCAGAATCTAAGCTGCATTAACAATGTAAAGGCCTGTCAGAACAATGTCACTTATGTCAATGTAACTTCACTTTAATTTTAAGTTTTGTGTGTGTGGTCACACGGTTGGTGTAGTGGTTAGCACTCTTGCCTTTGCAACAAGAGTTCGCGACCCAGTCAGAACAAGGGCCCTTCTGCAAGGAGTTTGAATGTTCTCCCCGTGTGCGCGTGGGTTCTCGCCGGCTACTCCGGCTTCCTCCCACAGTCCAAAAACATGCAGATTTGGGGCAGATGTGGCCCTGTGATGGACTGGTGACCTGTCCAGGGTGTACCCTGCCTCTCGCCCTATGTCAGCTGGAGTTAGGCACCAACGCCCCCTTGCGACCCTCAGCGGAGGATAAAGCGGTAGAAAATGAGTGAGTGAGTGTGTGTGTGTGCGTGTATGACTGCTTCAGAAAAAAGAACTTTAGACCTTTGCACTAGCATCTGTAATTAGTTTCTGAGATACTTTTGACCTTGTTTGTTGAAATGATCCATATATCCTGACAGTCATCAATAAATAAAAGTATGTAAATAAATTCTGTCGACTGGCTGGCGTCTCTAAACAACCTGCTTACCTGAATGCGCCGACATCCATGCGAAACTAATGAGTCTCCTGTGAGTCAGTTTTTGGTTGCATGTTTTTCAAAGTGTTTTCAAACTTATCATCTATGACTTCAAATATTTTCCTTCCCATTACAATGGTCACAATGGTAAAAAGCTTAAATGAGGGTAAGTCTTAGTGACTGGCTTTACTGAACTGAATCTGCTCAGTCATGCATTTGTGCTTTTTTTCCTTTAAAAGCCACAAAAATGAGTGTAGGGTGTCAGACATCTGTAATTCTTGGTACTTAGTAATTTCTTGGAGAATGTGCAATATCTTAATTTGAGTATTCTGTTCAATATTGAGCGTCACTGTGTGTTATTGAGTGGTGTGGCTCCAGTTGTTGTTTTCTCAGTTTCCAGGACATATTTCTCCTACAGAAGGCAATAAAGGCTAATTTTATTTATGTTTTGATTCCATAAAAAATAGGTTTGCTACAGTTTACTCAGGCGGTGCATCTGTGGGACCTGGGTATTGAAAACATTTATTTTGTGGCGGTCCAACACCATCACTGTCAAGCAATCAGGAGCAATGTAACCTGCACAGCTTCTGATCCACTCACATGCCAACGCAACACAACGATCATTACAGGCGGACAGAAGAACATACCATCTTTTCAAGGACACAGGTGTTGTGTCATTGTTATACACTCATGTTACCATGCAGCCTCATTCCCATCTGTCTGCTGATGTGAAGACACTCATGGACTTTATGCATTCCTAGCCCATTTCCTTAATCTGAATCACAATAGCTAAATGTCTGACCCTAATTTAACCTGACCAAAATATTATTCTATCCTTAAAACTCAAAAATCCCTTTGAAATTGTCTGTGCCCTAAAACACAACTCTTGTCCATAAATACAACCTTACAGCAATTCACTTCTTTTCTTTCTATTTGTTAAAATTTAAAATCCTTTTTGGGATCAATAGTCAGTGATTTTGGTCAGCTGGGCAGTGATTGATTTACTGATGTAGATTTGACCTCGACTGACCAATAACCAGGGCGTCAGTCAAGTCCCCCAAAGTCCCCCAGTCTGAACATTTTCATCACCTAGACATAAATAAATTTTAACGCATAAACCTCTATAGTGTCTCCTGAGACAATGATAAATGCAGGTCATGGTTCAGGATTCCAGGAATATGACGTGTAGAATCTGGGCTAGTCAAGAGGTTGAGATTAAGAAAGTACTGTGATCCACAATGAAATATGACCGTTGCTCCCAGCAGATTATTAGCACAACAATAATCTGCATCACAAGCAAATTAAAGATACATACATGACAAAAAAAGTGTCTGATAACACATGCAGTCAAATACAGAACAAGTTATTCAGGAGGCTGGATTATCAGATGGGAAAATGAGATGATCCTGGGCTGTAAGTAAGCTTAGTAATGAAATTATCAACGTAAAAAAAATAATTTGTTGTATTTTTTTTTAATAAAACCATTCACCAAATGGTCTATGTGGCTCCAAGTGTCAGTGGGATTGAGTCTAAAAGTTTATCAGGTGCCACTTTGCTTTTTAACAAAAGGATGTCAGTTTTACAATTCCGTTTTACAGCATTAGAAAATTCACATAGTGATAATTCTTTTTCTAGACATTTGTGAGGTTAACAGTGTTAAGCACCTTGCCTAAACTTTGTTGGCAATCCTAAAATATTTGCTGGAGACATTTGTGTCAGCTGCAGTAACACAGTGGCTTAATTCAAATTTAATGAAAGGAATACCTAAAGCTGCAGGCTTTATAGTGTGACAACTGCTTGGATTGAATTCTAGTCACAGTCACTTGAATATGAATATTTTTGTGGAAATTTCTTTGAATTAAATCAAATTGTGATTAGATTATAACCCAATTGCCCTTAAAGCTGCAGTGGGCAGGATAGCTAAGATAACAGATGATTGGACAGAGATGAACAACCATTCAATCACATATTTACACCTAGTGTTCAGTAAACCCGCAGAGGAAGCAGAAGAGATCCCACGTGCACACTTGCAAACACTGCACAGAAAGGCCTTTGGTTGAACTGGGATTTGAACTGGTTACCATCTTGTTGTGAGGCAACCATGTTAGCCACTGCTCCACTTGTTTTTAATTGAGCAACTTAAGACCACTGATTTCTTGAAGTTTGCGTTAACGTAAGACTAAGCACAATATTCTTTGTTTTCTGTATTTCTGTCTAATTTGAGCGCTGACATTGATCGAAACAGGATTGAGCTTGTCCAGAAATAGATCATCCAAAACAGAAAATGCCCTGTAATTTGAGAGGGCTGTTTCATGACTGCGAGTATCACAAGCAGTCCTAGTTATGCTTGATTTGAATATATGTTTACAATTTTGCCTAATTCTAATTATGAATCATGATAGATTGTTTCAATAAACATCACCATCCTCAAAAATGTCTATTTGAGGTATTTGTTACCTCTTTAGGACCAATTCTGGCATAAATACTGACCTTGTCAGGACCAGTAGCCCTGCTCCCAATGAGACAGAACCTATTTTCTGAGGAACTGGATAAGTTTGGGAATCAACAAGATATTTTTTTTACCCAGAGAACTGTTAATCACTAGATATTCTATCATATTTTGATCATCATTCTGTAAACTGTAGAGACAGTTATGTCTGTAAATCCTTAGTTAACTTAGTGAAATAATATGTCCAGCCAATGACAAAAGTCAATTACTGTAAATCACCTTTGTTCCATGTTCTGTTTGAGGAAAATTTGAGAGCTGGATTGGTTGTTTACATATTATGTTGAATAAGAAACAGCAGTAGAACATTTCTGACGTGGGATGTAAATCGAGGGTGAAGATAGAATTTAATTTCCATCGCTATTGTCAAACTATCGTCAACTTAAAAAAACAACTAAATCTAAATATTTTAATTATAGAGAAAAACTGACATCATTACCTGCACTATGTGATATTATGCTGATTGTACATGAGTTCCTCAGCAACTCTGAGGCCACTTCTTTGAATTTCTGGTGTATTCTTAGCCCCTTAATGTTATTGTTTCTCTGTGCATATAAATCTCTCCTTCACAGATGAGGATCAGTCCCCTGGTGGCCAAAACCGCGCAGGTGGCTCTGGTGCTGCACCATAAATAGCTCGAAAACCGTTACGATGTGTTGGTGTGACATTTTCATCGTAAAGGTTATATGTTGCAGATGTTACTGGACACATTCCTCCCAAAGCTGAGGCCTACGGTGCTCCTCCGTTCTGTGTCACCACCTGCAGGCATTTTAGTGTGATTTGTCAGATCTGGTCTAAATCACATGTATTTCACTTCTTCCTGATTTCACTCTCTGTACAACACTGTCAAGGAACTTTAAAATTATTATTTTTTGACAGGCATGTCATTTTATTCACACATAAAACTTATTTCCAAATGAGAAACATCATGAAACTAGTAACCTTTTGTCTGTACCCTGTCCTCTCTCTCTATCTCTGACCTCAGACTCTGGTGCAACATTATTATTATTATTATTATTATTATTACCTTCCTGTGCTCACTCTGCAGGTAAGTAGTAGAAATATTGTCATCATTACTATGCTATTAATATTAGAGCAGCAACTTTTTTCAAAACTTCGTTGTAAAATGACATTGTAATGATATAATGCTTGTTTTGGCACTATACAAATAAAAATTGACTTGATTTGACCTATGCAGTTGTAATATTACAGTACTGATTCCAGACTGCACCACATCTATAGAATGCACTACATCGCTGAGAGCCAGAGGCACAATGGTCGACCTGAAATGTACTTTTCAGGACATTTCAGCCTAGTTTGGATACAAAGTGGGACACTCAGCTGATATAGAAATGAAAAATAGAGCTCAGGCTCAGATTATCACCTCTCCATCCTCTCTCTCTCTCTCGCTTTCGATCCCTTCCTCACTGTCTTCCTCTGTCCACAGATCGGTCTCTATTGCTTCACAAATGTCTCACATCTTTATCCGTCCTGCAGTCAGTTCAATCAGGATTCAATCAGCCTTGTACAAGAGGAGAAAGTGATGTGATATAAATGAGTTTCTATTCAGGTTAGGAATTGCCGGGTAACCCAAGATGTGATGCGTGATTTATGGCCCACTGTAACAATAATGTCATGATACAGGGATTCTGCAATATACTCAGTATACTGCGAGACAATTATCCAGCAGTACATCATGATATCTTTCTGACTGAAGACTACAATATGCCTCTAGAAAAGTAAAGTGCAGGATTTAAAGGAGTTTTAGTTCCCTTTTTTTACCGCTTTCCACCATTTTCCCATTTTTACCTTCTTCTATGCCTCTTTAACTTAAGGTAACATTAAACACTTTTATTTTAAAATATCAATATTTTTCACCAGCATTTAGGTAATTTGTCTCACAGGTCTAGATGTATAGTATATGGCCACATCGATTGTCCGACACTGTTGTCCTTATGTTTGTAATGTACGAATAGATAAAAGATAGACATGATTTAAAAAAAAAAAAAAAGCAAGTTGAAGAGTTTGCCTTTTTTTGGTTTGGATCACTGATCCATCCCCCTGCTAGTGATCAGCGATCATCACGGCAAGACAAGATGCTTCTTCTTGAAATGAAGCCAGTCAGTTGTTGCTTAACCACAATTCAAATCATAGCCTGGTCTAGATGTATAGTATATGGCCACATCGATTGTCCGACACTGTTGTCCTTATGTTTGTAATGTACGAATAGATAAAAGATAGACATGATTTAAAAAAAAAAAAAAAGCAAGTTGAAGAGTTTGCCTTTTTTTGGTTTGGATCACTGATCCATCCCTCTGCTAGTGATCAGCGATCATCACGGCAAGACAAGATGCTTCTTCTTGAAATGAAGCCAAGTGACAAGTCAGCACACACAAACACGCGCTTGCACACAGATTTTCACATCCGTTCTTCATAAAACACTGCACTGATCGGTTGTTGCTTAACCACAATTCAAATCATAGCCTCAAACCTGACCAGTTCCTCAGAAATTTAATTTTGCCTCCAATCAGGTTTTGGTCTGGTCAGCATTTATGCCAGAAAAGGTCCTTAAGAGGTAACAAGTACAAAAACACGTACATACACCCACTCCTCCATCTGCTCCCTCTCTCTGGAAGTCTATTGTGATTTCTGCTGAGTCATCAGGGCTGTATTCTGTCATCATTCATCCCTGCAGATTTCCCAGAGGGCCACTGACATCGTCCGGAGATTATAACGCGCTCCCATGAGATGCAGCCACCTCGAGAGAGGAGTAGCAACATGTGCAAAGCGGTTACACGAGACACAAGAAGGATGAAACATTAGGAACAAAAATCATATTTTTTAAATCACTACAGTGCAATTTAATATAATATGACCAACAGTCAATTCAAAAGCACACAAGCATATTTTATTCCAAAGACTTTACACAAAGACACTGGAGCTACTACACATCACTACAGCTTGTGCATAAATGCTTAAATTGATGTTGGCGAATTTTCTGAACCAGTGACCTGTTGACGTAAAGTAACAACGTAAAAGTAAACAACGTAAAGTAAAAAGGATGATACACTGATACAGTATATGGGCTAAATGAATTGTGCAGCAGCTATATGCTGCAAAATGTACTTTCATTTCACCCGAGGTATGCATTTAATTTGCTTGTATTTCTCAAATTAAAAATATAGTCATTATTTTCTGAATAAATACAGGGTTTTTTTTGTATTTATTTTATTTTTTTTATCAAAACTCTGGGTTTTGTTACATAGTCCTTCCAGAAAGGGAGCTATGTCTGATAATCAACAAAACTATAACAGTGATTTTTCTCAGCTTGGTACTGGCATATCTGTATTGGTATTTGTTAATAAGATGAAGAATATAAAACAACATCCTGCTATTAGTGATACTGTGTTCCCATTACATCAAAATCAACATTTGAGTGCCTTAATCATGTACTGTATGTTTGATTTATGTCACCTACAGGCCTGTATCCAACCCAATAATATTAAAAGAGTGTTTTTCTCCAATATTTCTATGGGATTTTATGGTTGTTATGCCTTTATATCTGCTTTGGGATATCTGATGTCTGAGACTGTGTTTCGCTCTCCCTCCTCAGCAGCACCGTCAGCATCACATATACAGTATATATATATATGCATACATAACATATGTATGCATATATATTTATACATATGGCCTCATTGCAGAAATGTCCTCAAGGGGAATGAGTGGTTGACTGCTGATTTTGTTCTGATTAGGGGCAATTGGTTCCACAACTGGTCAGTGACCAGATTTTTGGCTTCAAATCATGTAGTGTCGGCTTTTTTTCCTCCGGTAAATCATTATGTTTATTTTGTTTTGTTGTCTCATATTACACTAATTATAACTAAACAAAATTCAACCTATAAAAATGAACATTTAAACAAACTGATGTGATTAAAACATAACATAATTGCGGACATAATGGGGCTTATGGCCAGGGGGTCACTGGCTTTTGGTGTAAATTGATTGGCAGGGACAGTTGGCCAGACTTTTTTGTGTCTACATACATTAAGTGGGGTAAAGATAGGGTGAGATACAGTGTTTGGTCACGACCACAAAAACTCAACCAGGCTGTTGTGCGGATTGTCATCTTAGTTCATTTGCAATTAGTGGGAGAAAATATGTTTTGCTGTCTTATTTGTTGATAATGTGCAATCTACTTTCTCTGTCTCCTAATGGATGTGATGGCCTGCCATCTCTGTGTATTGTTTCATACTGTGTGAGCTTTGATTATTGCTCATCTGGTCCCTCGATCACCGTGTTTTCTTTGAGTTATGTTGCTGAAGAGCTAAAGTGGTTCTGTTCGTGATGACTGCAGGATATGGGTGACCTTAAAAGAAAGCTAAGCATAGCTGTGCTTATTTCTCTAACCCATCTACCAGGTTACCTGAAGTGAAGTCTTGTTTCAGGTCTTCTTCAGCAACACACCACACACATGCTTGTATCATCTAGAGTAAAAATCAGCTCTTCTCTTGGTTAAAGCCATGAGTCATCCTAAACATCAAACACCTTCACATCAAAAACCTGGCAAATGTTGATGCTCTATGAGCAGGAAGTGCTGTACTCCTATGAAGACTATGTATTTCAGTCTGACCAACATATCCAAAATGACATATGATTGAGCACTTTGTGATGGTGGATGATGACAAGGAGCTAAAATTAAAGCTTTTTTTTTTTTTTTTTTGACTCACAGAAATCAATTTATGATGTCTGACTGATGACAGTTTGTTTAGCATCTGCAGGTTTTTGGCAATAGGAAATGTGTGTTGCAGTAAATAGCATTGATACAAAAAAGTAAAATAAATATATCTCAGCCATCAACTGCTTTAATCTACATTTATGGACAGATTTATGATATATTTGGAAACAAATGTCCACAGACAGATGAGGAAGAGCACGTTGGCGCAATCACATTAAATCTACTGCCTTTTTGCGCCATCTAGTGGTTACCGAAGAGACATAGGACAGAAAAGAGTTGTAGCAGACCTGTGATACGTGTATATTGAGCAACAGGCATGTTTCCAGAGAACTGTTAAAGTTAATTATGTCAGCATCTCCCTCTTTTCTCATTCTCCTACATGATTTCCTTAAAAAAAAAAAAAAACATCCGTTGTACACTTACTGAATCGGTGTCCCCCGACAT
Source organism: Brachirus orientalis (assembly GCA_016785285.1). Classification (NCBI taxonomy): domain Eukaryota; kingdom Metazoa; phylum Chordata; class Actinopteri; order Pleuronectiformes; family Soleidae; genus Brachirus; species Brachirus orientalis. The sequence continues at coordinate 7,841,006 of JAFBJR010000194.1, read as the reverse complement.
AATTAAAACTCTATTAGAAATATATAATTAATTATTTTAGCTACTGTATATATGTACAAATATTGATCCTAATAAGATGACCACTTTGAATTTGTAATAACACCCTGCAATAATAGCATGCACATTATAGGAAACAGCAACATAAATGAATGGAACTCTGAAAGGCCCTGGGGACCATTTCAGTCAAATACCTTTGAATCCACATCTCTGAATGATTCAAACTGAACCACATTCCATTATTACGAGAAATAAAATGCACCCTGATAAGAAGAAATACGTTGCCATTCTCCCTAATGGGGTGAATCTCATCAGTAAAAATGAACATCCTTCTGAAATTAAATTATCTTTTTTCTATGACCCTTGTCACCCCATCCTCCACCAGGATTTAGGGCACCAAACTTTAATTTTACTTTCTTTTTCATGAATTACTGTACATCCATGAGTGCATAAATAATACAGATTCACCATGGTTAGAAATGGAAAGTAACTTGACTCAGAAACTGAACCTCCAATATCTCCCATATATCGATAAAATATCCGTTAACACTGTGACCTGCAACAAAAACATTACTACTGTCAATACCACCCAATCTGCCTGGTGGAGCACAAATTAAATTATAACTTCTAACCATCTTTCTATACCCCTCTATGGAACAATACCCATTTTTTAAAATAAATATTTAACCTTTTCAGCCTGTTCATGACCTTTGACCATATTCAAAAGGAATATAACATACTAGACCACTGCAACTACCAATACAGCCAATTAAGAGAAGTCATAAAAAGGAAAACCTATCTATATACACTCACTTAAACCCAGGAAAACATTATCCCAAATATATAAACTCCTTGCATGCCATGACAGTATGCTTTCAATCCCTACAAGCAAATGGACCATTATTATTAACAACTTCCCACAGAAATCAATTGGCCCAACGTAATTTTTCCATGATATGTGCCTAAAACCAATTCATTCAATATAAATTTCTTCATGGAATCCTCCTAAAAACTGCAGCAGATGAGCTTCAGCCAAAGGAATACATGTTTGCATTGCTCAAACTCAGTTTTAATTACTTCCAGGCCCTCTCATCAAAAGCGTTTGGTTGGTGGTCATGGCTATCAGAGATGCTTGGCCTCAGCATCCCAGTCTACAAGATTATTGCAGTGCTTGGTGACCTGTCCACACAACATGCATATATCTCCCCATCACAAACCATTTGCATTATTTTCATTATCCAGTGCCAAAAAAAGACAATTCTTTTAAATTGGAAAAATATGTACCTATGTTTGTGCATGTATGTGCATATATATATATATACATACACATATATGTATATATGTGTATGTGTGTGTATATATATATATATATACATATACATATATATATGTATATGTATATACATATATATATGGGTCACAGCAAGGCCACTCCTAAACACCCCTCACCCTCAGAGAAGGAATAAACTAATTAAAAACAACAAAAACGAAAACACAAAGATGACCTCTTCAGTTCCATCCAGGAAAGGTCTGTGGGTTGTCCAAAAATGAGAAGGATACACACACAAAAGCAAAACAAATAAAAAAATCTAAGCACTATTATCCAATCCAACTTTATTTTATTATTATTCCTTAAGCATAAAGAAAAGAAAGGTAAAAATCCTCAAATTTTCACCAAAGTAAAAGGAGGGGCAAAGAAATGTGGTGGGGTGTGGAAACCTTAACAGGAGGTGGACTGGGGGGTCACTCCGTGTCCCCCCTCCATTACCCTGGTGCGACACTCACTCTACCTTACACTCACACATATGGCATAATAATATGAATACTAATTACATTAAGAGCCAGGTGCACAATATATTCATTAGTAGTCTCATTGTGTGCACACACGGGTACATGCATTCAGTTATATTATATTCTCCGGTTGTATGTTTATATGGTACAATCCTAATGTATTCCAGTGATCAAGACAAATGCCAAAGTGAATGATGTCATCAAATACCTGCTTTTGAAAATGTTAGATGTGCAACAGGCATTTTATTAAATTTGAGAATACTCATGATAAAGTACTTTTTTATTTCAGTGTGGCCTCCCCACCGGACCCACAGATGCTTATGACTGGGACAATCATTTTGACAATCATTTTTCCTGTTTGAAAATATTTTCTGATTTCTTTGTTCCTCATATGACAGTAAACTTAATAGTCCTGTTATATGGACAACAATTGAGGACACTGCCATTTTGAGGTTTGAGGAACTACATTTTTCACCATTTTAACCAAACAAATCATTAGTCACAGCCCCTAGATTTGAGGGTCAACTCTTCATTTGTTAATGATGAAAAATCTTGATGATTCACAAGTATTTTCTGGATGATTTGAACATTCTCCAGTGTCGGTTGTTCTATCAGGTGCAGCTTGTAAGCAATATTCATATTCTAGATATGCTGCTTTGCAAAAGAACACAGAAAGACACAGAATAGTGATGTGGGATCCAAAATTGTGGAAAAAATAGTATATATTATTATTATTACATATTATTATTATATTTCTTAGAAAAGAAAAAAGCAAAAAGCTATTTTTCCCAAATTGTTTAACCTTAATTGGTGTAGGCTGGTAATTTCAGATCCCTGTTACAGTGGTAGTCTTGTCAGTGTAGGTGGTGACGTGGGACTAACAAATCTGTTGGTTATTAACTGTGAACACACTGAGTAAACGTCTGAGTAACATACACAAAGCTGTGTCAGCTGACACGATGGTGAACTCAGATACGACCCTCTTGGAGACAGTTGCCACGGATACCTGCGCACGTCATTCTGTAGCGGTTGCCATGGTGCTCGTGACGTCAAAGCCCCTCGCAAGATGCTTAGGAGACCCCTGGCACGGTTGCCATGGATATTGGCGGGGGGGAGGGGTGGGGTTTAGAGGAAGCGGAAGTGTCAAAGCAGGCGGAAGTGGAACTGCCCTGAATACGCTTAGCAGCAAGCGGAGGACGGCCTGATAAAATCATCTTTCACAGAATAAAATCGGGATTCCAAGTACGCTCTAAATGTGAGTTAAATTGCTTATCATTCGATGAATGTCTTGTAGCCCAGTCATATGAGAGTATTTCGAATGGAACGGCAGCCCCAGCGGTGGCCTCAATTCTCTGCATTTGCGACGGAAGGTTCCTATTGTGGACTGGGGCTGGGTTCGAGGATTTAGGCCGAGCCTTGTGGCCACATAGCCAGAAATAACCCACACATTCCCTGGCATGGGTCACTTGTACTCGCATGTCGATTGCGCTACAAATCGTTGTTTTTTTTTTTTCATTGTTTTTTTGATCTACATATTTGTCCGGGCCATGCGTGATGTCCAGTGCCCGTGTGGAGCGATAGATGCGCCCCCCCCCCCCGATTTTTGCCATTTTGACAGCTTTAGCAGCGGAGCCGTGCCCCTGTCCGTCCTTAGCACCATCGAACCGCTGTAGCCGCAAGTGCTGACTGCAATTCATAGCGAACAGCGGAAAGAGGACAACGCCTGAGGCCATAACGGGACCTACCCGTACATACGACCTCAGCGTATGCTGTAAGAAGTCCGTTTCGACGTTTTAGCTGACCGCTGTCATGGCGCATTAAATCAATGTGGGAGCTAAGACGCCCTCCATATTCCGATATTCAGATAGTTTTTCGGTGTTAAAACAATTTTCTTTCTACACCCTGAAACGCCCGGCGAGGCTTCAATGAAGCCGTTTTGAGCATGTAACGAACAATTTCTGCCTTCGACACATAGCATCGCCATCCAGTCTGAACTGGGTCACACTCTGTTAGCAGCTAAGGTAACGGTAGAGTCCATCGACCGCGCACTGACGTTAATTTAGCATCCTAAGCTAGGTGGCGGTAATCTAGCTCTCCATTTTAAAATTCCGCAGGGGAATGCGACAAGGAGGGCGTAGCTGTTAGCGGGACGACAGAGCCTCGTAGTCTGAATATTCTTGCTCGGGGGGGGGAGTGGTGGTGAGCAGTAGCGATGAAACATTAACAGAGGTCGTTTTGTAAGCCGCTCATCTTATCAGATCACAGTTGAACACGGCGTTGTCCAATTTATGTCGGTGCGCACAAGCCCGTAAACCTCAGAGTGAGCTCGGCAGTTGGATGACGACAGCATCGATAATATCGAGTGCGTTTGTGACGGAGGCCAGTGATTGTTGCCGACGACAGAATAGGCCTGCTTGCATAGCCAGCATTTCATTAACTAATTTGTCTGTAATCGCGGAGGCAGTTCACCCGGTGCTGCGTGGTAGTGCTAGGATGCTAAAGTGAGACAGGCTCGCCTGACGGCATTACGTGGTTGTTGAAATGACAGCATTGTCTGTGTGAATGCCACGTGCTGCCCCCAAAAAATTCATTTTGCTACAGGAATAATGCACCACAGGTCCACACTTTAAAAACATGAATAATTTCTTCTACCTGTTATTGTTAGGCACCATTTTGGCAAAGACGAAATGGAAACATTTTTTGGCACTGAAAATATTAGCTGAAGACTGTCTGACACACCCATACCCATAATAAAAATAGCAATTCAGAGCCATCAATTTTACTATTTTGTAATGTTTGAGTCATCCAGCTGAACTATTTCTAAATAAAGCGGAGCCTTTTCTATGGTTGTTCATTTAAGTATTGTCTTATATTTCGTGTTTATTAATGATGTGGATACATTTACAGTTGCTTCATGTATTGCAGGTTGCTTTGAAAGTTAATGTGTCTTAACATGATATCTTAAGGTTCATCAGGAGGATTTTGGCACTGGCAGGTAAACCATCTTCTACCAGTATCTTTTCAATTTTGCAGGTCCCGATGGGAATTAAAATCTGTAGTAGGGCTCCACGTTATAATTTTTTGTGAATCAGTTTTGTTCCTAAAAATGTTTATATGATGTCACTTTACTTGAAAAAATATTTATGAACCCAAATAAGTTAAAATAATTTTTCCCCCAATCATGCCTACATATGAGATATACTATCACATTATACTGATGGTGACGATAACACTACCAGTAATAGTAGAATATTTAAAAAATGATATTTGGCCCACTGGCCCCTTGTAAAATACATTAAAAACATTTTTAATTAACTGGAAATTTCTGCCCACCCTTTTCCTACTTATTTTCAAAATAAATTTCAATTAATTACATTATTCAAAATCTATGCTGAGTGTTTGTGTATTAAATTTAAAAATAATTGACAATTTTCATATAATCATGTCTATTAACATGAATGGTTTAGCCCATATTAACCTCCCATTTTTAAATTCATCCTTAACCAGTATGTTGTAAATTTAAGGTCCTTTGCTGGAATGTCTCAAAGTTAATCGTGCAGTGATATATACTGAATGACGGAGTTGGTCAGTGCCAAATAATCAGGTTTACCTTAGGGCAACTGCACCAACAACAGTGGTAATAATCTGCAAATCAAGAAAATATATCTTTTTAAATGATTCAGACAATAATAAGCTCACCATTTACTTTTTGTTTTGGTAAACTAATGGAACTGCACTCAGTATCAGCAGATAATTGATTTTAGGGACCAGTCCTTCAGTCAGCTTTGGGAATGGGCCATTGCTTCTCTTGATGTACTGTATGGAGAGGCAGACCGTAGATAATGCATTAGAGTGGCGGCACAATCAAACTTTGTAAATAAAGATTTAGAATGTGTGCTCATCTCTTTTTTTTCACTGTTAGCTCTTAAAGTCGAACTTTACAACAAACCAGCAACATACATCATTCGTAAAAATGGTCAAGCACATGCCTTCACTACAATTGCAAATACACATAAATGCATAGAGAACAGACAGTTTTAACACATACTGCACCACAAATGCCAGATCGGGATTGGTTTTTCATGCTAATGTGTTTTTCAGATCTCGCTATTAGGAAAAGTCCAAGGTTTACTTTGGCGGCCCCTCGCTTGGACAGACAGTTTCCTCTTCCTTACTTCTGACAACTTTTTTTTTTACTTCTTTTTTTTGAAAGTCTAAAATAACGCCGTCTTTGCCTTGATCTTATTTATAAAGCAGTTTGTTTTCACGCGATAACCAAGACTAGGGCTGCACGATATGTTGTAAATCTGTCGTTACCATGATGTCAACATGGGCGACATTCACATTGCACATGACCCCTTGAACTGTGATGAATGTTCACCGCACACTTCTGCAGCGAACTTTCATTGTTTCCTGCACCACTCATTTGGAACGACGTTTGTGTTATCTCAGGTCAGTGTGCGATTTTAGTGCGTTTCTGTCATTTTTCTCCTCATTTCTTCCTGCCCAGTTCTGTATCTCGTGTGTGAGTGCGCACACACACTCCACACTACACAGGTATTTATCAGGCAGCTCTCATCTGCAGGCAGAGAAGAGAGATACAGTAGGTCTTCCTTTTTTATTTACAGTATAACAATACACAACAAATCAAATGCTTTTAGTTTTATCTCTCAATTTATTGCGAGTGAAATCGTTAATATTTTGCAACTTATTGCATGATTTCCTTATATCGTGCAGCTCTACCCGAGACTTCGTGAGACCACCTGATTCTGAACAATCAGTGTTGTAGCCATGATCTTGCAAAGGCTAGTTTCCCACTAAAGCCATTTAAATATCACAATGACTCAGAAGCTGTTCAATTAAGGTACAAATCCTGCATAGTTGTGCTTTAACTGTCCTATGTAAAATATTGATCATACCTTACATTAGGATAATGTGATAACTTCAAGGTAATATTAAATAATGGTAGTTATCTATGTATAGAAATATCTATTTAAATAGTTTTAATTGTTCCTCTAATCCCTATGCAGTTGTTAATAAAGCGCTTTCAGTGATCATGGCCATTTATCACTTTAAAGCCTAAATATAAAATTTTAAATGCTGTAATAATTGTCATGAATGTTCATATTATTAAAGTATATTGTTACTATTTTGAAACATAGCACAAGATGGTTAATATCCCTTATAACTGCTCCATATTAGACTCATGTTAATTTGCAAGGGATCATCATCTATCTTTTATTACTAGGAAAATGTTAAATTTGTTTTAATGTAGACTATGATGAATTGAAGACAACAAAGGTCATGTTTGTTTGTTTTTTGATTGAAAAATGCACAGCTGTTTTAATGTCCTACCATTCAGCATTTTCTATTGTTTAACTTTGAATTGTTCTGCATGTAAAAGTTTTTTTTATAGTAAAAGAAAAATCACATTCATGAGCAAATGCCAGAAGTAGTATTTAGGGCCTTAGCAATTTATTATTCGGCAACTATTTTGTTAATCGGTTAATTGGTTTGAGTGTGTTTTTTTTAATTTTCCTTTTTTCAATTATTCTTTATTATAAAATAAGTAATGCATGTGAATATTTTCTGCTTTCTTTGCTCCATGAAATGAAAAAGCAATTAGAGCTGAACAATTGTGGACCAATAAAGTATTTATTATCACTTTGCTTTTCGGAAACACCTTTATATATTTTTATTTTTGGACCAAACAATTTATTAATTGAGAAAATAATCAACAAATTAATCGGTAAAAAATCGCTAGTTGTAGGCCTAAGTAAGTAGAACATTTAAATCACCTAGTAAATATAGTCATATTTACTATATACAGTATTAAGGCGACATATATTTTGTACTGCATGAAGATCACTCATGTAGATATCGGGGTAAATATGGCACTATAAGTTTGCGCATAGAAGTCTTTTTTTAAAAACAAACAATGAGAGTCAATTTTGAAAGAGAATGCATGATTTTCCCTTAATACTGAACAAAATTTGCAACAAATTGTCCAGCAACAGAAAATCATTTGGCAAGTAATTTGCTAGATGGCAAAACAGATTTATTACCAATAAAATAGATTGTTGCACCCCTATGCTGCCTATCAATATGAAACCAGTGTTGGCATGTTCTGGCAAAATCAGAAAAGGAATGATTGAGGACATTCTAAAGCACTGATTATGGTACACTATGAGCATATCAAGGTTGTAGTACAGCAATGTACTTAATTTGGTATTGATTTATTTTAGACTGACCAACCAATGTATTTAATATCTCACCAGTTGATAGAAATAATTTTAAAAAAGCTAAACCACAGATTTTAATATTTGAGATAATAACTGGAATTAGAAGTATTGGGCTTACTTTTGTGATGCGTTGGGAAGGTGTCAGTATGCATATCATAATAATTCCACACCTCTATTCCGAAACAATTTAATCCTGGGTTTAAATGGGTTATTCAAATATTAAAGTGAGCTTTGCTTCAAAAGCCAAATGCAATTCATAGAGCAATTGATTTGAGTTGAAATTAAAGCCATCTGTAACATACTTGTGTAGTGGCATTTAATTAACATAGTTTATATATACCTCTTATGTCCACTTTAGGGAGACCTCATCCTTGTCCCTCTGCTTCCAAAGGGAGGACAGAGGTCAGGTAAGCTTCAAGTTAACGCTAATACAACACAGTGGTGTTTCTCTCTGGCGGATGGGGTCAATGGTTATGCATCGAGAAGGCAAAGTTGTCGAGATAAAGCTGGTCTTTGACACATTTTGATTGTGATATCTATTGCAGTCCAAGAGCAGTTTAAACATAGAACATTGAGACATTTGTGTGTTACGCAAATGAATTAAATATACAAATATGGATGAGTAAAACATCACAGTCCCCTGTGGAGGGCTTATAGAGATGAGTGGATATAAAGATGTAGATGAGACTGTGGCCTACTTAGACCTACAGTATCATCCAGAGAGCACAAAGCCTCAGGGGATGAAATAACTGGGAATTTTTGACATTGTATGAAGCACACTTAAGTTTGAAGCTTTGCTAGCTCTTGGTATGTGGTATTGGGATTGATTCAGGTGTTTGGTGTTTGCTAAAGTTTTTTTTGTTTGTTTGTTTTATAGTGACTGCCCTCGCTTGTTTTCCCTTATGCATGTGCCCCTTAATTCAACAGCCATCAGATCTCACTAACTCCTGCCATTGTTATTACTTGTTTCTACTCTCTGGGAGAAGGGCTGGGTGTCGCCACCAATTTCCTGAATCTTTTGGTTCTGATTTTCAGGGTCTCAATTTGATAAGGAATATTTCAGTTAAAATATCACTCTTACTTGGGTATGAAAAACTTCACCGAATTGATACTGTGAATTGTACAATGATTCCGCACACCTGGCATATTAAAGAGGAACTCTGGTATTTTATTTTGACCTGGGCCCTATTTTTATAAATGTAGGTTTGTATGTGTGTATTATTTATGTGTCCAGGACTGGTGGAGACACTGCGCCACTGTTGTCAGAACAGCACGTCTCGCGTCTTCTCTGTGACTGTAGTGGTGATTCGACTCTGCTGTGATGCGTTCACTGATGCCCGTAAAATCCACTCGCTCACTCTCGCTCTCCTCTCACAGCATTTGCCCACACATACACATTGCCTTTTCTCTAACATTCTCTAACATTGATCTGGCTTTCTCCAAATTTTGGTGGGGACATGTTCCCAACGTCCATATGCAAACCTACACCTCTTGTAACCAAATCTACACCTTTGGTAATGTTGCCAGACTCTTACAATAACAACCCAAGCCATTTATTGGTGAATACAAGTACTTTTTATGGCTATAACTCAGAATGGCAATGTTGCCTTGTAAGATTACACTGCAGCCTGTTGAAACCCTTTATAAGTACCGTCCAAATACACAGCCACATTTATAATCATAGGGCACAGGTCAAAAAAAAATACTGGAGTTCCCCTTTAAGAATATGTGTGTTTACATCAACAGTATCCAAAGCAGTTACATTAATGTATGTAAGGAACTAACAAAATCTGAATAGCTGTTCAGTCTCTGAGAAAGACAGAGTGGAATTCTGAAAATGAAGACAAATATTATCCTGCTCATACATGTGTAACAAACACCTGAGAAGTTTTTACCAGCAAGCTTTGTTACACATCTGTTTTTAACTTGTTGAAAGAACAAGTTTGTTAAAAAAAGAGAGAGAAAAAAGTAAAACTCAAGACAACGAAAATCGAACTGTGCAAAAGTGCGTAAACTAAGCTTTCATGACTGCTTTATTTCACCTCTTTGAAATCAAGATCATCTACATGTTGTGGAGTGATCCAACTTCTTAGTGCAGTTGAGAAAACTCAGATTGATGCAGGGAGACTGCATTAATGGTTCTTTGGAAGATTCCTTTGACCTCTTAAGTGGAACAGGGGCTTCACTCACACAGCCACAGTTTTCTCAACCATCACCTTTAGATCACTGCTGTTGGAAAAATAAACTATTATTTTTTTTTATACCGCCACTAATAGATTCCCCCATAAACAATTAAAACACATGTAATTTCATTCATTCATCTCCCTGGCCCACCACGCTCTCACACAGACACACACCTATGCACACACAGAACTAACAGCCGTTGATACAAATATCGTAGCGTCTCTGTCACCAGTCTGGAGTCTTTCTGGTCCTCATCAGACAGAAAAGACAAGGATGTGAAGAGAAGATCCAGTCCTGGTGTTTCATACAGCTTGCTCTTCAAGTCTACTTATCTGGAAACACTTTCACAATCAAAGCATTTGTCATTACGTGGGATATACTGAACCGAAAGCTCAACATGTTTATTTCTGCCTTTTTATAAGACGTTTTAAATATCATACACATACTAGTTTCATACACTTTACCTTGAATTCAAGTTATACGCAGCAGTTTTGAGTTCCTTTGTCACAGTGGAGTTATTGGAGGCACTTGCCGTCTTCTCCAGCAGCTGAGTGTGCGTGGGAGCAATGACTGATACAGTTGGAGATTTCTTCAGACATCGCTAGAGTAGCTGTCTTCTCTAGCTCAAGAGCTTTCACCACAGTCTTCTGTGACTGTGGTAAAAGCAACTTCTGTCCAAGATAGTTTTCATTCCTGCTCACTTCAGGTGACAGCAGAGCAGCCAGGATCGCTGGGTTCTGAGCCAGGAAGTGCTCCAGCATCACTTTTCCACTGAGTCACTACATCGGTCACTAGCTTATGTGCAGGAACTCCCAATAACTTTTGCTTTTTTTTTTGAACATCTGGCTGGCAGTACAACTGCAATGAAAAAATTATACAGTGCACCCCTTAAGGCCAAGCAAGCCCAAGACAGCAGGAATCTTTAGAGCCGCTTGTGAGGCTAAATGGGGCATGTGCAAAATAGCCACTGTAGAAAATCAACATCAGCTCCACAGCACGGGCCATGATAGCTTTGTCTGTTATGATGGCTACGCCTTTGTCTTTGAGCTCCCACTCTTTTATTGCTTTAGACAGCAGTTCAACTATATTGCCTGCCGTGTGACTGCTTTTAATGGCTCTTTTCTATAGAATATGAGACACACAAAGTGTGTGGTAACTGTCAGGTGAGTCCGTACGTTTTGGGGCAACTTTCGCTGCAGAGTTTAATGAAGTTCCATTTATGTTTCACACTGGCGTAGAGGTTTGGGATAGCTACTGCAGCCAAATATCAGCTTTTAGCTTCGACGGTGCCTTCAACTACAGGGCCTGCCATGTTGGTAACCTCTTCTTCATGCAGCCAGATGTCATTGTTAGTCTCATGAGACAAATGAAATTAAAGCCTTCTCCAGCAACCGAAATTGCTTATTCTTTTTGTCCCATGTTTTCCTCCCTTTAGCCTAAAAGATGGATAAGAACGACCTGGTGCAGAAAGCCAAGCTTGCGGAGCAGGCCGAGCGCTACGACGACATGGCGGCCGCCATGAAGGCTGTGACGGAGCAGAGCTCGGAGCTCAGCAACGAGGAGCGAAACCTCCTCTCTGTCGCCTACAAGAATGTTGTAAGTCTTCAATTTATTTGCTCTAAACCACAACGCACCACCACCCCCTTAAATCTGTTGGGGTTTAGTTTGCAACTGTACAGTCAACTTAGCTGCTACTTTTTTGGTTGGTATTAGTAAACTGAAGAATAAAGTTGAAGGGTAATTATGTACATCTCGGTACAATGCGGAAAGTACATTTGTGGCTTGCTGTCCTTGCTGCATTCCATTCCATTTTCAGTGTTCCATTTTTTTTTACTCAGCTGCTTGTACGTTAGCCATGTATATGGCTAATTATATATAAGTGCTAATTCGTATCAAACACAGGTACATTATGTTGACGTATAATGCTGATTATACAGATGGGTACTGGTAGTTAAGCTAAAACCCATTTTTAGTTCCTAACCCTGGAATGTACAGGCAATAAATCTGTCCATCACTGGTAAGGCTTTATACCTTGATTGTGAAAGGAAATGTGATAAATGCTGTTTGTTTGAATGTTGCAACAGAAAAATTGAATTAGAACTGACAAACCCAAGCAGAATATCTCGTCATTGCTATAATTCCCATCCAGTTAAATGCCTGAACTGCGGTAAAGATTTGCTGTTACTCAGAGTTTGCATGGAGGACAAGAAACTGTTTCACATTGTTGCTGTATGTTATAAAATACTGATCACTTTTACTTCATGGCCCATAACCAGTGAAGCGCTACTTCATTTCTGATTTAGAGTGTTATCTATTTATATTTTATCAGTTTTGTGATTTTCCTTCTATAATGTTACAATAAAACACTTATGGTGTGTTTTGAGATCATGATTAAACCTGTGCTCACTGGAAACATTTCCCTGTTAAGTTATAGCCTCTGTTCTTCCTCCAATGACTCAGATCTTTCTTTGGAAACATTTACTGTGGGGGCCTCGGGAAACAGGACACAATGTGCCAGACTGCAACACTGCAGTGTGCTTTATAGCTCATCCTATCTACATTCAACACTAGTTAAAATTAAATTGTGCATCTAAGTTTTAGCGATAGGTTAAGCTTTTCTTGTAGTGTGGCACTTTCACTTAAGATCATATTATTATTATTATTATTTATTTATTTATTTATTTATTTTCTGGCCAAGGAAAACTCGTTTTTGTGTGTATGTCCGTGAAGAGATTGCCTTGGGTGTCAAGTATGAGTGTCTTATCTGCACTCATTTGGTAGGGTGAGGCTCAACAAAAGACGTAGGTTGACCTGTTCTCAACTGCAGAAGAGGAACAATCACCAGCCAGAAAGTGAAATTATGGGCACATGCACAGTGGAAAGATGTCACGTTCAGCACCGAGACCTGTTGATGAGACACTCACTTTGTTTCTCTATGGCATGAGACCAGGTCGTTGTTGTTGGAGGGTGCATTTTGGGAAGAGAGAGACTCTTAACTGCAACTTTTTTGTCCTGCACAGAAAGCTTGACTTGTGGTATAATGTGAAATTTTTTGATGGATTTTTTTTTATCTCCTGAAAAAAAATATTGGAATATAATCCACATGGTTGGGGTGGAAAACAACACACACATTAAAAGAGAAGAAAACCTAAGTATATGGCTCTTGCATAACAACTCTCCAAATAAACAAATTACTTTTATTCATGATTGGGCTTTCACATTCAGTTTATATTATTTCAGCTGTATGTTTATTGATACATTTATGATTGTTGTCCTTTAGTGCCAGTTTTGAGTTTGTGTTTTTTTTTTTAATTGTCTGTCAGGTGGGGGCCCGACGTTCCTCCTGGCGCGTCATCTCAAGCATCGAGCATAAGGCAGAGGAGAAGAAAAAGCAGATGGCCTCAGAATACCGCATGAAGATTGAGAAGGAACTCAAAGAAATCTGCAACGATGTGCTGGTATGGAGAGGGATGGGGGAAGGGTGAAGGGAAGGGTTTAAAAAAAAAAATGTTTTTTTTTAATTTATGTACCCACCTAGGTTTTTGATTTTGTGTGTTTTTATTGACTGCTGATTTGGGCGGTTACATCACATGACCACTTCTTAGAGGGGAAAATTAAAGATGTTAAGAGGCCCTTTTCCACCTCAGACACTTTTCTCATTTACCTGGGTAATTAAAAAACGTTGGCGCATTTCCACTGAAAATATCCAGGAAAGTATTACCCTGGGAAATGCTTTACCCGGGTAAATTTAGTACCTACTCGCGACTAAGGACTTTTCAGATAACCAGGAACTTATTAGGCGGGGCGCAGCTGTGTGGAACACATCTTGCAGCTGTTTCCGTGTTGCGAACGTAGCTTTGTCGCTATATTTAGTAAATATTCAGATCCTCTAGCGACTCTTTCCAAAAAGCAACTAGCAACAAATGGCAGCTGCAGTGGCCTGTGAAATACGCAACCTGTCGAAAGACACTTACAAAAACAGCTGCTTTTGCCACCATGAGAGGTGAGCAAGAAAGATAAACTATTGAACCTCAGGCCAAAAATGAATTAAATATATAAATGTTCTCATTAATTATATACACATGATGATGGGGCCTTTGCATCACTGCCACCGTTATTTATTTTTATTTATTTATTTATTTATTTCCCATCAGCCGTGACAATACTATGTTCTTGGAGAAAAAGTATTCAAGGCTTCACAGAATATAATAATGTGGATACTACCCAACCCTAATGTGGAAGAGTGTGTGAATGTAAAGAGGGCATTTATGTCTATGAAGTGACCTCAGACATTTTAGGCCATGTACATTTATTTTCGTAAGGTCTGCTTCACTGAGAATTCAACTAAAAAAAAAAAAAACAACCTGTAAAGCATAATTTAGTTATTTAAAATGACTTAATGATACTTGTATGTTCTTGTAATAATAGAGTGTAACCCACTGCCCTCAGGGAAAGTACATCCTGAAATATGCACCTTTATCCACACAAATAATCAGTGCTGCTTAATTAAATGATTTCAGTGGTTTATAAATCACAAAGAAAATGAGAAGAAAATGGAAATTTTTCATCTCACTTTCCCAGATCTCTAGTCGAACTCATCAAATGATTTTTTGGCCAACGTGTTTAAGAAAATGAATAATATCCAATCCATCCATTATCTGTTCCTCTTGTACTTTAAAGCTGTAGCTTCCATTTCAACCAATCAAATGAGACGACTCTTTCTGTGCAGGCTAACTTTTTGCAGTGGTTGCGCTGGTGCTCCTAAAGTTTTCAACATCCCACCTACATGTATAAAAATGCTTATATTCCTCAGCAGTTAGTGCAATTCTTTTGTTCTGCCCCTCAAATTTAAGCTGAGTCTACACTTTAATCACATCTTGATTGTTTCGTTTCAAATTCATTTTGGTGGGGTACAGAGGCAAAAATGACAAACTGTGTCTTTGTCCAATATACTGATATACTATATAATACAATACTTTCTAACTAGTAGTTTAACTAGTAGAAGTTGGTGTTTCTGAGAGAATTGCAGTGAAGAGACATTATCTCTAAGATAATATAAATGAATAATAGCTCTGTAATTGTGACTGCACCTGATTTGACCAAAAATATTCCAGCTGGACTTGGTGAGATGTTAACTAGGGATGTGTGATATTGGACTTTTTGCAGGTATCCTATATGCACATGTCAGGAGTGCTTGGGCCGATTATCAACAGATATATGTGTGATACATCTGCAGACGGAGGCCATTTGTCTCTTGTGCAGTGAAAGTAATATAATATTAACATTAAAATAAAATAGTTGGAGAGGGTGCAATCATAGAAGTCACGGAGGTAGCAGCCTATTCTGCCTGCTGTTGCTTATATCCAGTAATACATTTTAAAGCCAGTACTGGCTGATACCAATATCATGCCCATAACATGTAAGGTTAATGATTTGTCATATTTTCTCCAATTTTTCAACTGTCCAGGTTTGGTGTAACATAGCCCCACACTGTCAGGTCATGACCAACAGAAACTGCTCAAGGTCAAAGTAGATTCAAATTTTTAGCTCTTGAGCTGACTTCTAATAATATCTTCAAGGTCAAACAGAAAATCATCTGCAGTGATGTAATGTGGTAGAACTGAAGGGAGAGGGGGACAAGTGGAGAGTTGGTGTCCTTAAAGTAGTTGGAGGCTTGACTTTATGGGAGGGGAGGAGGTGAGATGGCAGGGTAGAGCAGAGCTCCCGAGTCGATTAAACAATAACCCGCTCAAAACTATGGAAGGATTCAAAATACAATTTCAAAATTGACACGAAATGAATGGGGGAAAAAAATGTCATCCAAAGACCGGGGGGGGGGGGTCGTTCAGGAATCACTTCAAGCCACATAAACAATGCAATATAATGATGCAATATAATGATATAATGGTGGTGTCATTGAATATCAACAGCTTGAATAATAAGAAAAAAAGGGGTAAAGCTTTATTTAAGTTTAGAAAAGAGGAGATGCAGGTTATTTTCTTACAGGAGATGCACTAAAAAGTTAGGCTATAGGAATTCATTTTCCAATTCTTTTGGACAAAATCATAAGAGGGGTGTGGCAATACTAATTGCTAACACGATAAAGTTCGAATTGATTAAGGAAGTTGCCGATGAGGAGGGAAGACATATCATGATTATAGGTAAATTAGAAAACCAACTGGTGACATTATTCAATGTATATGCCCCTCCGGAAACGGAAGGGACATTGATATGTGGTGGGGACTTCAATGTGGTATTAAACTAAGTAAAAAGTAAGTTTAAAAAAAAAAAAAAAAGTAGTTGGAGGCTTTAAAAAGGAAGCTTTTAAAGCAACCGTAAGGCAGAATTTGTATTTATCGGACTGATAGAAAGGGGAAAAAAAAAGTATCACATTTGATACATATTGAAATGGGGTAGAAAGAAATCCATGTTCTTTCTATAATGCACAGAGAGAAACATGACTGAAGAAATGAATGAAATGAAGGATTATCTCCAATTAGACAGAGCGTTATCAACAAACCGCTACCATTGTGAACCAAAGTGTTAGGGATTTGTATACGTGTCTGTGAGCATTGTAGACAGAAGGCAGTTTCTCCCTTAAAAAAAGTCTCCTTTCATTGTCTTAAATACTTAACATGATGAAAAGTTTATCTTGTAATCTGTCTGTTTCAGATACTGCTCCAAGAGTTCCTTATTGCCAAAGCAAGTCAGCCGGAGAGTAAGGTGTTCTACCTCAAAATGAAAGGAGACTACTACAGATACCTGTCAGAGGTGGCCACTGGGGATGAAAAGAAGAGTCAGTATCTGCACTTAAGTCACATTTCCTGACTGTTTTTTCACACTGATTGTGTTACTGGAGGAAGCAGGGTGCTATTAAAACAGAAAGGAATAGATAAATGGTAAAATGGAAAATTATATTTGTAACACATTAACAAGGTTACATTCAAATAGTTTGATTAATATGAGAGAAAATCATTGTTTTGTCATCTATTTATGTGTTTTTTACCAAAGTTTTTGTTGTTAATGGCAAGACACAGATTTGTTGCCAGGGTTATTGGTCATCATCTTGATTTAAAAAAAAAAAAAAAACAACAAAAAGCCACAGCAGCCATTTTTGAGGAAGATGTGACAAGACGAGGACAAAGTTGGTCGAGGACTCTCTTCTCGGTTTACTTGAGATGTGTCTCCAGGTCTTACAAGCATCTTAAGTTAAAGGATGCTTTATGACAAGACACTTCACTTGGCTGTAGGATTATTGTTTACCTGTGCAAGAAATGCCCACTTCTTTCTAGAGAATTGTATTGATTTTTCTGTCCACATAATATAAAGGTAGTGTTATCAGGGGACAATAATCACTGCAGGTCACAGTAAACGTAGGCATCTTTGTGCAAAGTTTGTTGAGGATCATATGTGTTAGTATTAGTGAGTTGTGGTTGTTGGTGTTTTGTAGGTACGGTGGACAACTCTCAGGAGGCCTACCAGCAGGCCTTTGACATCAGCAAGACGGAAATGCAGCCTACACACCCCATACGTTTGGGCCTGGCCCTCAACTTCTCTGTCTTTTACTACGAAATCCTCAACTCTCCGGAGAAAGCCTGTAGTCTGGCCAAACAGGTCGGTGCAGCTAATTGTGCATTTACACTGATACAAAGAAAACCTTTCATTTAATTAAATTGTTTATTTCTGTCAAACCTATGGTAAGGAAAAAGTGAGATTTTGATCAGTGAATCTCTCTCTCTCTCTGCAGGCTTTCGATGAGGCAATCGCCGAGCTTGACACCTTGAACGAGGACTCGTACAAAGACAGCACGCTGATTATGCAGCTACTAAGGGACAATCTCACTGTAAGTAAACATTCTAATGCGCTGGAAATTATCTGGGAATGAGTTTGTCAGCGCAAATGCACAAGAAGGCTTATAGTACAAACTCATTTGTGACAATTGGAGAGTGCGATGCACAAAAAACCACAGGTGGTGAAAATTAAAAGGGCCAGTGTGCAGGACTTAGTGGCATCTAGTGAAGTTGCATAGTGCAAACAAATTGCACTCCCCATTTAAGTGTACATGAGAACCTGCAGTTGCCTTCATGTATCATAGATCCAATTAAAACATAATTAGAAAAGAGGTACTAAATTTTTGTTGGTGGACCCCACCCCCCACCAAAATCATTCACACTGAACTGATAACTATTAGTTTAATTGAGTAATACGTTTTATTTAACTGTAGTAACCATATGCCGTAGTTGCTGTTATTTTCATCACTTATTAGTAGCTTCACTAGCAGCCATAAACCACCCAGAAGTTGCACTTCAATAAATAGTTTTTCATTATCTCAGCTAAAGGTACCAGAACAAATCCAAGAACTTTACCACATTAAAACCCTGATTACTGACACTAGTACACATAATTTACAGCAATATTTGTGTATAACCTAATAGAAGTAAGCAGAGCTCCTTTATCACATACAGATTAATACACCTGTTGGCAGCAGAGCAGTGTATGTTGATGTTAATAAAATGTAATGGTGTGCAAAGTTGTGCTATTTCATTTGAGACATCGTTTTGGTACACGTTTCCCTTTTGCGTTTTACGATGACGCAGATTTTCATTCTTTTATGTTAATCATAATCTATGACCTGAATGGCAGAGCCCATACTGAAGAAACAGCACAAATACACGTACTGTTATGCAGGAGCTGGGCAATATTTAAGAAAAGTTCAAAATACTGTATATCAATATGATACTTAGACATTGTACAAGCGCACTTTGTAATAAAGTTTAACTCGGATGTTTATTTTCTGCACATAAAAATATGCAAGAACAATTGTTGGTGTTAATTCTGTAGGGTTAACAGTCAGTCTTGAATTATTACATTTGAGATTTGCAATTAGTGAATATTTTTGTCTGTCAATGTGTTTAGTTTGTCTGTGTTTAGTGTGTTTAGTTTTTTTTTTTTTTTCCAGACACTGTTGCAGCTTTATGAAATTTGTTTTATGGTGATCATCTGTGTTCCACCTTTAGTAACAAGAAAAATATGGGAGTTGTTCTTGATATCATGCTACCGCTGCTTTTGTGCTTTAGATTTATAGATAAAATCGTAACTCACTGTAAATGCAAAGCTGTCTGGGCAACTTCATTTTGCCTCATCTGAAGTGGAACAATAGCTTCGTGGGCAAGGCTCATGTCTCCGTTTGTCTCTTTCTCTCTGTAGCTTTGGACATCAGAAAACCAGGGAGATGAGGCCGAAACCGGCGATGGAGAGAACTAGAGCGTGCTTCACTGTTAACCCATCCCCACTCTCTTCCTCTTCCTTTTATCTCTTCCTCTTTCTTCTCTTCTTCCTCTCTTCGTACTCATAAACAGCCCATTCATTCCTTCGTCCCACTTGTTCAAGCCCAGCCTCCCAACTTCCCTTCTGTATAACCAGCAGCATGAATAGTACCTCACCTTCACAAATGAATTTAAAAACAAAGGAGGAGGGGAAAAAAAAAAAGACAAACATCCCCATCGCCTATAGACCCCTCCCACTTTCCCTCCTATGGTTATGGCACTCCAGTGCCAGTCAGCTCACTGCAGCCACTGGCTGGCCTTGTCTTATAACAAGCACGAAGGGTTTTTAATCCACTCCCTCAAAATTATGTTTTTAGACTCCTAGTTTTTAATCTTTCTCCTCCATTCCTTTCTTTTTCCCCTTTCTCCTTCTCCCGATCACTTAATTATGCTCTCACCCTCCTCCTCCCCTCTTTTGTGAGATCATGAATTTATATAGTTGTCCATCCCTTTTTTTCTGGTTATTAGTATACTGGCAAAAACTGGCTGGTTTTATTCTGATTTAAACAACAACAAAAAGTTATTATTAAACTGTCCGTTTATTTCCAACAAACACTGTGATGCTTAGTTTTTCCTCCACCTCGCCACCAAATTCTTTAACGGCAGAAAGGAAACTGAGCTGTGCATGTTTGAACAGCAGTGCGATTCTGCTGAGGTTTATACAGAAGGGTCCTCCAACAAGGCTGTATTGTGACACTGACAAATCTAAAAACGTAAGTGTTTATACGTGCTGCGTAATCAAACACTCGATGTTGTGTTTTACTTTCCTTTTCTAACCGAGGCCGGGGTTTTATTCACCACCACTCTGCATATACCAGTTTCCAGGAGCTAATTAAAAACAATTTATTCAGAAAAATAGACATTTTTTTTTTTTTCCACCATACATTCCATCTTTCACAACAAACAGGACCTGCCTGCCTCTGGGGATCCACCTGCTGTCACAAGGTGCTGTTGAACAACTGCGCTGCTGTCCCTGAAGTTAATTCCTTAATTCCTTAATACCTTTTAGCAAATGTTCATTTCCTTTGGCGACTGCTTTCCCTCTTTGTGAGTGTCCGGAAGTGTGACAGAGACAAATCAAACCCTTTGTTTTTTTTGTTTTTTTTTTTTTGTTTGTTTTTTGAAAACTGCAAAATTATAAAACACTTGGATTGAAATCTGTAGTTTTGGAAAACGGTTTGTCCGTATCGCTCGCTAACGCCTGCTTGTAAAGAAAAGTCAAATAGTTGTCGTTATCCACGACATTGTTTGACCCGGCTTCTTTCTTTCTTATTTTTTTTTTGGGTGGGGGTTATTTATTTTTATTTTTTGCTCCTCCCTGTCACAGCTCGTACTGACAAGTGTACACATGTCCACTCACTGTTGTGTGAACGCTTTCCTCTCTGTATCGTTGTCTAAATCTACCACAGGCATCAAGTGGGAAGTATACACTCATTGGTCTGTTAACTTGCTTCGAAACTATGAATGGCATTTGTGACAGCAATGTCTGGTCCTGATCCTGATTGGCTAGTTTTTAGATCATATAGTGATATAGGTGTAATCCAAACAATTGCAAGGGTTCACTTAGTAGCTAATGTAAGTGGACATTTTCCACAAATTATGAGGAAAAAGGAACAAGGAAGCCGTGATTTTAGTGCAGTCTTCGTCCACTTTGTGCGTTAGAGGCCAAATCTCACGGCAGTTTATCAGCCAATAATCTGTATGAGGAAGCGAGAACCTGTCACGGTTTTATCTATTAAGACGGGAGTATGTGAATATGCGTGTGTGTTTAAGCGACATTTGGATTATCCTCAGCAGCTACCAGCACATTATCAGTCTCATTTCTAAGATGTGGTTTTTCACAATAATCATTGTGATCAGTAAAAAAAAAAGGGGGGGGGGGGTTATCTTGTTTAAATGGCTTTAAACTGCACTCTGCAAATAACATGATGTAGGTATGGGGGAAGTAAAGAAAATCCTAAACTAGATGGTCCTAAACTTGGCAGGTGTCAGCTGACCACGATGCAGACCCCCATTATTTTATTTTTTTTTCCCTCACATAAGTTTAACCTTTTCATCGTCCACTCAGTGTCACAATAACCTTGTCGTTAACCAGTTTGACATTCCACTCTGTAGATGTAGAAAAGTCACATGTCTCACTGTTTTTTTTCCCCTTAGCTGAGGACAATTTTTTTCATGCACTGAAGTTTTAAAGGTTAAAAAAGAAAAAATCCCCGCCCTGCCGCTCTTTTTTCCTCTATAGCTGAACAAAAAGGCAGTTATTCTACGCTTTATAAGGAAAAAAATGATCCCATGCAGTAGTGAATGTGGCACCGAGCCTGTCTGTATATCTGGTTATCTCAACTCTTTGTTTTTACTGACCAGTATTCTGCTTAAAATAAAAGTGAAGGAAAAAAAAAAAGTAAAAATGCACCCCAACCCCCACCTCCCCAAAAAACGACAAAAAAGTTTGCTTCTGTGATGGTTCTTTATTTTATTTTTATTTTTTTGCTTAGAGCGCACGTGGTTGTGAAAATTTAGATTTTAGCTCAAGGACGCCGATAAAAATGAGAAAAATGACACAAAAAAAGAAGAAAACCCCACCCCACCCCCCACCCTGGTTGACGTAATACTAGATTTGTGTATGTCTTTTAAAAAAATTCCAGCTCTAGTTTCACCTTACATGTTATAAACAGGACAAAAATGTAAAAGACGATTTAAAGTGAAATAAAGGTTTTATCAGTTCTGAATCAGCCCTGTTCTGCCTGTTAATGTTACACGTTTTCACTTCACGCTCCCGACAAACGCATGTTAGTAATTTGATATTTTTGGTTGAAAGCACAAAAGTATTGACGTTCTATATCCAGCCTTAGGTTTGTCCAAGATTATCGTCGAAAAACAAAGCAGCAAATGTTAATGTTTAAAGCTCAGGATTAAGACAAAAATTTTCAGGTTGTTTCAGAGTTTGATCAAACTGTCTGAGCCATTTAATTCACCCGTGATGCAGCAACTTGTAAATGTCGTCTACTTTGTTTTTCTTTGACAGCCACACAGGTTTCAGACATCCATGTCCTTAAACCAGATGCTGCATCTTTTCCATCTTTTCAAGTGCTTCTATACCTGAAAGATCTCCTGTACTTGATAGAAACTACTGAAAGGAAGAGAAGTTAACAGGTGCAGTCACACACATTTGCTGCTCGGTGAATAATTTTACCTTCAAAGTTCACTGAGCAAAACAATTGGATGTAATTTCCTTAGAATAGAGCCAGACCAGCTGTTCTGTCTTTATTCCAAGTCAAGACTGTAGACTTTGTACTGGTATTTGACCAGTTTATTTGAATAGTAATGTCAAAGTGTCAGGGTAAAGAAAACACTCAATCCAAAACCTTTTTTAGTTTTAAAATTCTTTCATTTGTAGTTTAATGAGGAAAACCAATACAAACAGGTTACAGGGACAGAAAAGTGAGACAAAACAGAGATGCTCAGGTGTGAAGAGTGATTCACCAGTGACGTGAATAAACAGGTGAGTTTCAACAACATTCCCTGGACCTGTACAATTTTATTGTAGAGACTGAATCCCAGGCCAGCATGCTAAGTTCCAAAATAGTGAAATAACGGGGGAACAGGAGATCGCAGGAAAACAGAAAACATGATACGAAGACCCGTCTGAGGACTGTTCACATTTCAGTCAGAAAAGGAAACTTTGATCCTAAAGGAAATAAAAATATGCATCAGTGACACCTCGCAGAAGGTAAGAACACTTTGCTTTATCCAGCGAGCTGGTAGTTTTAGGATGAAGCCTCAATATGTAGGGTTGGGTACTGCTGAGAAATGAATCTCATTAATTGTCGCATCAAATAACGAGGGTAATGTAAACTGAGTCAGAGAGAGGGCAGTGCAGCTGCGTCAACTTCATGTAGCACAAAGTGTGTTTGTACAAGTGTTATCTGGGAGAAACTAATATGCTTTGAAGGTATATTAGTTTCACACTTTCCAAAACGTTTTGTTGTACTGCCACTCAGTGTTTGAGTCAGGAAGTGTTTTGTTTTTCTGTTAGTGAATCAAATGCTTTGGTGTCGTGATTGTCTGCTCAGGAGGACACTTTGTTTATGTCCTCCACTGTCATCTCCAATAAACATAACTTCTGATGAGTGCACACTGCATGGATGCAGTTACTTCCAATAGTCCTGCCAGATTTCAATTATCACCTCACACTCTACTGTGGAGTTGCACTGTGTGTGGTCATATTGAATAGAAAGTGCATTAATTTTACTATTTTAGGGTCAATATTTAAGGAAAACATTTATATTTTTAATGATGCACCAACAGATGCAAATTCTGTAAAAATTTGCAGCAGTAGTTTAGAAACTGAAATATTTCAACATCAATTGATATCCAATTAAATCTGGACCTTGAGAAAGAGAATCAAATTGATTCAGGAAATTAGAGATACCCAATGCCACATTTAACAGCGGGTCTTCAGGTTCAACCTTTGTTTGCCTGGACCATGTACTAGTGAAAAAAGGAATGAAGGATTCCTCTGATGAAACAGTGTGATTAAAAAAAAATAAGCATCACTTAAGGTCAATAACAAAAACTTTATCGTCCAGCGGGGGCATCACGTGACACTCAATGACCTGCTCCATTTTATATTATTATTATTATATAATATTAGTTGAGATTTATTATCAATTATGATGTGTGTCAATTAAACTTTAACATTTCCAAGGCTGAATATGGCAGTGTCCAGTAGTTGCTCCTATCCACCAGAGCTAAATTTTCCAGAAGCATCTTAAAGTGACTGAACCATGACACAGCTTGTACGCTCTGATGTCGTCTGACTACAAAGCCATTGATACATCCTCCTCGCACCTCGGTGCAGTGACAGATCCTTACCGCTGTCTCCAGACTCCCTGATGCATCCTCACTTCTTCTGCACTTCCTGCAGCAGTTTTAGGGCTGCGGAGTTTTTTGGTTCCACTTTGAGCAAAGTGCTCAAGTCGTCCACACATGCTTTATTGTCCTGCAGGAACAACAAGAATCTTGAGTTTAAAACTGAAGGAGGTTGACGGTTTGAAGGGCTGAATGTGCTTCACATGAAAACTGGTCAAGTTTCATCATTTTTGAGCGTTTACACTCAAGAACTGATGTTTATGATCGAAATGGAGGGTTTTTATTTTACTTTCACTGTTATAGAGCACATTAAAAAAAAAAAAAAAACTTCTATCCAACACTAATTAAATTAAATATCTTGTTTATTTTGTTTGCTTTGGTTGGTATGTGTAAGCGTTATTTTAAGTAGAAAGTTGTGGGGGGAATAGAAATTAAGGGGCAGAGATGAGGATTCAACCGCTCACCTTCATTTCTTTATGAGCCTGAGCCCTCCTATAGAGGGCCTTGATGTTGTTGCTGTCAATTTTCAGAGCCTCATCACAGTCTCTGATGGCGTCTCTGTACTGCTTCAATGACAGGTAACATAGTGCCCTGCAGGGGAAAAAAAGAAAACACAAATTATACATACAGTATATTAAAGGGACTGTATGTAAGGTTATTCATGCATTAATGCAAATAAATGAAAAAGTCATAATGTGACTTAAAAATAAGACCTTCTGCAACCTCCTATGTTGCCTAAAATGGCCTGTAGACTGACTTACATGAATTAGAGTCAGGTAAAATTTTCATTAACAATCTTAAAGGATGTGATATTGTGCACACTCTCATATGCCTCAGGATAACATCAATGGTTGTTCAAGGCAGTGAGTAAGTTAACGTTTACATAGGAGTGAAATCTGCTTATCACAAATGAGCCACTTCCAGCACAATAAAGACTCCAACAGAAATCCCACAAAAGAATAAAAAACTAAAGTAATTTGCAAAAGCACAGATGGTTGGACCAAACAGGAGCGCAACCAATGATCATCCGTGTGCATCTTGTCCACAAGTAAAGTAGTGCAGTCTCTTGTCACACAGTATGTTTACATGATGTCCGACTAAAACTGACTTCAAAAATACACAAACATGTTGGTATAGGGCCACACGGTGGAACACTGCTGCCTCAGAGCAAGAAACCTGCCGATGCACATCTGTTTGTGCATCGGCAGGTTTCTCCTTGTTTGAAATTGAGTTTTCTCCAGGTTCTCCCTTTCCTCCCACAGTCCCAAAACATGGAGGGGTTTACTGGACTCTCTAAATTGGCCATAGTTGAGTTGAGTGTGAGAGTGAATGGTTGCTCGTCTCTATATGTTTGCCCTGCGATTGACAAACTGTCAAGGTAACAACCTGTTACCAGTTTAAGGCTCTTTATAAAACCACTGATCATGAAAGAATATAGAAGGATGAGTTAAGAGCACACCCACCTGTTGGTGTAGGTGGTGACTTCAGTGGGATTGTGTTTGAGGCTCTGGCTGTACTTCTCTATGGCCTTTTTATGCTCTCCTTTCTTCACCAGAGCGTTGCCTTCCTCTTTCAGGGCCTGTGCTCTCTTTATGTCTTTATCACTGGGAGCTGACAAGAAGGGAGAAGAATGCGATTAAGGTTGGACAATGGAGCCAAAAAAGTTATCACGATAACTAATTATCATGGTAAATGTACCAACATCTGAGGTAAATTTTATGTGATTACAAGTATTATACTTCAAAGTGTTGGTGCAATGTATAAATGTTATATTGATATTGAATCGAATGAAGAAATTTATAGCAAGATATACAGTACTGTGCATAAGTCTTAGGCCACCATTAGATTATTGTTTTAGCAATGCTATAATGACCATCCTGTGCTATAATGACCATCCTGTACAAGTATTTCTCAATCACTTTGTTTCATCCTGAAAATATGGAGAAACACTTATGCAGTTTGAAAATAACATGTTTTTTTTTCAGAAAATACAAACAAAAATGCTTCTA
This sequence comes from Brachirus orientalis, assembly GCA_016785285.1. Lineage (NCBI taxonomy): Eukaryota > Metazoa > Chordata > Actinopteri > Pleuronectiformes > Soleidae > Brachirus > Brachirus orientalis. Next base: position 7,814,585 of record JAFBJR010000194.1, on the reverse strand, counting down.
TAATATCAAATATTTAGTGTGACCTACATTTGCACTTGAACAATAACACAACCATGGCTCTTTAAAACCTGGAATGGAACCCTAATGTTATTGGTCAAACCTGTGTTTCTCCTACTATTTCATGCCAACAAATAGCTGCTGTGAAAAAGGTCTATTATACCTGGTTTACTCCAGACATGTTCTAACCCTAACCCTAACCCTGCACAAGTTCAACTCACTGACAGGTTGATCATATAGTATAAGACTGACTTTTAGTCACATCTTTTCAATCTAAACGCCAATGGTCACAAAACTGACATAAAAACAACAAAGCTGGTGGTGGCCTAAGACTTGTGCACAATACTGTATATAGTTACTGAATTATTGTCCAGCCCTAGATATGCTAGAGAAGGAAATAACAATTAGGCTGTCAAGACAGAAAAGATATTTTTGCTTCTGAATCATCCACAATAACTTGGAAAGAAATTGCACTTTCCTAAGATGTTACCGTCAAAGTAAATCTGCTTAAACAGACATGGTCATTTCAGATTTAAAAACAAAACACCCAGAAAGCTCCTTTCTCTTGAAAACCTTTGTCGTTACCATTCTGTTTGGTTTCACTGATGTGGTTCTGCTGTGATGCTGGGTTTTGTTTAACAGTTTTGGCTGCAGTTTGCTGGGTCAGTTTCTCTCTAATAGACAGAGGAACCGTGGGGATGGGAGGAAGCTTCTCTCTCCACAAGGGACCGTCGGCTTCTGTGAGTGCTTTCGTCATTCTGTAAAAAAAAAAAAAAAAGAAAATTCTTATTTAAATACAGTGATACAACCTAAAAGAATCTTCCCTTAAGTGAAATGTCTTTTTGTGCCACACTCTGGCTTAAACTTGTCATTATGATGTTAAATTAGCTTTTAAGAAATTCAATTGAATCGGAACCTTGTAAATCAGAATCAAATCGATTCAGGTAATCGGTAGCAACACCCAGCCCTTCCACACAAACCTAGGTATGGTGCTCTCAGAGCCCTTATTTCTTACCAGCTTCTGATTTGTGACATAAATAGAATTTTTAATGAGATGGCTTTCAGACCAAGTACCTGTTGGTTCCCTCATGAGCAGCTGCTATGTTGCAGTCGATCTGCAGAGCGGTCTTGTAGTCCACATAAGCCTGTCTGTATCGCTCTAAAGCTTCATGGGCAGCGGCACGGCGAAGCAGAGACTTCACATTAAATGGATACAACTCCAGAGACCTGAAGCAAAACATGTACAGATTACAGTTATACTAGTTATAAGAACCACATCAGTCTGGTTTTTTTTTTAAAACAATGATTGTTTTACAGTAAGCAAGCAAACAAACAAAACACCATGAAAACTGAAAATCAAAGACTCTGAATAACAAATTGACATGATGTGAACTGATAAGCTGATAAAAATTGTTATCAAGTTCAAATAAAAACACGTACATGTTGCAGTCTTTCACACACTCCCCACAGTGTCCACTCTTCAAGTAGCTGGCTGCACGATTCGAGTACAAAATGGCCAAATCTTCAGGATTCTTTTTACCTTTACAAGAAAAAAGACAATGTGGTTAGGGGAGCATGATGTCACCAAATTCATATTAATTATATTATTAATGATTCTGCTTACTGAAACGCAAGTACACTCTTCTTCTAAGGTGTGCACTATCCAGGCATTCATTACAATGTATAAGGTACTTTTACTGCTTTCATTTTGACCTTTTCATTGTATTTATAAACATAATTGCTCACTGTGTATCCAGAGGTAACAATTAATACTTACTGGACTTCTCCAGTTCTTTGATGGTCTCACTGTAAAGACTGACGGCCTCTCCATACTGGCCCCTCTTAAAGCAGTCATTTCCTGCTTGTTTCATCTCCATCCAGGACTTATGCATTTTCTGTTTGTGAGGCATCTCTTCTGTGTATCTGTCACATAAAGATATACTGGTAACCATCTGACACCGCACATGTATACAGACACATCCTCTGACCTTAACACATGATATGTGGTGTGTGATCTCAGGCTTGTCCCATTTCAGCTACTTAAATGCAAATATGTTCAGGATTCTTTGCTCCTCTATTACAGTAAACTGAATATCTTTAGTTTGTGGACAAAACAATACATTTTTGGATGTCATCCTTATGAAGTTTGGGGAATAACTATTTGGATGTATTAGCTTTTAGAGGTGATCCAGATTACAGAGTGCTTTCTCTGGGTTGCTTAAGGACTTGCAGGCCCTCCACAAAAAGGATCTATGTTTGTCCTGGACAAAAATATCATGATGAGATCAGAACCATTCATCGCACCTGATTCAAAGCTTCTCAAATGTGATGAAAAAGATACCTAAAACTTTTTTTTTTCTTAGGGTGTCTGTAAACCAAATGCCAGTGGGTTACAACAAGCAATGTAAATACAACAAACCCCGAGCTTAAGAAGTATAGTATACCGTGCTCTTGTTGCGTTCAACACATAGGCTAACTAATGGCCAGTTGCATCACAGGACTGTACATACTGTAAATACAGTGAGATATCTTGAACTACTACACACTGACCCCCCATTACTGTGTCTTTCTATTCCGTCTCCACATCACGTTAGGAGTAGTAGTAGTGATAGTTGAGGAGACCACTGATTAAAATGTGGTTAGTTCGACTACTAGTTGTAGCCTGGTTACCTAGCAGCTCAACCGGTTGTTGGTTATAAAACACGCAGGGATTACACCCATACATTTGACTTCTGTTGTGAAACAAATGTGTAACCGACGTTCCTGTGCCGGTTACTAGCCGAGTTGGCTGGCTAGCTAAGCGGTGCTAATTCGAGTAGCATCTCGAATGCTGCAACCCGCTAAGCGAGTTCAGCGGAAGGCTAACCACCCCACCGGGGCTAACGGCTAAAGCTCACTCACTCGTTTTCTACCGCTTTATCAACCGAGGGTCGCGGGGGGCTAACGGCTAAAGCTGTGAGGCTAAACTCTCTTTACACTCTTACCGGCTGCTCGGTCAGTGTGCCAACAAACAACCCGACAGATGAACCCCCTCCTCCTCCTCCTCCTCCTCCTCCTCAAAACAACAAACGGTGGAAACTTTAACAGGATCCTCGGTAAGTGAAGCTATCTTTCCCCTCCGTCACTACACTGACACCTATGGAAAGGTTGTTGAGACGCACGCCGTGTAACTCTGCTGTCTGCGGGGATTCGTGTTGTTGAAGGCTTCGGAATTTGCCGGCTGCTTGGGGGGGGGGGCGCAGTTGGTGTCAGTGGCGTGTCCAGACTTTTTTTTTTTTACTGGGGTGGCCAAAGTGGGGCAGAAGGCTTCGGAATTTGCCGGCTGCTTGGGGGGGGGGGCGCAGTTGGTGTCAGTGGCGTGTCCAGACTTTTTTTTTTTTACTGGGGTGGCCAAAGTGGGGCACTGAGTAAAGCAGGGGTGGCAAGCAGGATTTAGTGATGTATCAATCACCCGACCATTCAATAATACTTGTGTGTGCATCAGCATAGGATCGATTTACTGCTTTTTCTTTTATAATTAATTTATTTACTAAAATTTCAGTGTTTAAATTTTATTATTAAAAATAAATAACCCAAGTCATCAACGAGAGAGTGGCACCAAAAATGAAATTTAAAGCCTCAGGCTTTTCATCTGTGCAACCAAAAATGTACAAAAAGGCAAAGTACAAAATAACACATTGCACATACACTAACAATATAAAGTGCCAACAAAATAACAAATAAGATAAAATAAATAACTTAAAATTGACAACAAAATCAAGTAAAATAAATGAAATAAATAGTACCCCTAACCCAACTCATGCAAATAGCAAATCATGGTGGCAGTGAAGTAAGCAGGGTGGCTCCTGGGGTGGCCAATCAAATATTAGGGGTGGCACATGCCCCCCCTGGCCCCACCCCCTAGACACGCCTATGGTTAGTGTGCATGTGGTCCTTCTTCATTTTCTGTATCAGTTTCGCTTCATTCTGACGCTGCGTTCAAGTGCAATGGAAAGTGTAGGATTTTTGACTGTGCGTGAACCATCTATCAAACATTATTGACTGGAAGCTCTCTCAGTAAATCAGAACACTACCATTTGGTGCTTTAACAATTTAAATATAATTAATAAGTATTTAAGGTTAAGGTTGTATAATTTTGCATCACTATTCATAAAGTATTCCTGCATCTTAATAATCTATCAGTTATTAGTTATTTGAGAGAGAGAGATCTCTCCTACTGCATGATGGAGATACAGTCGTTAAATCGGAATTAGTGTAGGTGAAAATGCAATCAATAAAACAAATAAAATTTGAATATAATATATAAAACAAGTCTTAGCACTACTTAAATGGTAAAAGGAAGAAATTCTGATGTGAAGCCTTCTCTGATTATCTATAGGAAGTCTTTTCCATAGCTCTGGGGCAATAAACAAAATCTCCAATTTTCTTGAAAGGTGTTACCGGGAATTCTAAAAAATCAGCTGCAGCTGATGGAAGAGTTTATGAGGGCAGGCAGTGAATGGATGACTTACCAGTGCAACATAAACATACCTCTGTGAGGCACTTTGGACTACTTTATTCATGAAAAGCGCCATACAAATAAAGATTGATTTGATTTGATACCATATAGTGCAGCTTATTTTAGTGCCTTGTAATCGCTGCGCTACAGTGCCCTCTTGAGTCACAAGATGCATGCTAAAGTACTCTTTTGAGTGGTAAGGCATAAAGAATTTATTGTTTCTAATGAAGTGCCTTTCTAATGGAGAAAAGTGATGCCCTTGCAAATTTGTTTTCTATGGGTGCCCTTCCAATCGAAAAGGATGATGTTATGAAGTTCCCTACTGCCCCTACATGACAGTGTCCCAAAGGGTGTCCTTATAGGAAATGATGTTCAGTGCTGTATAGAAATTACCAAACTTGATGATAGAAAGTGATGCTGCGCTGTAAAGGATGTCCCTGTAAACCTGTGTGAGAATGTGGGAAATTATAGGGACCACTAGTGGTGCCCTTTTAATTCTTCGCAGTAGGTTCCTGTTTAATTTTCACCCCTGCCCTTCCAAATGTCTGTGCACGCCACTGTTACAATCAGTCTTAAATGTTATGGTAAGCCAGTGAGGTTGCACACAAAGTGCACTGTGACCCTTAAAAATGGCTGTGGTGCAAAGAGTCCAAAAATAGCAAAAAGTCAATGCCATATCATATTGTGAAAGTAGTCAACTGTGTAGATAATTATATACTGGACTCATCAATCTTCCTACTGCGATAAGTAAATCTATTTTGAGAAAAGAAGCCTCTTGGCCATAAAACAGTGCAAACAAGTGCAAACATGTGCTCCAGAAATTTCTGTGCCATATGTTATGGTATAAAGTGTTAAGATGTTTTACAGGTAAGGGTTTTCTTTCCAAATACATCATGTAAAACCTATGAGTTGGAGACCATAATCAGGTAGGACTCTTTATGACATGTTCAAATGGTAAACTAGCAAAACTGTGACACTGCAGACATTGGAGAGCATGTCCTCTGCTCAAAACAAACATGATTCTGTGTAAGTGAAGATGGAAAATAAACACAAATGACTGAGCCCTAAATCACCATTTTATTTTGTGTCTTTTTTTTATGATTACATTTACATTCATTTCATAGGGATGGAGAATTAGACAGCTATCTTTCACAGCATTGTAGTTGCTAATTTCCAATGCCCATCCCTTACCTAGAGGATAATGGTAAACTCAATACAACTGAATTAAAGACTTTATTTGGAAGAAAAACCACACCTTATTCAGATTGATGAATTAAAAAAGAAAAAAAAAACCCAGCAACATAAAATAAAATGTTAAAAATGAAAAAACATGGATCAGTTTAACAGTGAAGTCAATCTCATTACAAACTACAGTTTACCACCATGAAGCTGTTGAGAAGAGCTCACATTTACCACATTTTCCACACCCTTAAAGGCATCACAAGAGAGACAGAGAGCAGTTGGTTTCTATTTTGGAGAATGGAGAGTGGGTCTGACTGCAACAGCACTACACTGTGTGTCCAGCAGAGCTCACTGTGTTCTGAGAAGCTGGGAAGAGATCAGTGAGGACTTTTTTTTTTATAAAGAAATAATGTCAGTTGTATGCACCAAGTACCCACATTATGAGTTCATATGCATCCTCTCCTTTTTAAATGTCACAGACTAAAAGTTGTATACAGTATGTGATGATGTAAATAATAATTAAACCATATATGGGTGCATCTCAAAACTCAATACATGTAAACTGAGGATGTGCAGAAAAATTGATTCACATTAGAGTCGCAATTCTGTTTTCACATATTCATAATTGATTCTTGAATTCCAAAGAATCAATTCCTTATTCTGGTAATGCCTTGACATGTTCAGCTGTTACGTCATCAAAGCTATAGATGCAATGGAAGCGTCTTTTATTGTGCCACGAAGAGACCATCTGTGACTACTAGCAAAGGAAAACACAGAGACTAAATCAATGCACCTCATCTTCACTGATGGTAGCCGTTTGGTCATATGTTGGATTTTAAAAAAACACATGGACAAGAAGGAGTGTACATAAGCAGGAACAGCTCGCGTCGATAGCGCTTGGATAAGATGACTTTTTTTCATTTGCAGAAAAAATATTCATAAATCAATTTTGAATCAAACCATGAGCCCGAGAATCAAAGATGAATCAAGAAATTTTGCATGCAAGTATCCCCCACATAAACTAAATTGTTTAAAAAAAAAAAAAAAAAACATATTCATGTGATGTTTTGTTTCAGACTGTTGGTCAGCGCCACTGAAGATTTAGGGAATGACGTTGACATTGCAGTTGCCCTTGATGTCTGTGAAGGTCTTGCAGTCAAGGTCGGCCAGGAGAGTCTTCTCCCCGGTCTTGTATGGGATACAAGAGATTCTGATACGAAATTGCTTGTTTGGTGGTAGGTCTGGAAGCCTGTAAGTATTAAAACAAATAACGTTATCAACAGTCAAAGTTGATTTAACAATTTTATTGTTTATATGATTAACAGTTTGTTACTTGCAATTTTATTATAAAAAGCACATACTTGAATGTCATATGACACCCACACTTACTTGACCATAGTGTCATCTCTTAATAGTCCACTTCCTGACAGAGTCAGTGTGCACTCCGTCAGTTTCTCGTTTGCTGGGTTCTTGAAAATGATTTGAAAATGCCCTATTTTGTGCAGTTTCATCTCTCTGGAATCCTGGAACACACACATACATGTAGGCCAGCCACCCAAACAAAACAACCTAACATGCATCAAGAGAAAAAATCTTTTCTGAATTAAAATCACTTGAATGGGGGGAGTAAGGGTGATAACCCTTTAACCATTCAATTTTGGTACATTATGCAGTATTTGTATTTCCATTGTCAAACGTAGAGAAGGGTATCAAAATAACACAACAACACACCCCACAGTGAAAGCAGAAGGTAGATCAGTGTCTACCGTTCAATACCACACAGTTGCAAACTGAACTGCATTGTACCACTTGGCGGAAACAAGGCTAATGTTAGGTTAGGCACAGTTAGTGACCTGTGGTTAAGCTTAGGCCCAATCAGCGTCTGGTTAGGCTTAGGGAAAGCTCATGTTTTTTTTTTTCTCCTAGCAATTCTATAAAACACAACAGAATGTCCTCACAACACTGCACGAATGTGTGATATGTCGAAATATAAACAGGGTGACAGCTTTTTTTTACCGTAGTGACGGAGAGAGTAGGTTCAAGCAGAACAATATTGTCTTCAGCCACGTAAATTTCGTCTGGCAGTTTCTGGTCCTTGACCAGAGCCGAAACTTTCAGGCTCTCACCCTCCAACATCGGTTGGTGGTAGGTCAAGAACGGAATCAAGACAGGGATGGACAATTCTAGAGGAGATAAAGGAGGGGAAAGAGATTCAAAGTCATTTCATATTATGTTTTTAGACTTTTAACTCCTAGTGTGCAAGAGAAGAGTTACCTTTCCCAGGCTGCAGTGTCTCCTTCATTTCGTTCTTCATTATGTTCAACGCTGGTGTACCATTGTGCCTCATGACTTGGACACTGATTGTGATCGAAAGTTCCCTGTCAATGTTGCTCTCGCTGTGTAGCACTAACTTCAGCTTCACATCCTTACCATTCATCGGCTCAGCTACCTGAGAGATATGGAAGGACATTTACTGTATGCTAATTCCTTCACACACTGACCTATCTAACTTACAGAATGAGTCATAAAATCTCCATTGGGAAGAAGGAGAGTTTTAATAATAATAAAAAACTTTTGTATTCTACTGTCCTGCCACCACAGTCCAGATAGAGGTGGGATAAATAAAATTATTTGCTTATAGAGCATGTTATTCATAAACAGTACTGTGCTTGAAAGTTTTCATGTATAGAAAGTGAAACCAACATCGAGGTGCCTTAAACCTAATACTCCATCCAGGATGGTGTACTCCATACACCATCCTGGGACAACTCCACTGGTTTGCATGTAGAGCAAGTATATTCCCATTTGATTTATAACAGTCAGTAAACATTTTAGTGATTGTATTGTCTCAATCACTATTTTTTAGGTCTTATTCAATACAGTATGTTGTCCATTTGGTTACTTCAGAATCAGAAGAACAGAAGAACATTTGTCCTGGTTAAAACTGTACTGAATAAAAGACAACAGAACATTTGGTCCCATTTATAGCTAAATAAACAATAAAACACATTTATTGGGGCGTAGGAATGATGTGATTAACAACTAGTACATTCAGCATTAGAGAGGGAAGGAGGGTGCGTCCTGGCCTGCAGCCTCCACATGTGCCAACACTACATGTCATCTTAAATATTTGTACTGGAGCCTCACATCATGTGAGACTGTGTCAGCTACTGGCAGATGGTAACTTCAAACCTGTTTTGACACATTTCTTTTAAGTTCCTTAAACCCACCAAGACACCCCACAATATCTCAATCAAAAAACAAACCTAGATGAAAAGAAGAAAAATAATGACATTTATTACAGTCAAATAAAAAAAGGGAGATTAAAAATGTGAAACAAAACTAATTTAAGCTTCTGTGATGTACCTCTTCAAATCGCATGGTGATTGAGGATGTTGGAGTAATGACATCTGGAGTTACTTCATTTGTGTCTCGCACGGTACCTGCTTCATTCAAAGTGGAGGCATAAATGAAGACATCCCTCTCCTCCTTCGATCCTATGAGCACCAAAGGAATTAGTTACCCTTATTAATATCCCAGACTATGTTAATATCTTTGTAAATATCTGATTTCGAACTCTACAGCAGTAGCAGCTCTCAAAGCTGTATGAGCATCTGAAGTAAACTCACCCTCTTTGTGCTTGTAACTCTGTTTGAGGCTTTCCCTTGTTGAGTGAGCAGACTTGGTCAACATGTCGGCACCAACTCTTTTGGTATCAGAAAAGATCTTAGTTTTTGACCCATCCTCTTTGACCTGAAACGATATACCGTCCAAAACAACAAAAAATGGCACAGAAAATGGTGACAATGGTGTTTTTCTCTGTTGTGTGTTGTATGGAGTTTTTCTTTACTTCATTTTCAGGATAATTGTACCCCTATTTAAGTGTCATATTCATGTGGTTATCTGCTCACTGACCAGCCAGTCAATACAGTCCGCATTAACCTCAGCGAAGACAAACGGGACATCATATTGGACGTTAACTTCTCCGTTCAGGATGGCCTTGACTGGGGCTGGACCACAGCAGTATTGGCCTACACAAAAATGATAAACAAATACAACAAATCCTCTGTTAACAACATATTGTCAAAAGTTTTAATTCAATTCCCTTTTTCAAGCCAGCCAAACTTGTAGGATTTTAATATTTCACACTTCACACTTGTCCTCATTTCAATGATACAGCTGGTTTGGTTGTTTTTGGTGTTTTTTGATCAAGTCTAAAATAACCTTTCAGCGTGATCATAATCAAATGACCTGAAAGAGAACTGGACTTCTAAACCTCTTCTAGGCTCTGTTTCCAGTCTAGCCAACTGATAGATTTTGACCAGTCAGAGGGCAGCTCAGAGAGAGGGCGCTCCAATTGGCTGCTCTACTTAGCAGCTGCACGTACAAACCACAAAACCAGAAAAGTTGAGACACTGACTCAAAATACAAATAAAACCAACATCTGTAATTTGTTCATTCACTTGAACTTCAACAGAAATGGGCTCTCTGGGTTCAAACTCATCTGAGATGGACTGAAAGACAATTGAACATGTCCAAAAACAAGTCCAAATTTCAGCTTGTTTTTGGGAAAAACAGGCATTGGATTGTGTGTGCTAAAAGTGAAAAACACAAATCCAGACTGTTATCAGCAAAATGTGCAAAAACAAGCATCCGCATCAATAGTATAAATAAGCTGCATACAGTGTATTTGAAGGTACCATTGATGCAGTGATTTATATTGGAATTTTGTAGAGACATAGAATTCTGTCAAGATGACGTCTTTTATCAGTCAGTCTAAAGTGTCCAATTAACCTCTGCAGAGGAAACCGGAGTGCCCTTAGAAAACCCACTGTCATGATCAGTCTCCTGGCTGGGGGTTGTCTTGCATTTCCTGTATTTTATTTTTGTACTGCCTGTTGGTGTGAGGTGCTTAACTTGTGCTTTTTTGGAGGCTGCTTACACGGCTGGGCAGGCTGAGTGATCAATACAGCTGCACCTAATCTCCTCATCAGGACCTGCCTTTATAAACCTGGATTTCCTGTTTCCTCCTCGTCAGCGCGTCATGTTTGCAGTGTCTGGTAACTCACGTCGCATTCGAGACAACTCTAGCTCTAGTTACTTGTTTTTTTGTAGTTGTACCTTATTACCTTTCTGATCCCTCATTTCCTTTTTTCTCCTTAGACTCCCGTGGTTTCCTGAGCTCAGCCTCACCAGCCGGCAGCCTCAGCGTTTTGTGTTTTTCCTACTGACTGGTTTCCTTAGTTTTTTGAGTGTGAATAAATCATTTTTCATTTTACTCTCTAGTCCCTGCCTTTTTGGGTCCTCCTTTAGTTCTCCCTTTTTTTTACGATTCTCGCGAATCGTCACACCCACACTTACATTGGGAGAACATGCAAACCCCATACAGAAAGGCCAATAGCAATCATAATTCCTGTAATTTAAAAGGAGGCAAAAAATCACTTGGCTGCTTTGCTTCCGGTATGGAGTGAAAACATTCTAGTAAGAGTGATTTTAATGATCACACTATCATTTTCAGTGTATCACATACTGAGTTACAGTATATGGAGCACATTGAGGTCAGAATTTAAAAGCAGAAACAAGGTCATCAGAATAAGGAGGACAATGTGTTTCAGTTAAAATGAAAAGGAAAGAGAGAACAGAGTTGTTACCGTCGCTCATCTCCTGTGGTGTTGGATCCAAAACTTGCCAGCCATCATATTTCCCATTTTCTGCCAGGTCTGGACGTTTCATCCACCCCTCCACCCACACATGGAAATTCCTGAAACACAACAGAGCATTAAGGGTGCAGAGCAAGTCAAGCCACTCAAACACACCTTTGAAGACAAGAATTTGATCAACACTGAAAGGGGAATTCCGGTATTGTCTATAAATGTGGTGTGTGCATGAATAGCACCTAATTAGTTTCATAATAGGTCCAGTAGATCGCCTTAATTGCTGCGACAGGCTTGTTTTTGCCAATAAATGGCTCAGATTGTTATTGTAAGAGTCTGGCAGCATTACCCGAGCAGTAGTGTCACTCAAAGTCTCTCACACAAGTCTCCTTGGGACATAGGATGGGCATTTCAAGCAAAAGTACTATTCAGTAATCACAGGGAACTAGTCAGTGTTATTTGACCCCCACCCCTGATCCAGTCAAGTTTTTTTTCCGTGGTCTACCTCCAAGGTCACAGCGGAAAAAAAAGTAAAGCACTGAATTCAGTTCGGTGCCCAAAAACTTTAAGTGCTGTAAAATATTAGTGTGGTCGGGCTGTTTTTGTTCCCTCAACAACTCCATTATACTGCAGAGGATAAGGCACTGCATCAACTTTCAGTCTGCATATAACTGAGGAGGAGGAGGATCACTTATTATCGCACATTATCATTATAGCCAGAAACCTTCCGTGAGTTAGGGTTAGAGTTAGGAAGAATATCTTTGCTGTTAAGAATGGGACCTGCTGATGTCCGAAACTGTGGTCATTATGTATTTAGGGATGATACGTTGGACACTACACAATGTAATGTAATGTTGCCAGACTGTTACAATAACAATCCGAGCCATTTTTTTTTTTAAAGAATTTGCAAATTACTGAGAAGTAAAATAGTTTTCATTGTTTTACACAACTTTTTGAAAATTGCGACTGTAGCAACTAGGGGGAGGCCAAACCAGGAGCCAACAAGTACGTTCAAGCAGAAATGAATATAAAAGTGCAATGTTTGCAATGCATTATTGTATTGCATTGTTGTGTCTCACCAAATACTGTCAAGGGAGTCTTTCTCTCTAACGCCATAGTCAGCGTGGTACACATCAATGATCAGGTTCTTGTTGGTGTCATGGGCTGACTCAAAGTTGGTGATAACACGGCAGGGGATGCCCAGTAAACGCATTACTGTAACAGAACAGACAGTTTGGAGTCATTGCAGTATGGACTAAGTATGAATGGCACTTTATTTCCATAGTTGTCTCCCTTTATTACAGACTACAATAAAATCGTGTAAGTGGTTGAAACTGTACACAATCAATAAGATGCACTGGAGAACACACAGAAAATACAGCAGTCCAACTCTTCCATCATAAATATAAGAACTTGGTGACAAATGTATGCAACTGTTATTTGAAATATACTCTGTGGACAAAAATATTTGGCCACATCTGTTAAGTATTGAATTCGGGTGTATTTATCAGGCCCCTTATTTCCAATGAAGTACAAAACACTTTTGCATACCAAGACATTTTGGACAATGCTATGCTTCCAACTTTGTGGCAACAATTTGAGGAAGGCTCTTTTCTATTCTAACATGACTGTGTCTCTGTGCACAAAGCAAGGACTATAAAGACATGGTTTGAGGAGTTTGATGTGGAACAACTTGACTGGCCCACATAGAGTCCTGACCTCAACGACATCAGCAACTTTGGGATGAACTGGAACAGAGATTGTCCAGTCTTCTCATTCAAAATGTGTGCCTCATAAATCTCTACAGAATGAATGGCCACAAATTCCTGTGGAAACACCTCAAAATCTTGTGGAAAGCCTTTTAAAAAGTGTGGAAGCTGTTAATAAAGTCCTGTATATGTATTTGATTACGTCATTACAGGCACTGTTGGAGTAATTGTCGGGTGTCCCAATACTTTTAAATAATTTTAAATACTTTTAAATAATCTATGTTGTTTTCAGCTTGAATATGGCATACCTTCGCTGTGAAATTGTATTGATTAGCTTATTGTCAGTGATGTCACCATATTGGCTACAGAGAAATTATGTTCACAAGAATGAGACATTCTGGCAGGTGCTTTTCAGATCTGTTAATAACATCTCACCTGAGTGATGCAATCACAAGTGGACAGCATTAAGCAAAGAATGCACCCATGATCCTTTTGAGAAGAAAATTTCAGATATGATACATTCAGCTCATATTTGGAAGTGGCCTCTGTGATGAATGTCTTCAAATATTTTTTAGCCTTGTGAACACAAATGCATCATATGTCATGTTTTCCGCTGACACAGTTACACTACCATATTTTTAACACTTCTGTCCCTGGCGTTGTTTCACAGCAGAGCTTTAAGGAAAAAATGCTGGGAACCACTGACCTAAGTGATACATATAAAAAGAGGGAGAGAATGTTTGAAACAATGCAAATCTTAAAAGTAGATTTTTTTTAGGTTATGTTGTAATATTTATAGCTAAAGAAAACACATTTAGAAAATTATTATTTTTCCTTGTATTATTGTTTAGAAAAACATACATTTGCCACCAACCAAATTAAAATTTAATTGGAGAAAAGCATAAAAACCTTTGTGTTTTTTTTTTTTTTTGTTTTTTTTTTTGTAAGTGCAAGAATTTTTTTAATATAATATGATGTTCTGTTTTGTTGTTTTTTGCTACCTGAACACATTACACCAGCAAACACCCAGCACTGGCCGTACTTGACCGGGAGGCAGCCATTCTTATACCATCTCCTAAGGATGTCATGACTGCCACTCCAGTGAGTGGGTTTGAAACCACCCGTATATGGATAACTCCACCGTCCTTCCAGAACACCGTGGTCATTTACCTGTACACTGTTTATCTGGAGAAAAAGAGATGTAAAAGTTTTTAATTTGAATCTACTCTGTCGGATGTATGATATCACTGCAGGTTCATTATTGAGTTTAGAAAAAGAACTTTGACTTAAGCAAATGAGACAAATAAGTTCAAGACTAACAGCACGTTCATAAGCACAATTTTCTGCTTTTATTAAAAACAATTACCATGGCGCTGACCACACGGCCGATGTAGACAGGGTCACAACGGCGGCTACAATCAGCTGCTGCGTCTTCATCGTGTTTGTGGCTGACGTCCAATAACTTCATGCAAATCTTCACCATGTCTTCTTCAAACTGCACAGAAACATTTCACTTGAGTTTTATGTTACAAAATGTAACAAACATTAAGTTCAGTAGCATACCTGTCCATAGTCCCAGATCAGCGGTGAGTGGAACTGTATGCTTCCTCTGAAGATGATTCCTTTTTCGTTCATCACATACTCCATTCTTTCCTCATCATCCGGGAGAAACACTGAGTCGTCTTCAGACGGGAATAAAACAGACGCAGGTGAATGGTAACATGTCAGGTGTAGAACTGTTCACTTAATGTACATAAATAAAACTAACAACATGATAAACCTACCAGGGCACCAGGGGTTAAAAAGCACCGTGGGTAGCGCCAGCAGCATCTCTTCATCCCTGTGTTTTGCGGTCAGTGTATATTCTCCAATGGGTGCATCAGCTGGTGGCGTAATGGCCAGGCGTAAGATGCCCTGCTTTTCGGAGGACTTCTTTTTAAGCTCTATCTTCCAAACCGCCTTTGCTGATGGTGAATGGTACATGTTGTCTGGGATACCAAAGTACGAAAGTGTCCCATGTTCTTCACTTGGATGTTTACCTGAAGACAGGAGGAGGAAGCCAAACTCATTCACTTATTCATCTATCAAACCAACTGAATATCTTTTGCTTCATGCTTCCCATCCAAGTGTATATGGAAAACTCTGGTGGCCTACAGGTAGCACATAAGAAAGAAGAAAATCTCTATGCCCCCGTTTGGGCTCTTTCTAGCTTAACACATTTTTCAGGCAAAAATAGACTAATGAAAATTAAGTACCTCTAAAAGTTTTATTTGTTTGGTCACTGGGGTTTATTATTCGGGGTCCAGCTGGCTTGCTGAAGACAAGACACGAGGAACAAAAAAGACTGTACTTCATGTTCAAAGCGGCTTTGGGGGGGCCAAGGCAAAAATATTGTCATTTCTATGTTGAATGAGTGAAACTTTAAGTTTTTTTTCCCCTTGCTAACATGTAAATTCCCTAAATGTACTTATTCTGTATTATTTATTTAAAGGTCCCATAGAATTTTTTTTTTAACCAAAAATGTAAGTTATTGAGGTCTACTGAGAAAGATTATCTTGTATTTATTATGTGGTATGGTCAAAAACCTCACAGACTCTGCAGAGAGAGCAACTCTACAGCAGCTCTTTCTCTTCCTGTTCTCATCCATGCTGTTTCACAGCCAGGGGGAGCTCAGCAGAACACTGAGTCTCTTGTGATTGGCCAGCTGCAAATGGCACACCCCCTCCCACAGCTAGCGCTAGCCGTTAGCACTTAGCATCCCCTCATCGTAGCTCCTTACTTTTTGATCTTGATGTAAGCTTCAGGAAATCATCACGGGTAGTTGACACTGCTCCTTCCTTCAGGTTAAGTTTGGTGTTTAGTCTTTAAGAAGGCATTTAGCAAGATTAGCAGCTTATAAAGTGTCTAGTGTTGGTTTTTACAGCCAACAACAGAACTAGCAGTTGAGACGGAGATGCCACGCCCTGCACTCTGGAGTGGGAAGAGCTGCTGCTTTGAGAGGCTTGTCAGATTTACTTGTTACGTAACAGCAGAAATTCGATTTTCCAGTGAATGGGACCTTTGTATTGGCAATGGTGACATTCACCCATTTACTTTTGATAATGATCTCACTACTGTTGATATTTTCAGGAAATTCAAGTTAACAGTAGATTATTTCAACACAAGTACACACATCATTTGCATGTACAGTAAATGGCATCAGTTCCCCTGTAGTCAAACAAGCTGACAGTTATTATTTCACAAACAAATAACTAATGGGGAAAAAAAAAACGTTTAATGACTGACCAGTCAGTGTAACACAGGTGAGCGGGTGAAGAGCAGGCTGGAAAGACTGGGTCAGTTTAAGGATCACAGTGAAGGGTTGGCCTCGTCTCACGATCAGCTCCTTCTGAGTGATTTCGTCGGTGTGATGTTTTTTGTTATTGGCTGCGATACTGAGCTCCACTGCCTTAAAAACTGAAAGGGAAAATGAGGTTTAGTAAAATAAATGGTAAAAATAAAGACAGCATACAAGCAGTGTCTCTACTTCCTAATACTAAAAGAAGAGAGAAGGCAGTCTTGGAAACGTTAAAATGTTTTCAATCAAAAAAATACATTGACATAAATGATGGATGACTGTTATCATTTATTACAATACTTTTAAGGCAAATACAATTTAAACTTTCAGAACATTACTTGGGTCACAGTGATTTGGTGGTTAGCACTGTCACAACACTTCAGTTAGGTTCAAATATTGGTTCAACCATAGTTTGAACCTGTAACCATCTGTGAAAGTTTTGCATGTTCTCCCTGTGCCTTTGTGGGTTTCCTTTGACATTCTGAAGACATGCAGATTGGGGTTAGGTTAACTGGACACTTTAAATTGACCACAGGTGTAAGTTATTGTTTCTCCGTGTATTTTGGCAGGGTGAAAGGGTGGTTGATCAGTATGTCCTGACCTCAACCCAAAGTGTGAGCCGTAGCCTACTAGTGGGCTGTGGCAGTACTGCAGGTAGACTGTGAAAGGTCACCCACTCACTCGTCTTCTACCGCTTTATCCTCCGCATTAGGGTCGCGGCGGGCACCAGTGCTAATCCCAGGGTGCATAGGGTGAAAGGTGGGGTACACCCTGGACAGATCACCAGTTCATTGCAGGGCCACACACAGAGAGAGACAACCATTCACTCTCACATTCACACCTATGGGCAGTTTAGAGTGTTCAATTGGCCCTAAACCCCAAATCTGCATATTTTTAGACTGTGGGAGGAAGAAGTGCTTGCAAATGTTGTGGAGAAAATGATGACGATGAAAGCAGATGTAAAGTCTTTCAGCCTCGCGAGGCAACAAGCTTTATTTGGATTTTACATGACACGACAATGGAGCATCAGACCAGAACGTCTCTCTCGCGCTCAGCTCAAACCCATTATTGTGTGCAGTCTGATACGTACGTTTGTGTGTGTCTACAGAACACATTGCATGTGCAATGTCCTAGAACATTCTGATAAACAGCCAACAGCCTGTTTATCATGTCCCTGGCGTACTTCCCTTATCAGACATGAACGTCATCAAAAAGTCTTGGATAACAAAATCACAGCCACATCTGGATTTGTACAGTCCCTAAGTCCTGACTTGCTGGTTCCCTGATCTTTGACCTTTCCCCATATAATTTAACTTCCATCTATATCTCTCCTCTGGGGGCATAAGCCCCCACATGGAAGTAATAAGTGTATAATAAGGGTAATGTACTAAGTGATGTGTCATAAAGGATATACAAGATATGTAAGTGGTAAATGTATAGATGACGGATTGTATGCCATTTGGGTTACATGAGATCAGACATGTTTTACGTGATTACTAACTTGAATGCAAATTATCAGCATTGCTTGACAAAACTGAAATTAGCAACACCAAAAAAAAAAAAGAAATAATAATATCCTATATGATATTGCAACATGGTACTTGACAAAAGGTAATAACAATGGAGAAATGAATATGTGTCTTCATCATAACATCCATGTTAACCAAACATCTCAATATGTACCATTTAACATCATCAACGTGTAAGAGCAAAAAACCTGTCAGCTGATAGTTTGTCATTGCTTTTACCAAATTCTCCCACGTTCCCCGTCTTTTTTACTGACACATCTAAACAGTGCTGGAATGTTTATTTCATGTGTATATTCATTTAGGACTGTACTAAATAAGTAATAAATAATAAAATAAATAAGACCAAATGTCCCTCTATCACTTACCACTCTTTTTGAGGCCCCTGCTCGAAAGTGACATGCCCAAAGTAAATAGAGTAGATATCTGCAATTACAAGCTCTATGTGAATTATTTTGGTATCAAATAAGAACACTTGTGTGATTCCATCAGAAATGTAAGGATCACTGTAGATGCCACTGTGTCAGAGTAAATGCAGATGGAACCCAGAATAAATCAAGGATTTTCTTCCTCGCCTAAAGAAATATTCTATTTTTTAAAGTAAGCAATAGGAGCATAGAAACTCAAGCAAATCATGTAACAACATGTTTGCTGTGCAAAGTGAGGTGGAGCAAAATTACAGAGGTTTTAGTAAAGAGATGCCTGGGCATTCCCCTAATTCCTCTTTCAAAAAAAAAGCCATACAAAAAGGATTATATTTGTCTCAAACTGGAGCAGATTTACCTTAGAGTGTAAATACAGTATAATAAAGATAGTAACACTGATGACATCTGGTGGTCACCAGAGTCTCTGTCTTCTGTCAACTCAGAGACTCTGCAGCTCTGGACAACTTCACAGGGCATTAGCTCTGGCTTCCATTCTTGGTGATTGACACCTCTTTTTAATCCTCTGAGCCAATAGAATCACGCTGTCATCGCCAAGCACGTGGCACTGACCTCGTTTTACGCTTTATGACGACATACGAGGTGGGACAAAATTATATGGACATTCGCCCTCCTCGAGTCAGAATAATCGAAGTACACTATGTAATGGCCAATCACGTCATAAATAGACAGCAAAGCATGCTAGGAGCTGTAGTTTTTCATCCAAAGCGGGGTTGTATATACCTTCTTTTCATAAACAGCAAAGGAAAGACAATATTTCAAGTGATTTGTTGTTTTGATCTCATTTTGCAACTGATTAAATGAGTCTTTGATGTAAAGTGGTAAAAATGGTACTGTTGGACTCTGTGGAGTCTCTGCTTTCCAGCAGACATGTTGTTTCCTTGTTTACATTATCACGCTGATTCTCCTGTGGATCAATGTTTATCAGTGTTTACACTGTAATTGTGTTTTATACACTTGCTCGCTTGATTGATTACTGTTTGGTTATCATAAGCCGAGTTTCTTACCTTTCTGTGGGTATGCGGCATGTCTGTGTTTGAATTTAGACATGGCTTTATTATGTGTTTGTTGTGAACATGGTAGGAGGTTAAATGATATTCTCATACCATTCTAGTGCTAAGCAATTTATGGCTTATTACTGGAAAGCTTAGCTGAGGGTGTGGTGTCCTCGGTTCACTTAAGCAAACTGGCTCAGCAAGTGAGTCACTCTGCTGCTTATAATGTTGCCAGGCTCTCAGGGAGGGTCTGGTGAAGAGTGTCAGCATGATGAGAATAAATAAACATGGCATAATGTAAAAGGGCACAAATGTGAGGTTATGTAATGAAGAAATATGTGTGTCAAGACAAGATAGAACAGGACAGTCTATGGGTCCTGCGGGTGAAGCCAATGAGGAAGTGTCTGAAAAGCCACTCCTCTTTGCAAACCGTGTCTCTGCTAATCAGTTTAAGCTCACACAACTATTTGAGACTGATGAAAGAGTTGGGGTTATTTATAGTGTGTCAGTCATGATTTTATTATTGATATTCTTCAGAGAATGTATATGTATGTATGTACAGACTCTTGTGATGTGATTTACATGTTAACAGTGCAGTTGCTCCCATTTGCAGGTTATGATTTGGCCCTCTCCCGACCCCCTGGAGAAATCTGTCTTATCATACAGTAATAAAGCTGCAGAACAGAATTGTTTCATTGGAGTGACTGAGATGGAAGTGGTTGGAAGGTTGCACTGCTGCTCATTAATACAGAGAAATCTTTCATCAGTGATTCGTATCAGCCGATTATGTCCATGGTGTACTGTTGAAATAAACTGTGATACTGTTGAAGAGAAGAGAGAGACGGGGCAATGAGCCAGCTGCATCTGAACATGCATTTTCAATATCAGACGATCTAATCTATTTGCTAATAATTTGTGGGCACCTCTTGTGCTGCTCTATGAGGCTGTTTGCTTTGCTCACACTCCCCACACCTCCTCAGATATAACATGAATGCATCGTTCTCGGTGCAGGGAGGGAATGTCGCCACAGACATGGAAGCAAAGCATTTGGAGCTGACAGGCTTTGGATGTAACATATTCATTTATATTTAAAAGTTACTCTCTACAGCTTTAAGTCAGGTTATTTGAGTATGAATCAGATCTGAACTACATCCTAAAATATCAATTTATCCATCAATTTCTTTGAGGGTTGTGGGGAATTTTATTCAATCCCTGTTAATATTGAATAGGATGCAGGACAGGTCACCAAAGACCAGGACCAACATACAAATATTCACACTCACAGTCATACCTAAGGTCTGTCTTTGGACTGTGGGAGTAAGCTGGAGTACCTGGAGAAAACCATGTAGACTCGAGGACATCTGAACCCAGATTTGAACCAAAGCACCTTCTTGCTGTGAGTTAAGATTTCTTCTTACAACACAATGAAATATAGTAAATACAGTTCTTGAGGCAACACCTATTTAAATCCTAATATTTAAACAGTAAGTTTGCTTTTTCTGAAAACTCAGATTAAAAACTCAGATACACATGGACTTGGAAAGGATAGATACCAGATACCATCCTAGTGCGGAACAAGTTGTGGATTTCTTTCTAGAAAGGTAAGCTGAGGGTGTCCTCAGTTCACTCTACCAAATTGGCTCAGCAAGTCACTGTACTGGCTTGTCATGTAGCAAGACTCCCGGGCAGGGTGTGGTACAGTGTGGGAGGATGGTGAGAATAAATAAACATGCCATAGTCAAAAATGGCACAAATGTAACTTTATGTAATGAAGAACTAAATATTTTAAATTCAACTTGGCTGCAAGAGGCAAACCTAATCAAAGAACCACCAGCTCATCTCAAATAACCACAGACTCCTTATAAGTAATGGGTATATTCCATCCTGGGCTTGAGGCCAATTAAGAAGTGTCTGAAAAACAGACTATCTGAAAAGGTCATCAAGGAGCCACGCTACTGGTTTTTGAACCAGAGCTCTGCCAGCCAGCTAAAGCTCGTTCTGCTTCTTGACCTGGTGGCTGTCATCTTCTGATGAAAGAGTTAGGGTTACTTATGACAGTCATGTTTTTATTGCTGATCCTCAGGGAGTGTGTACACAGACTGTAATGTATGCATGTTACATGGAAACAGTGCAGTTACTCTCATTTGCAGGTCCTGGTCAGAAGTGGAAAGTAGCAAATTATATTTACTCACATTACTGTACCTGAATAGGATATTTTGGTTTGGTGTTTGTTTTTCTTTATCCAAAGTAAACATATTCAGCTTTATTTGATCAACTTAAGTCTGTGCTCTGATGAGATAAACGAGATAATGTTGAGAAAAGAAGAGAGACGAGGACAATGAGCCAGCTTCATCTGTTTGTACCAAAGATGTCCCCATGGGTGTCACTGTAGTAGATACATGCATCGTCTTAACAAACAAATGCATAAATACCACTAGGTTTGTTGTTTTTATGTCTGTCATATTCTATGTTCATTGGATGATTTGGATTGACGTTATGTGACTGAAAGTTGGTCTTATATACTGGCAAACTCATTGAGTCTCACTTACAAGCAATATGTTATTTGTTAGACTTATTTATTTATAGATATCAAAGATGACACCTGTATGGGTTCTTTTGGCTTTGGAACCTCCAAAATGGCCAATTTGTTGATTTTGTTTTGTAATACTTTTCACTTTTTTACTTTTTTAGATTAAAACATTTATTTGAATGGATTTTCCTGAATTGGAATAACACATTAAGAGTTTTTAAACAGATTATTTTTATCTATCTTCTTCAATAATCATCTTAGTTATCAATTCATTCTTGTATTTTAAATGCACTTTCAGTGCAAATATCACTTTCATCACATATGATTTTAATGTCTGTTTTCAATTTAATGTTGATTTTGATGTAATTTTAATGTTTTGCTTTTATTCTGTGATTTTCTTAATACATTTATATGCCTATGTAAAGCACTTTGAGTTGCCCTGTGTATGAATAGTGCTAAACAAATAAACTTGCCTTGCTTTACAGCAGCGGTTTGCGCTAGACTATTTTGCTGTCCATCATTTTGACAAACGGGGTTGTAAAAATTCCGTCATTGTGTATTTTTATCCGTCAGTTTCATTTATATATATTTTTTTATGTAATAACATTTTGTCGAGCCCCTCTGGTGACATTTGATGAAAAAAATGCACGGCTATAGTGACAATAATGCGATAATAGACCAGTTAGACAATGCACAGAGATGCGCTTCAGTGATCCTCCTCCTCTTCCTCATCGGTAATATGCAGATTGGATGTCAAGGATCACGCACTCTTTCTGTGCGTAAAAGCGCACAGACACGCGTGTCTCCCTCAGATCTCAACGGCGAAGTTACAGGACTCTTATCTATTGTGCTTCTGTTGCTTCATCCTCTCTATGAGTAAACTGTTGTACTACTGACTCAGCTGAGAATCACTGTGCATCGTCTTAAATGGTTATTTGCATCTTAACTGCACAAATCACTGCGTCCACCTTTTTTCAACACGTCTGCAGAGGGGCTCCATACTATGTCTAATAGTTTTTAATTTTCAAAAACACTATTTACAGCGCTGAAAGTTTTCACGGACAGAACTCAATGATTCGCTTTTTCCACCATAACCGTGTCTGCAAGACTCCCTGAATGTGAGATTTCTTGACTCTGCAGCAGTGGCGTGTCCAGACTTTTTTTTACCGGGTTAGGGTTTGGTGGCCAACGTTAAGGGAAGTGAGTAAAGCAGACTGGATTTAGTGATGTATCAATCCCCCAACCGTAGTAGCCTAAAGAACACTTGTGTTTGCATCAACATAGGATCGATAAACTTATATATATAAAATATATAAAATAAAATAAATTAAATAAATAGGCCCCCTAAACCCAACCCAATCAAATAGCAAATCATGCCAGCAATGCAGCAAGCAGGGTGGCACCTGGGGTGGCCAATCAGATTTCGGGGATTGCATGCCACCCCTGGCCACCCCCTAGACACACCCATGCCCTGCAGCACGCGCTTTACCGGGAAAAAATCTGATCCTCTCCTTCTGTACCAGCGGCAAAGCTGGACTTCTCTGTGGTCACAGATGCACTCCGAGGCCGTAACTCATCAATGCGCTGTCAGCGCCCATATAGCGAGAGGCATTGAGTACAGTGTCGAGGTCGGATATAAAGCCCAAATGCTCCGAGGGCAATGTTTTTGTGATGAATGCAGTTATCTACTTGCATGAGAGGCAGATCTATTAGGTCAGTGGCGCTGTGCCAACAGGATCATATTTAATTGTAGGATTCAGGACTACAACTGCCGACACGGGTGGTCTGTAAGTAGTTACTGATGTTGTTGTTATGTGTGAATCATATGAAGTTACATCTCACGTTGTGTTTGACAGTGTTCAACCTGTCAAAATGACTGACAGCCTTCAGATGTTTCCATCAAAGAAGAAAAAAATCACAGAGAATTCTCGGTTAACGCAACCACTGATCTACAGTTACCTCACCCACTCCATCCACCCACAACCAACCTTATTGCTGAGCTTACAGCTGACAGTGAAAAAAGAAACTGCAAATTGTTAATTTATTTATTTTTAAATCTTCATGGCCTGGTTAGCTCTAAAATGATTGCTCCTAAATGTTTTATATGTTTCATGTAGACATATTGTTAATTAAAAACAATTTGCTTGGATCACACAGGAGAGCAACTAACTTTTACTCCGAGTACAGTTTTAATGAGGTACTTTTTAAGATGTTTAGGCCAGTAATATTGCTTGTACTCAAGTAAACTCTGTTGCATAGCAATGTGATTTTTTTTGTTGTTGCAGAAAAACCTGCTCCAACAAATCAATACCTGATAATGCCAAACATGAAGAGACAGAGTTGTATAAAATGTCAGAGAGTGTCAGAGTGCAGAGAATCTTGGAAGACACAAAGATACAAACACACTGATACTTAAAACTAATACCTTTGTTAAAACAAACAACAACAACATGAAGTGGCATACTCACTTGACATTGTAACCTCCTTTGCAGCGCTTTCTCTCTCTTTCTCTTGTAGTAAAATGCAATTTGGCTGCTCCTCGGCACCAATGATAGATAACTGAGTGCAGATGGGGTTTCTTAAATACCTGCCAAGCCCCGCCCTTTAGCAAATTCATGTTGACCATATCTTGGTAGACAGGATTGTGAATGTTCAAATGTTGCAACAACCCTCTGAAGCATAAGTATGCCACATAACAGGAACTGGGTTGTTAGTGGAGCTGTTTACATGCATTTAACACTGTCATCTCATCAACTATGCAACATTACTTTTAACGAAAGAAATATTGTGATCCAATTTTCCACCATATATGATGTGACGGATGCTGCGTCGAGTCACATGATATTATTGGGTAAATACTCATAAGGGTGTGGGTTGTATGAGATGCAGTAGCTGCAGCAGGTGACTGGGCTCTCCCTATGGCAAGAAGCAGCTGAGCTCAGCAAAGTAAGCAAAACATGGCTGGGTCTAAGTAAATATTCAGTTAATAAACTTCAGTCAGTCATGTCTTACGGAGGCAGAAACAGTCATGAGACAGTCATGCTAGTAAACAAGTAGGCGGACAGTCGTGAATTGGAATATGGACCAGGAGTCATCCTTTCATAAATCTCTGCAGGAGCTGAGGAGTATTGTCACTGCTCAACCCCTTGGCTGAAAACGCCAAGAACCATGCATGAAAAGTTTACTCCTAGTACTAACTGCACTTTTCCAATATACAGTTCTAGCACTACTCTACTCATTTTGGTATCAGGCATGTCATTTTCCATTTCTTCATAGTACCGGGGGTCATAGCATGGCTGCGTGACGCACAAACACCAACACACAAACTAGTGATGGGCAAAGCAGTTCTTTTCGATTTACTGAATCATTAGAGTCTCTCACTCTCACTCACTCATTTTCTACCGCTTTATCCTCCACATGAGGGTCGTGGGGGCACTGGTGCCTAAGCGGGGCACACCCTGGACAGCTTGCCAGGTCGCACACCCTGAACAGCTTGCAAGTCCATCGCAGGGCCACATAGAGACAACCATTCACTCTGGCAATTTAGTGTCCAATTGGCCTAATCCCCAAATCTACTTGTTTTTGGACTGTGGGAGGAAACTGAAGAACCCAGAGAAAATCCCATGCAAACAAAGGGAGAACATGCAAACTCCATGCAGAAGGGCCCTTTAACCACTACACCAACTGTGTGGCCCTCATTAGAATAAGTTCATTAAAATAATTTGTTCAGTACTTCCTGCATGACCGGAGCGCATACTCCATCTGACACAGTCACTGAACTGAAATACGGCTGAATGTTCTGTGATGTGGCTCATGATCGTCAGCTTTTGGCAGTGCTGTCGCGAAATAAACCAGACTCCTCTGTTAAATGTTGAGATTTTAGAAGTGCCCTTGCTAAATGCTAAAGATTAAAGCATGTTTTGGGATTGTTAAGTCATTTTAACTGGTCTACAATTTGTCATTGTTTGGTTTGATTCTTGTGTCGGACGTTGTGCTCATGACTCTTCCAGTGACAACACTCTGACCAATCACTCCTCGTTGAGAGAAAGGAGGATTGGCAGTGCTACTTTTAGTACTTAGTATAACTGTTAATAAGTTGTCTACAATCCAAAAGAATCACTGGAATGCGGTCAACTCTGAGGTGACACCACTCCCAGTTCCAACTTTCTATGTAAATGAAACGCAACATTAGACAGCATTTACCTGCTATACGCCAAACTCCATTTACAAAAACAGCAATTTTAGCTCATAGAACACAGGAGTTGTTGGTGTACTGCTGCCTTTATAAGTAAGTACAATATACAGTATGTTACTTGGGAACATCCATAATGTTTCACAAGAAGAAACACTATGGAGAAGAGTACAACTCCTTGATAGAGATAGTGACCTAATATGACAAAACAATTCTTTAATATTTAACTCACTTTATGGCTGAATGTTGAAAAGGGTTGTGTGTGTGTGGGGGGGGGGGATTTGTTTTTCAGTGTGGATTAGTTAGAATTACAGTGAGAAATCACAGACTTTAGTGATGTCATTGCAGTGTCTTTTGAAGTAAGGGTGCAGGAGGTACTTATGCGTAGACAGTTTCTTACATTCCAATTGTACACTACATTTCGAACATTTTCAGCAGTTAACCACGCTGTTAGAAAGCTGTTACACAGTGCAGGGAAACCAGTTCTCCCATCACTCTCTCTCTATATATATATGGGTAGTGTGCTCAACCATGTCTACTTCTCTGAGTGCAACAGACTGAGAATGCTGCAACACATGCCTGGAACACCTCACCAGGGAGGCTTTGAGGAGGCATCCTAACCAGATTGTCTAGCCACCCCATATGGCTCCTCTCGATGCGGAGGAACAGAGGCTCTACTCTGTGATCTTCCACCACACCGGACCCCCTTATCGGCCTGGCTCAGTCTAGAAATCCTGTCCATAAAATTTATAGACAGGATCAGTGACAAAGGCAGTGCGGGCGGAGTCCAACCTTTACTAGAAATGGATCCAAATTACTTTAAACTTAAACGGGTGACCATCACCTGGGTCTGCCAATCCAGAGGCACTGAGTGAGTTGGGTGGTGGCCGAAGGTTCCAACTAGATATAATTGGGCTCACCTAAACACACAGCTTGGGCTCTGGAACCACCGTCATGGATTGCCAATACCGAATACCATGTTTGAGCAGAAGGGTCTCCATATGTGTGCTTGGCACCAGTAGACCCCCGGCTGTAGGTCAATGATCGACTTTGTAGTTGTATTGTCGGACCTACAGCCACGTGTCTTTGGCACTCGGTTGAAGAGAGGAGCCGAGCTGTCAAGTGATCACCACCTGGTGGTAAGTTGGTTCCGTTAGTGCCAACATATTGTGAGGGTCTCCTGGGAGCGTATGGTGGAGTCCCGTCAGAAAGAACTTCAACTCCCACCTCTGACAGAGCATAGACCACATCCTGAGAACGTTTGTGGAGTCTTTCCTTAATCAATGTGAGGGTCTAAGGAAAGAGGGGGTTACTTGCTGTACAGACTGTAAAACCCTTCAAGGTAAACTGTGTTTGTGTTGTTAGGCTATGTAAAAAGAATTGACGTGACTCAATTGACAAGATTAAAAAGCCTTGTATGTCATTTTATTTAATTCAGTTATTATAATTGCTCATTGGGCAGGTTTTGTGTGTGGGTAAATGTAGAGTAGCCAAATGCAGAGGTATAAATAACAAATAACAAAGATTCTTGTCACAGGAGCCCATGTTGGAACAAGTGCTTTCTTTTAAATGCTATTAAAGTGAAAACATAGAAAGTCTCCATAATGTGACTGTGTAAACAGAATTAAGTATCCACAACATTAGGAATATCAGGCACACACATAAACTAGCTGTCCTGCTGAATATGATCTCTGGCTTTTTGCAGGTTGTGATCAACGGCTCCATCTAAGAACTGCACCCAGGTCAGCTCTGATTCCCCACAAACATGACTGGATCTGTAGACAGAGAGAGCATAAAAGAAGGAAAAGATTGATGTATTGTATGAGTTTTCAGTCCAACAAGAGGCATCAAAAAGTCTGACTCACTAGATGATGATCAGATAAACAAACACACCAAACCTAAAACCACAAACCTTTACCTGAGAACTGTTTCACCCATCAGGACTGATTCCAAAAGCTTTACTCACTCATCAATCATCCAACAGTGAACTTCACTCATCAATCATCAACACTGAACTTCACTCACGATTTTTTTTTCACTTGTCAAACTTTTCAAGTCATAATTTACAAACTGAAGATTGCACTGGACTTAGGTTTTAACGTGTGAAATAAGAATAATTATTTATACGTTTTAAACTAATGTCTTTAAACTAATATCGTTGTACATCAATGTTACCTGATGATCTCCAGAATTTTCTTGAGCAGTGTTGCCAGTTTAGAAACCTGTAGAGAAATGCACATTTCATTTGTATGTTTATCTTTCTTTCTTTCTTTCTTTTATTTCAATATATTACAATATAATCAATCAATCAATATATTACAATATAATAATATCAAAACAAAAAGTGCAAAATTTGAATGAGTTAATACTCATTCACTGCTGTCTGCCATTAAAACCATGGTCAGCTTCTTCAGTTTGATCATTTGTATTCACTCAACCACATTTTTTTAATAACAACGCGAGTTAAGGTATTTGGTTTCCGCATGCTGATAATCAAATCTCTCACACAAGGAAGATAAACACTACTGAACTGTGTAAAAAGTCTTACCCCACCATCAGATGTATTGTTTTAGCAAGGCTATGATGATCATATCAAATCATCTGTCAACTCCTCTATCAGAGAGAAAATACAGGAACTATAAAACTGAAATATTTTTTGGGGAGAAAGCAGTTCCTACAAGTTAAAGTGTTCCTTACATTAGAACAATAGCAGCACATTGGATAGTGGCTTTAAGATTAATAAACAGTTAAGCTTTTGTCGTTACCTCAATTATCCACATGTTGTATAGGCTTAACTCACTGGAAGCATGTTAGTATACTGTCTAAAACCAAGTTTTTATCATATCAAAATGCAAACCACAAAATTTGACAAAAATCACAGTTCATCAGTGAAGCTTGTGGTGGCATAAGATGTCCGCACAATACTGAATTTCTATAACAATATTTGTCCCAAACCCATTAACTTTAGTAAATGATTCATTTTCTCAAGACGGTTGTATAACTTACATTGTTTTCTACTCCACTGTAGTCCATGGGTGGGTACAGGCAGAGCGCAAGATCATCAACACTGAGGAGAAAAGACACTTTAGTCGGTGTAAAAAGTCATATTTCTAGTAATTTAAATAATTCTTCATCAAATTGTAAAATGTTAAACTGGTGTTACAGAACATCATCTCAAATTGCACGAACAAAGGGTGTCATGCCTCTGGCTCTTAGGTGACAAGTGTGTGGGAAAATACATTCCTCTTCAATCTGTGCATGTAAGTGTAGGAACAAAGGTGTCATGCCTGTGAGTCTTAGGTGAAAGGTGTGTGGGAAAATACATTCCTCTTCACTCTCTGTGTGTGTACTTGTATTCATAATTTTGTGAGATCCAAAAAAAACATAAAAACCTATCCTTTTGGATAGGTTGGCTTTTCAGGGTTAAGACCTGGTTTTAGGTTTAGGGTTAGAATTGGGTTGTTAGGGTAAGGGCCTAGGGAATGCATCATGTCAATAATGTGTCTTCACTAAGATATAAAAACAACTTTGTTTGTTTGTATGTGTGGTGTGTGTTCCCACCCAGGACTTATTTCCTTGCTGAAGCAAGCCAGGTCATCGAGCTGGGAAAGATTTTGAGGTGTGTTGATATCACCATTGGCTTTGACAGCCAACATCAGCTTCCTAAGGCACGCCGCTGATGCCTTCATCAGCCCTTGGCATGAACCAATAACACGTCGATCATTGTCTGACCAGAATATGTCCTGGTTGCTTCTAGGCTCCTCCCCATCCAGGTCATTTTCAAGGATATCACTGAACGGATCCTGAGCCTCAGATAAGGCCTGGAAGGAGAGATAAGTATATTTTACTTTTTTATACAGTAGATTACTTTGTAAGAGGGAACACAGAGAACAGCAGCTTATTTTTTTAAATGCATATTTCAAATTAGGTTTGGCCTTGTATTTATGAAGAAAACACTTTATAAATACATGGCCAAGCCACTGTTTAAGAATTACAGCTAGGGTCAGTATGTCAGGCTATAGACAGGGTGTGCACACATAGATGGGTCAGTTAGTGACAAACAGGTATGCCAGCCAACCATTTCATTTCATTTGAACAGAATAAAACTATGGGTTCTGTTAATTACTGAGTTGTAAGCGCTACAGACAGTGGCTTTATCTTTTCTTTTATTTCAAATAATTGACAGCTCTCAGAGCGAGAGGAGGATTTAAACAAAGCAAAGTGTCTGTGTGTGCTTGTGTACCTGTTCAATTTCCTCTATGGCATCTTTGACAACACCAATCTGAGCAGACAAAACCACCAGAACTGCTGCCTTATTATCTGTGGATCACACACAATATTGATTTTACTCACTAACCCTGACCTGTCACACCAGCTCCTCATTGCTCACATTAT
Source organism: Brachirus orientalis (assembly GCA_016785285.1). Classification (NCBI taxonomy): domain Eukaryota; kingdom Metazoa; phylum Chordata; class Actinopteri; order Pleuronectiformes; family Soleidae; genus Brachirus; species Brachirus orientalis. The sequence goes on along the minus strand of JAFBJR010000194.1, from coordinate 7,784,127 downwards.
GACCAACATTTCCATAACCTTAGCAACAAATGAATAGTGGTTTTCATTAACTACATACTGATGTTACTTTTCAAAAGAATCAAGAAATATCTAAGTTGAAAACTTGTCATAAATTAAAGTTTAAGCTAATATTCCCACCGAGTCACATTGACTCAGTGACAATAAGAGAAGTGAATGCCAAGTGTTGCTGTGTATGTATATAGATAAACAGTACTGCTGCAGAATTTGTTGTTAATAAGTATACAGTGGAGCTGCCCTAATTAATCAATTACTAAATTGATCAACTATTTTAACAAATGATTCATTGGTTGTCTTTTTTTGTTCTCTTCATTTTTCAGCTTCTTAAAAATGAATACTCCATACAACAAAAAAATGATTAAGAAATAATCATTTACGTTTGTGGACAAAAGAAGACATTTGAGAACATAATCATTATGAGGTTTTCGGAGACAATGTTCAAGTTTTCAACATTTTCTGGGCCAAACAACTTGATAACTTAAGAAAACAATGGACAGATTAATGACTTACATCAATGACAGTAATTGTTAGCTGCAGTCCTAGAATACAGTAAAAGTAATTCTCAATATTTTATTGGAATACATCCAGAAACTACATATGCAGAGAACTGTGTCCTACCCTTGCACAATAGGACGAGTATTCGCACTACAAACAACTAATATCTTTGGTGAAAAAGGTCTATTACACCAGATTTATTTTTAAGCCTCAAAATCTCACACTTTCCATTCACATAGAGAAATTGTAACAAATATATCCAAAGTCAGTGTTATGTTTAATAATAAAAATATTTAAATAATTAAATTTAAATATTTAAAGTAACTTAGACAATGCATTAACACCACCTGCAGGCTGAGGTCAGAACTACTACTGGTAACCTGCAGCACCTATCATCATGGAAACTTGTATCATTAATAATTAATACCTCATCATATGCCTAAACCCATTAAATCGACTAACCTCTTGGCAACTGGGCAAAGTGGTCACAGGCTGACCACACACTACCTGTTGATGTCAACTGTTCCTGGGTCAGACTAATGGAAAGAAGAGGAAGAGAGATGTCAGATGGAGTTAGGCCCTCAGTGGAGGATAAAGTGAGAGTGAGTGAGAAAGTTAGACAAGCTGAAAACATAGAGGGAGTAATTTTTCACAGTATACTAGAAAAAAAAAAAATCTCCTCCTGTATACCCAGTAACACAACATGTCAGTTTTCTGTGGTTGCCTTAGCACAGTGTTCCTCAAACTTTATTATTAAACACAAAATCTTTAAAGATGACAATCTATTGTGACCCAGGTTACACTATAAACTGTATCAAGATCATGTTTGTGCATAATATGATGTTTTTGGTTATTTATTTTTTTTTACTGCCATTTCAGTAACAACACTACTGCGCATTATGTGTGTATTTTGTTATGTGTTATTCAAGTTCTGATTGGGAATATTAACTATAACTTATATTAATATCTAACTCTCTCTCTGTGTGCGTACCTCTGCAGCGGTGAGCTCAATATGACCTCCACCAGCTGTGCAACGCCCTCCAGAACCTCCACTGTTGCGTCTCTGACCTGCTGTCGCAGACTAATACCTGTGGAAAGGAGAGGAAAGATGAGTGAGACAGAGACAGGATGACCTCTCCTTACTCAATGCCTATTGTCCAAGTATAGCTGTATTTATTTTTTACTCATTAATATTTTGGTTCAAATGTTACTGTAGGCATAGATGTCTCACAATTAAGCCGTTTTACATTTTTGCCAAAGAAAAATATATCCTTAGTCCAATTGTACCATAAAGAAATGCCCATGTCTATGGGCTCTATGCTCCACTGTGCGCATGCACCCAACATAATGAGACGTTGTTTATTGGTTAATACAAATTGGTTAAAAAAGAAAACAAAGAAGAAGATAGCTATGGACACTTGTATGATGTTACACAAGGCGGTCAGTCAGTCCCCACAGAAGTTTAACCCATTGCTCAAAGAATACAAGGACATAAAATTGGTGGTAAACTCCTGGAGACAAATTGCAGTTACTGCAGTTATGTTTAGGCTCTTATGAAATATTAATATTTAACTGATAAAATTATATCACTAAGAAAAACTAATTCTGTATCAAAATCAGTGGTGACATGGTGTTACCTTGGCTCTTAGGTAGCCAGTAATACACTGTGGACAGAGTCAAGACACTCTTCATGATGGACTCAGCCAACTTCTCTCCATCCTAGAAACAGTGGAGGAAAGAAAGGAACCCGGTTAAAAACAGATTTTATTTGTTGATAAAACACTGGAGTTACTTAATGCTAAAATGATCAGTGGCTTATTAACCTTCTTCACTACAAAAATTACCAAACTTAGAAAATGGTATTGGTGTGGGTTCAAAGCAGCCTGATCCAGTGTGAAGTCCAATATTAAACAGATTTCCAGAAAGAGAGCCCAATGGACTAAAAGAAATGCTTCTCCATGACTGTTCTTGTGCATCCTTGCATCCTCCCAGTGTGTGATGACAGGTTGTGTTCACTAAATGCTGTGTGTCTAAATGATAAAATAAGATGTTGTTATGAATACATCAATAATCTGACCTGTTGTGTTGGCGGTGGGGGTTTGGAGAAGGCCAAGCTGAGTTTAGTGACTTCCTGGGACATTGCCTTTACTGCCTGGTCTGAAGACAGAGGAGACATTTACATCACTTACAAACGTCTTTGAGATGATGGTTTAATAAATATAAGGAATAAAATTGCAAATTTGACAAATGAAACTCAACTCAAAGTGCTCCAAAAGTTGGAAAGGTTGAATTCACCATCTGACTCATTGGACTCTTCATCTGTGATGGAAAATGAACATGTGGTTGGAAACATCTTTTCACTCTTCCAGGTTAACTTCATTCAATCCTGCTTACAACTAGATCTGTTAATCTAATATCTGTGAGACAAAAACAAAGTCACTTTGTTAAAAATCCCTGGATTTTAATTCCCATTAAGTTTACAATAGTATTCTAACTTTGGCCTTATTTGAATAATGATACAGCTTTTTAAATATTGGTATTTTACAAATTTAAAAAAACTGGTTTCTGACTTTTTCCAACTTCAGTAGTTTTACCGGATAGACATTCGATAGACTGATTAAGAGAATAACTTGGCTGATATGACAGATGCACCGCAAGGCTATATAATCTAGAAAGGTTGCACATTTTGCCAGACTATATTATATGGTGGTTCTCCCTTTTAAGTTTAAATGCAAAATGATTCTGCTTCATCTCAAACTACCTCCTGTAACAGAAAAGCTATAAAAACACTATGGCCCCAAAATTAATATATTTATTCTAGGGATGCACAATATTATCAGCACAATATCGGTAATGACAGACATTGGCGTTACAATGTATTATAAAATATTGGTAAACACACCAGGATCTGACAAATGAATACAATAGTAGGCTAAATAGGCTGCTACCTACTAACTATTTATTTTTGGGCAATTAATAAAATGTATATCTACATTTGATATAACAGGAGTATGCAATATATTATCTTAATTTCACTAGAGAAGAGACTACATGACCTCTGCAGTTGGGCACAGAGAAAAAACATGTATTTACTGGTATCGATTATCGGCCCAAGTACTCCCGATATATCGGCAGACGGGATATCAGCAAACGGTCCAATATCTCTCTCTCTCTACCGCTTTATCCTAGGGGTACACGCGGTGTATCCCTAAATTTTAAGTTGGGTCATGGACCGAACCCTTGGCTTTCTTTTCGACGGTTATATTTGTTGTTTATTTTACGTCACGATCATATATTGTATTATTATCTAACATGATACAATAAAAACAAAACAGATTCAGCCTTATGGCCAGTGTTGTCGAGTCAGTATTGCCTCATGGTGTCTTCCTAACGTTCGTTCGCCTCAGCCTTTAGAAATATCGCGTCTCCAAAACTGTTCTACCAAATACGAAAATTGTCAACACATTCCATAAAGGTTTATACGTTTTAACTAATCCAGTGCAAAACATAGGAGACAGGTAGATTTTACTTCAGAGAGAAATATGACAACAGCAGTTTAAAGGAATGGTCTGGTAATAACGCTTTAACTCACACGTGTCACACACGGAACAAAGTGACCCAGTACAATAACAGTGGCATTGGAAGCGACGTGATATTACAACGAAAACTAACGGGGTGGCGTTAGCCTGCTGTGTGCTAGGCTAGCACGGGTGTAGATTTCGTGTTGCGTCACGTCTCGTGTTTGCTTTATTTACCTCGGACTCGGTCTCTAATGCACTGTATGGAGTTGAGTAGGTTTCGTAAAGGTACAGAAACGTTTCCGACAGCGTTATCGGCGCTCATCCTGGCTACAAAGTTCCAGACAGATCGACGCACGCGTGTTGTGGAACTTTAAACCGACAGGATGTTGATGTTGCACTCCGGACTGTATTGACGGAAACACAGTCGTAGAAGAAAAGTGAGTGACACAAACTGTCGCGTATTTCATTGTTTTAGTGTTTTTTTCCAGTCTGTTTTGTGCATATTTCGAATTATAATTTAAGTGTGTTTAAGGCAAAATACAGGAAGTGGCTGAGAATTTGTGGAAAAATAATTACAACTGTGAATGTAAATATATATGAAGTGTAGACTGACAGTTTTTCTCCAGTGTTCAGTTTGTTTTAGATATGTCTGAAAAATTACATTCTTAAAGAGGAGGGAATGAAGTAGAGAAGAACAGACTCTGGTGCTGATAAAGGGGGGAGTATGGAAAAGGTTCTGTGTTTGTGTGCTACAGCGATTCCCAACGGCGGGCCTCGGCCCCCGGGTGGAAGGTGACGGTACTGCAGGTGGCCCGTGAAAGGTCATTAAATATAAATAATAAACAATAAATCTAGATTTTTATTTTTTATTTTCAGTTTTGTAATTAAGTTTTAAATTGCTGTAACATATGTAAATTGGCTTTACGAAATACTTATAAGAAATAAAGCAAAGCCATGTCATTTAAATTCTGTTGTTGTCATTGTGACAATGAGGCATTGCATGACGAAATTGAAGGGGCAGGTTTTCCAGTGCAAATGACTTTTTTTTTTTTTTTTTTTTTAAAAAGTAAAATATAGAAGGTAATAAAATAGAAGACCCTCAGTGGAAAATTAAGCTGTAGAAAATGAGTGAGTGAGTAAACAGAAATGTTTTTAAATAAAGACAACAAAGTTTGTTGTCTTAGTTTTTTTTGTTATTTAACTTTTGCATATTTCTATTGTTTCGTTACCTTTGTGTGCGACTGACTGTCACTTTTAATTTTTATTACTTTGTGTTGGTACAAGAGAGTGCTGTAAAACCGGAGTCAAATTTCTTGTGTGTGAAAACTTACCTGGCCAATAAAGCTGATTCTGATTCTGATTCTGAATGATTAAAAGAGATGTAAACAATATAAGTAAGCATATATGGACTAGATGAAATATAGTCTAGAAGCATTTAAGCAGGTGATGGTAGATGGATAAAAAACAGTTTGTGAGTCTGTTTGTCTTAGTCTTCATGGATCTGAAGTGCATGTTCCTGAGGCAGTTCTTCAATTGAGGGGAGAGGGCAACCGAATATCCGCTGTCTGACCCGGTATAGAAAGCAATATGGCAATAATATGGCAATATTGTGACATTCACAACACAGTTTGCTTGTAAAGCAAAACCCTTTAAGTATGACATGGAGCCCGGTTGTAAAAACCACATGCATGAAACACATGAAAACAGTAATGTGAACCCAAGCCTTATGAATCAAGGCTTGGGTGGACCTCAGAGGATTTTTAGATTACTAAGTTGACCCTGGCACTCTTTGGAAATGGCTGGCGTACATACACCTGGGACCAAAATGGTGAAAGTGTCAACCTTAACATGTATGTTAAATATGTATGTGGTTTAATGTTGACCCCACTTAAGTGTGTGTTAAATACCCTTCAGCCTATTTCTTCCCATTTTTACCCTTTATCTCTTTTCAGTCATCTTTCTTTTTTTTTACACTCCCCCCCCTTTCTACTCCTGTCTCGGACAACGTCCCCTCTCAAATGGAAGGAGGATTTCAGAGTGGGACAGCAAAGGCAAATCATTTTATCACCTCCTTCTTTCCTCTCTTCTATCATTAGGTTTTTAGTCTCTCTCTTCCCCACCCTCCTCCACTGCACTCTCTCTCAGGTGTGATCTGTTCAGGGAGTCACTGTCTAGACAACCGATTATACCAAGTAATGAGGGCAAGTGGGGATGGGTTGGGGTGGGGTGTCTGTAAAAGAGGAAAAAAGAGGGAGCATGATGTGAAGGAAAGAGAGGTGTAGAGTCAGACAGAGAGAATGAAAGACAAAGGGGGAGGGTTATGAAGCACTCACTCACACATTTACCGCTTTATCCTCCACATGAGGGTCGTGGGGGGGGGGGGCACTGGTTATGAAGCAGTAGGAGTAAAAATAGGAGTAAAAACAGAGGATTCAGATGGAAAGAAAAAGGTAAGAAAGTAAGAACCACACTGACATCTCTCAGCTGCATAGACACACAGACAGTGTGTTAGGAAACTGAAATCAGTCACACAGGGTTTACTCACTGTTTTTGTGTGTGTCTACCTGGTATTCCTTACGATGTGGGGACCTAAAGTCACATTAAAGGAACTCATCTTTCTTATAAGGAAAAAAGGAAGTCCAAGGTAAAGACATGTTTTAAAGTTAGGGTTTAGGTAAAGGTCAGTCAGGGTCAGGGTTAGGGGACTAGTAATTATGATTAAGGTTACAATGTTTCCAGGAAATTAAGGTAAGTCAATGTAATGTCCTCTGAAGTCATGGAAACCTGTGTGTGTGTCCTTGTACTTGCTGCAGAGTGAGGACCAGAATTTGTATAATTCAATATACAAAGTGAGGACATTTTGGCTGGTCCTCACCTTTTTTCACACCCCTTAAAATGGCTTTTTTGGGGTTAAGACCTAATTTTAGGGTTAGGGTTAGAATTGGGTTTAGGTTAGGGTTAAGGTAAGGGTTAGGGTTAGGCATCAAGTTGTGATGGTTAAGGTTAGGGTAAGGGGCTAAGGAATGCATTATGTCTATGAGAGTCCTCAATCTGATAGAAGTGCAAACATGTGTGTGTGTGTGTGTGTCTGTGTGTGCACATACAGCAATGAGTAATCAACCAGAACAAAAACTTCCAACAAACACACACAGGTTTCTGCAGTTTTCTAACCTTAAACCTACACAATTCAATTCTTAGCCTTAAACTGCAGCACTTCCTCAGAAATGAGGTTCTGCCTCATTAGGACCAGGTTTTAGTCTCCATGAGGACTACTGGTCCAGACAAGTTCAGTGCTAATGTTAGAAAAGGTCCTGAAGAGGTAACAAATACAGGAACACACACACACACACATTTAGAGGGAACTGGTCCAGCAGACTGATACTCAGCATCACGACAGAGAAGCATCTTTGAAAAACGAGCACAGTGAGACCAGACGAGGGCTGACAGAGAGTGAGTAAGCAAGAAAGTTAGAGAGTTAGACAGAAAAGAGTTTAAGTAAGACAAGCGGACAGGCAGTGACACAGACAGGTTTCCACTTGGTCTGTCTCTCAATAATTTGTAGAGAGACAGACAGACAAACAGATCACATAGTGCCTCTTCTCAGCTTGGGGTCCCTGGCAGTTCTCTGTTTTGCCTTTCCTGTTGCAAACACCCCAGGTGGAAATCTTTGTTAATCTCCCACTTTTTACTGTGTGCATGTGCTCATCAGCAACAATCGCTTTCAGGGCAACCCAGTGCTAAGATGGATAAACAGTCAGCATAATGGAGAGCAGGCTGTCCCTCTGTGTGTGAATGGGACACAGACAGAAACTGACATGATATGGACAGACAGGTGGACAGTGAGACAGACAGCCTGCACACAGACACAGAGAGACAGACAGACAACTAAGTCAACTCTTCATTGTTTTAATTTCTTTCCCCTACTTCCCTCTGCTCAGATTTTGGTGCTAAAGGGTCCTTTACCACAAACTGTCATCTTTTATTTTTTTAGACACACACACACACACTCACATTTTCCCTCTTTTATTATTTTGTTCATCCCTTCCCGTCTATCCTTATCTCATGCTTGTTTTTTGTTTCTCTGTCTCTCTCCGTCCCTCTTTAGACAACACAGTCTCATCTTGACAGAGAACATTTCTAATAGTCTACTGCACAGAGACAAAAAAAAAGAAGTGGGGGAGTGAGGGGTGGATTAGAAAGGAAAAGATGAGAGTAAATGGTGTAGAGAGAGATAGTGAGAGGGAGGTTAAGGGAGGGTAGATGGGAAGACAGAAAGAGAAAGGATGAGATAATGAGATGACAGAAGGAGGAGGGGGGGGAGAGAGAGAGACAGGTGGATTTGTTTTTCTTGCAGGGTGTTGCACAGACACAGACATTACCTCACACAGCTGCTGCAGTGACGGAAGACGGTGACTGTGTGTGTGTGTGTGTGTGTATACCTGGTGTTCCTTATGTTGTGGGGACTTAAATCTGTTTCCACAGTCACATTATGGGGACTTGTCTTCCTTATAGGGAAAAAATCAAGTCCCCATAACGAAAATGACTCCATTTTAAGGTGAAGGCATGTTTTAAAGATAGGCTGAGGTTAGGGTCAGGGTTAGGGTTAGGGCAGAAGTAATTATGGCTAAGGTTAGAGTACGTCTCCAGGAAATGAATGGAAGTCAATGTAATGTCCTCTGAAGTCATGGAAACCTGTGTGTGTGTGTGTGTGTGCGAGCACCCAGGCATGAACCTGTTAATAATATCCTGAAGAACAGATTTTAGTGAAATGTCAAGCTTACATGAGGGAATGGGGAGATTATTTTAAACAAGATTAAAATCTTCAGTGTTGTTTAGAAACCCTCAATCTAAGTACAACTTACACTCTACATAGCCAAATCAACTGATGTAGTCTGCTGGAACTCCCAATGTGAAGCCTTAATATTTGTGATTTGATTAGTACCATGTCAGTTTGTGATACTGGAAATTAACACTTGTCACCTGCAACCAGGCATTTATCAGTGCCATGCTTTATGGTCTATCTTTTCTAAATGGGAACAAAATTGCCATAATTTTCTAGAGAAAAGGAGGTGAAACTTGCAACATAGACCATTAACTCATTGGGAAAACGTTTACTGACATCATAAATCCAACAGAACGTATAGACCACATAGACCTAAATTTAAATGTATTGTAGTTCTCTTTGCAATTGGTAGTCGCCCCCTGGTGGCTAACTGTTACATCTTCCCTACTTCCTATCAGCTTTTCTTTTTAAATCAGAAGACAGATGTCCATTTTTATATCTTTGGTCAAAGCTGCATTTGGAAGTCAAAAATGCATGATGGCTTCAAACAGGGCATGCTCAGTGACCTCAATGAACTCCAATGAGTTCCTGTCCCTATGGGTGGTGTGCTGTAGCATCTTCAGAGCCCAACCCTCATCAAACATTTATGGAGAGACCTGATGATGATTCAGTGCTTGAGAGGATCTACTAGAAACAGTAACAACAATATTGACTTAATCCAGGTGCGCAGAGTTTATAGAGGCTTGATGAATTGAATTTGTCCCTGTTGCCAAAGAGGCTGAATCAAGATGTCGGAGTGGTATGGGAGAATTAAAAGCAATAAGTAAAAAAAAACTCATATAGCCATACCACATGGCTTGCCCAAAAAATCCAAAAATGTGGTGTAGATACCAGAAAAGGAGCTACAGAAAGGATCAAAATGACATAATTCCAAGTAGTGCAACTATTAAAGCGGCAGTCATCAAAGTGATATGGGAATTAATATAATGGTTCGTTACACAAGCAGGTGATGAATAATGATGCCCTGATGGAAGCAGAGCAAATCCCCCTGCTACTATTACTTCTTCATAATTTGTTGCTCATAGAAATAGTTCAGATCCCTTCATTTTACTCACAATGATTTTTGAACAGGTCTTAATGATACTGTTCAGTCTGTTTCTATCTTTGAGTGGAGAAGGTTACAAGATTTTTGTCTGTAAAGGGTCTCAGTCATCCAGATCATGGTCATCTTCAGGAGTTAGATGAAGGCAAATGGACTTTCTTGGGTTAAGTTGAAGACATTTCACCTGTCATACAAGAGACTTCTGTTCAGTTAGAACGTTTTCTATAAAAGATTGATAAAAATGTAAGAGAATAATAGAGTTAACTGAAAATGAATTCAGTTTTTGAAATAGGTGAATCCTCTGCTGGCTATTATCAAATTTGTGTAAGGATCCCTATATAATCCCCTATGAACAAAGTGAGGGGGTCCGGATATTTTGTAAAGCCAAAGTTGTTGATAATTCTTCATCTGTGTCCATCTGTGTCATCTGTGGCTTCATTAAACTTAAGAGCACTGTTGGATCTTGGCAGTGGTAAACACTACTGAATGTCATTCTAGTTGATGAATGCTGATAGGACAGTTTTATATCGTGTAATATAATTTTAAATTCGAATTGCATTTGCAAATATAATCCACTGCCATGCTGCAGGACGGCCAACTGGCCGCTCAAAATACTGTTACATGTCTACCGCTGGTTTTGCTGGTCTTTAACACAATAGTAATAAATCACATTTACTGTGGTTTTTATCAATTTTTCCAATTGCATCCTTTTGTGATATTTGAGCATATTAAACATCAAACATTTTAATCACTGCAAATGCTTTTTTTCCACAGTCAAGAATGTTTCAGACAATTTTTGAGGAACCATTTCATTTTAATCCCCTATGACTTTAAAACCCCTTCTAAGCCATAATTCCTAATCCTGACTGTGGTCTTAACTCTTAACCCCAAAGCTAAACCAAACACATGTAGACATTAAGACCTAAGTCTTTTTTCTTTCCTTAATATCTGATATTTAGTTCTCATAAGCAAAGAACAAACAAACTGTGCACTTGCACAAAATGCATTGGCAGAAGATTGGGATTGCACAAATCTGCAATTTTTTTTTTAGTACAAGGCTAAAGACAGATTAGTGCTATTCTGTCTGTCAGCTTTCAAAAGAGAAACATGCTTAATCCTTATTTAATCCCACCTGCAATGGGATTGGCCAATGGCTAAGACTCTGACAGCCACTTACCCAAAAGCAGGCATTAGATGCAGACTACCACACACCTGGGTTGAGAGATAAAGAGAGAGAGAGAGAGAATTGTCTGTTTTGTCAATTCTGCATATGTTTCACTTTCTAACAATGCATGTCTAATTGAATTAAAATGAAGAAGGCGGCAAGTGGAAAAGAAATGAGTGGAGAGAAAACTACAAAGCAAGGGATGGGATGACGAATAGAAAAGATGAAGAGAAGCCAAAAAAGAGAGAACTATGATAATTCAGGTAACTGCATGGAACCTGACAAGAACTTGAGGAAGAAATGAAGTAATACTGACACAGAGTGGAAGGCAGAAACCAGGGAGGTTAGATGGCATTATTTAGCATGCTGCTTTCACAGAGTGTTTAGTTTTAATTTAGTTTAGAGAAGGCAGAACACACCACCATGTAAGGGTAAGGATGTAAGATGTCAGGGTTAAGGCAAAGCTCGTTTGACCGGAATACATATTGATATATCGCAGCAGGAAAGGTTTGTGTGTAAATTATAATTTCCAAAATGCATTGAGCAGCTTTTAGTTTTAGGGTCCTGCTGTCTTGCACACCATGCAGTTCACTGTCACACTCGCTCAAGTGTCCCATATCTCAGTGAGACATTCGGATGTAAAAAAAAAGAAGACATTATTACAGTTATTAATAGCTGCAGTCACTCAATGTAACAGCTCATGTTTGAGTTATATTTTCTCTTTCTGTGCATTTTTAGTTATTTCCTGCTTTATTTTCTACTCACTGCTCTCTCTTATTTCAGGTCACTTCACTTCCTGCCATTTTGTGTCTTCCTTACCTGTGCTGATTGTTTACCCACCTGTTTAGCAACATTATTCTAATGTCTCTACACCATCTACTGTAAAACCCGTCTTAGTCTTTTGGTTGCAGAGTGAACTCTGAAGCAGTGAGACTTGTGATTTGATGTTCAAGTGAGAAGTAAATGGTTTGTGTTTATGTAGTGCTTTTCTAGAATTGATGACCACTCAAAACTACTTTACACTACAGTTTTGCCATTAACCCATTCTCACCCACAAATGAGGAAATGAGGAAGATGATCAATGAATGGTGTAGGCAAAGTCAGTAGCCTGGTGTTAGATCTAAGCACAACAAACACCTGATTAGGACTTGGTAAAGAGCAGGAGTTATTTTACTCAACATTTTCTCTATTAAAAAAAACAATAGAATGCTCTCATAACACTGTAACATTCTCAACATACTTGAAAACTACATTGCAGTTTTTCAGTTTTTCTGGGTGACCGGGCAGCCTATCAACTTTGATTTAACCTTGATGTCGTGCAAAGGCCTCTGAACATTTATAATAGACAAATGCTTATGCTACAGTATTTGGATTAAAGACCATCCACTCCAGAGACTTATTGCTCTCAGGTCAGTGTTACAGGCTTCATCTTACATAATAATAAAAAAAAGCTATGTGTCTTCTTTGTCATTATTGAGATGCTTCATGCTAGAGTCTGCAAGTGTGACAATGGCCAGCTAAATTTTATGACTATATAATATAATTACTAACCTTTGGCGATGATCTGTGCTTCAGCAGTGTATGTTTCGCTGGCTTGTTTGGTCAGTTAGGCCTTGTTTAGACTGAAGCCCAAACTGGATTTGTAAGCATATCTGATCAGAATCTGATTTTCCTGATCACATTGTAAGTGTTGTCTCTTCTAAGACAGACCCACCCCCCAGATGGCTACCAGGCACTTCAATCCTTATATCACATTTTTTAAACAATTGTTTTTCACTGCGTAGATTGTTTAACACGCCTCCAGTTAACTTCCATTTCTTCGGATCTATCTCGTCGTCGTTGTCGTTCGGGTCATGCCGACGCAGAAGACACTCTGAAATTCTATCTGAGCGACCTAGAAATTCAGATTGAAACTGATCTGTAAAAATCCGATCAGAATCAAATTCAAAACCACTTCTGCATGTGTTTTGAATTAGCTTTGGAAAAAAAATCGGATCTCTGTGTTTTTTTTTAGTTGTCCAGACTTCCCAAATATTCAGCTAAGATACAGTCTGGATATATTTAACAATCCAATTTGGCCTGCAGTCTGAATAAGGCCTTAGTGAGACAGAAGACACTAGCCAGTCATTCCATGTCCTCTGCCGACACCAATATTTATTTTTCTCAGCAAAAAATTGACTCAAGGCAGAAGGTAGACCCACAAAGCAGACTTGGAGACAGGAGTAAAAGTTCACCCAATCCTTTGTCAAGCTGTAGTCAGTAAACAGGCAAAGGTATAGTCACAAGCAGCTGTCACAACAAACTCACTAGAATAACAGTAGAAAACACTGGAGCTCTCACACTGGGGTGAAGAAGATCTAGCACTGAAGGAAGGACAGACAGCTAGAATAAACAGGGAGGGAACAGGTACAGCACATTAGGCCGTGGCAGGTAATCACAAGATAAACAATGATAAACAAAACAAAATTCAGGTAACTTTATGGGACCCGACACTTCATTATTAATAGCTATCAGGTTGTGAAGAGGATTTTAAAAAAATAAGATGCAAAGTGTTTCAGAAACACATTACTAACACTAACTTTAACAGAAGATTGTGGATATACAAATAGATGTACTGCTCATGCATAGTTGTTCATTAGACTTATACCTTCCACCCTTGCACTATAGCTCCAATTTCTTTGTGTGTTGTTGTAACAGTCAATACTAACCCTGGCTGCAAGTGGGACAGTATAGCCAACCTTGTAATCTTGTAATCTAGTGACTTAAAGCACAAGTAAGTAAAAAGTAAGTAAAGAGAAATCAAGATATTTCTCTTAACTAATCATTGCCTGTTTTAGCAAATCCTTGTCTTTATCGGTGGAAATTCCTGTAATTTGTTCACCCTCTCTGCCTCTTAGAAACCACTTTGAAATTCACCTGTATTATAACAGCTCCATATTATGACAGCTACCCACTCCCCACGAGTCAACCCAACAGTGGCAATACTGACATCAAATTTAATGCTTGCCTTTTTTTTTTTTTTTAGAAAATTAACATTAAATGGAATTTGTCGAGAGGCAATCTGACCTTAACAGATTTTATTTCACCTTCTCACTAGTTCCTGAAACAACAGACCTCTCCACACCCCTTTTGCTCCCCATATATTGCAATTTTAGGTCAGAGCACAAGGAAAACAAAAACAGATCAGTGATAAAAAAAAAAATCCATTTGCTGTGGAATAGAGACAGGCAGGCCTCAGTCCAGTGATCCACCTACGTCAGTCTTCCAAGGAAGGGTGCTATAAAGAGAGGAAGAAAGAGAATGACACACACATAGAATAAGAGAGAGAGAAAGACAAACAGTGATCACACCAGGTTCTCCATATTGGTGACTCAGCTCCTGTAGCCGGTAAACTGACTCACAGCCAGTTCCACTAACACAGACTCAGTCTGCGTGTGCCACAGCCTGTTACAGAAAGGAGACCTAACAGTGCATTTTTTTTTTACTACATCAGAAATTAAGTAAAGAAAGAAAAGGGAATAATTTCATGAAAACCATGAAAAGCATCTAGTAACAGTGTTTATCCTCTTGGCTGAATTTAGTTTAAATCTGTAGTAGGCAGTATCACCAGTAAAACAGTTAATTGTTAAATCTCATGCCCTTAGGTCATTACATAGGCAGCCTGGTCTCCTAGAAAACAGTGCTATTTTAATTTTCTGCAAACCATGGGGAATGTCACATGTTTGCGATTACGCTAAAAGCATTATGAAATGATTGATCAGTAACAACCAATATATTTTATCCACCACAGCTTTAAGTAATCTATCTCAGGCTTTTTTAAATGCATAATGACAATGAAGATACTGTGGTGTCATTTGTGATGATCCTTTTTTATTTGCTTCTTGTCTGTGGGAAGCTTATGCCTGCTTATGCCTGACAACTATCTCTGGTAAACTGAAACTTTGCTTTATTAAAAAATTCCTTTGAATATCAGCACAGTAGGAGGCATGGAGCGAAGCATAGAAGAGAGAAAAGAGAATCAAAAAATAAGAAGATGCCAACTGCTGTAAAACACCCAAGAAGCAGAAGAATCCTTGCACAGCGTGCAGCCATTTCACATGACTTTGCTTTTACTTTGATCCACAAATAGGATATGTGCTCTTTATATTTTTTATAGTTCGGAGTTTTCTATTGTGAAAATCCCCCCCAAAAGCATATCCCTGAACTAACTGTTGAGTGAAGCTGTAGCAGTCAAAACACATTTTTTTGAAAATGGACCAGTACGACTGAAGACTTCTTTCTGCTATCTTTAATCTCGACAGCAAAGCAAAAACTTTTTCCCAAGTTTATTCTCCAGAGGCTGCATTATAGAGATGGGAATACAGTTTAAAACATGTTGAAACTTAATCTGCTGAATTATATTTCATTAACCAACTACACAAACGTATAAGTTTCAATAACAAACCTATGGTTTGGACCAATATCACCACTACTTGGTCCAGTGTCACTTGTGGCAGTGCTTCTGGAGCCCAGCAGGGGGCAGCAGAGGCCTGACACGATGCTGGTGTATGGCCTGTATGAGGTTGACAAGAATGCCACCCTATGATTGTGTTGAAATCAATTACAGACAGGTCGGCCTGTTTTTTCTTACAAAAAAACCCTACACTAAAATTACATATACTGTATACAATAATGAAATTAGATTTCATGTTAAACGAGATTAAACATGTTAAAGGGTTAGTTTAGACAAACATTGAACAGAACTTTATTGATTACCCAAGTTTTTAATTGTGCAGTCCAGGAACATTTATGT
The DNA here is from genome assembly GCA_016785285.1 of Brachirus orientalis. Classification (NCBI taxonomy): domain Eukaryota; kingdom Metazoa; phylum Chordata; class Actinopteri; order Pleuronectiformes; family Soleidae; genus Brachirus; species Brachirus orientalis. Next base: position 7,768,251 of record JAFBJR010000194.1, on the reverse strand, counting down.
CTCAAGGCAATGCATATTAAAGCTGAAATAGAGAACTTTTGGCTTTATCCCATCATGATGTTAAAACTGACTGCATAATGTCTCCTTCTTCTTCTTCTGCTTCCAATCTTGCCTTGATCCTTGTGTCCGCCTCTCGTACACCAACCGCCCTCATGTCCTCCTTCACAACATCCACAATCCTTCTCTGTGGTCTTCCTCTTTTCCTCCTGCCTGGCAGCTCCATCTTCAACAGGCTCTGTCCAATATGTCCACTATATCATGGACTTGACCAAACCATCTCAACTGTGCCTCTCTTACTTTATTTTCAAACTGTTCAACCCGAGCTGTCCCTCAAACATGCTCATTTCTGGTCTTGTCCATCCTGGTCACTCCCAAAGAAAATAATCTGACTGCATAATGCAATGCTGGGAAAAGAAAACTGTTCTCCTATAAATCTTGCTGTCACTGTTCTCTTGGTCACAAGGATGAGGTTTAAGGGGGAAAATATGCTCAGTGCACAACACATTATTTATCATGCCATGAAGAAAAGTGACTGTGTCCGTAAAGGCTGAGCATAACAAACTGCTGAGTTGTTATACTGCTGAGTATAACAAACACACAGAACCACTAAGGACAAAATAGCATTTATTGTCTATTGTGTCTGACATCTGAAAACGGGCTGTGTCAAGCAATACAATCAGACCTGACAGAGGGAGTTTAATTTGTGAGCCAAACGAGGCAAACCAATCATGAGTTAAGTGAGACGGCTTCATATGTCATGCTGAAAATACCCAGAACTGCCAAGAAAAGTTTTAGAGGTATAGATTCTACTGCTAAAAATATACCTGGATGTTAATTAGGACTTTACAGTAATATGGCTGCTCTAAGTTCCCTGGATGCAGCAAGGACAAGTTATACTATGGTAAAGGACAGATAAACACATACTCTACCTAAGTACTGTAGAAAAAAAACTTGACATTCCTCTATTTATGTTACTGGGAAGGTCAGATAAAAAATGCAGATTAAATGCATTAATAAATGCACATTGTATCAAGTTATAGCAAGAAATCTGATGACATGACAGTGCCGGGGCCCACAACCAATATGATATATAAATGTTTTTCCTTGTGCCCAACTGCAGAGGTTGTTAAGGCTCTTCTGTTGTGAAATGAGCATAATATTTTTTTATACTCATGTCACAGCAGATGTAGGAGTATGTCTTCATTGTACAAAATGATAGTTGGAAGTGGATATAATGTATTAGCATCATTAGGCCGACGATGGCGAAATGTTGCACGGATAGTGTATGAGTAAATGCAGTGAATGGTAAACATGCATTGTAAACACCAGGAGAAAAATATTTCAGTAAAAACCCGGGTTGTGATGACAAATATTTGTTTGCAATAACTGTGAGGACAGATTGATGTGACATTTGTGCCCATTTAGAATTAGATTATAGGATAAGAGTAAGTGAAGGGGCTGGGTAATACATTATATCTCTGAGTGTCCTCACAACCAGAGACAGGTATATGTGACTAACTGGAAATGAGACACAGAAAGTGTCACGGAGAGAGACAGACAGACAGAGAGAGAGAGAGAGAGAGAGAGAGAGAGAGAGAGAGAGAGAGAGAGAGAGAGAGAGAGAGAGAGAGAGAGTTGAAAATCCCTGGAGACTGGGATTTATAGAGAGAAAGGGAGAGGGGGGAGGGAGAAACAGTAGCAGGAGCAAGAGCAGACGGACGTCCAGTTAAGTCGCCCGTCCGGAAAGACACGAAGGCCGATCTGTGACGAACGTCGCCGAACATTTTAACTGAAAGTAGACGCTTTTATTAACTGTTATTTAACAGCTGCAGATAGATATATAGATAGGAAGAGAAGAGAAGAGAAGAGAAGAGAAGAGAAGAGAAGAGAAGAGAAGAGAAGAAACCGGAGAGAGGAGGTGGAGATAACCGAAGCAGGAGGAGGACGGACGGACGGAACAGGGGGAGAGAGAGGAGGCTGGAGAAGGAGAGAGGCAGAGGAAAGGGAGGATTTTTTTTGGCTGAAGTTTGGTTCCGCTCTGCCGTACCGTATTTCATGTCTGCTCCTCGGACTCTTTAAATGTTGAACTTGATGGGTGTTTTAAACACCACCGCCACCAATGTCTCCTGTACTTGTAACTGCAAACGCTACACCTCCCTCCAGAGCATGGAAATCAGTGAGTAAACTTCCATTTCAGCACTTACTTTCGTTTGTTTGTAGTTCATTAGCTTTTTTATAGTCTGTGAGCGTAAATCGCAGTAATGAGGGTACACACTCAGTAATTCTGGATTTTTTTTTTGGCTTTGTTTCATCGGCTCATAGATTTGATGGTTTCTTTTTTCATAGTTTGTGCAGTACTTGTCATTGTATGTGCTTTTATACCCAATTCAATGCTCTCTATGATGAATCCATTTAATGTTAGTTTGAACATGACAGAAGTTTAGGTTTTTGGACATTAGAGCGGCTGCTTTTCCCTCAACAACACTGCTGTCTGAAGTCCAGACTGCTGCTAGCATAAAGACTAAAATACGTGAAGTTTCCTCGTCCTTTTGAGTTTGAACTTGACCCAACAACAGAATCTTCTAGTTCCCATAACCAGTGCCGAACTGAATATAACCCTGTGTTGTTCCGTTCATGTGATTTATAGCCTGTTTTCAGCTGCCTGCTTCACTGTGTACGGCGAGTTCGACAAATACGGTGCTTTTTCCGGCCGGGTTCCAGGTCCGTTTGTTAGTGTGCTGCTGTCTTGCTTTCTGATCTTAACTAACTCCATTTGAAGAAGATAACCCACACTTTGTCGAGTTTTAACGGTACAAATGAGGCTTCGCGTGTGTGGAAACTGTCGGGTAGTTGCCGCGGAGGAGTGTGGACACAGAGTATCAGGCGAAAGGTGGATTTTAATTGTAGAAAGGGGGGGGGGGGGAGAGGAGGAAGTTTTGTCGCCGCTTCGTCATGTCGAGCAAAGCCAGACGTCTGTCTAGCCGTCTGCCTGCCTGCGTGCGCGCGTGCACATGCGCGCATACCCCGGAGTGTGTATGTGCCTGGTATTCCTTATGTTATGGGGACCTAAATCTGTTTACACAGTCACATTATGGGGACTGGACTTCCTTATGGGGACACAATTCAAGTCTCCGTAACGTGGATTACTGCGTTTTAGGGGGAAGACATGTTTTAAAGTTAGGCTGGGGTTTTGGGTTAGGTTAAGGTCAGGGTCAGCGTTAGGGTTAGGGCACCAGTAATTATGGGTAAGGTTAGATTAAGTCTTCAGGAAATGAATGTAAGTCAATGCAATGTCCTTTGAAGTCATGGAAACCGGTGTGTGTGTGTGTGTGTGTGTGTGTGTGTGTCGTATTCTGAAAATCTTTGTCCCCTGTGAATGTTTGTGCAGTATATAAGTCTACTTTAATGTGTTTTTGAAAAGAAGACCCAGTTGCAATAGAACTTTCTGTAGTGTGTTAGTCCATCAATGAGGTGTTCATTGAATAATTTGGTCAAAAGGAAAGAAGATCATGGTCTGGTCTTTTGTCAGAGCAACTGCACCAAACGTAAAGACACTGAGTTTTCAAATAAGCGGTGATTTTTGGAAATTATTTTCTGTGGCACAAAAACTATGCAGATCTTAGGGTCAGTGCCATAGTCTAGATTACTTACAATGATAATAACCCCTTCAGTTACAGTCGGACCACTTTGTGTGCATGGACCCAAATTCACACATTCTCCTCACAGCTCCCTTAAGTCCAAACTGAACGCACATACTTAAAATATCTTATAATATAATATAATATATAATATCGTTCTGTCTGGTCACCTGCTGCAAACCTTAATAATAATATTCAAACACAGAAAAACACACAAACACAAAAAAATAGCCATCACATATGTAACCAGGTTCATAATAAACGAGCTAAAAGACAATTAATCATTCTATGCTGACTATAACGTGAAAACCCTGTCATATTAAAACAGGATTATACCTTCTTGAAATTGCCTTGATAAATTTGTAACAGTTTTTTTTATATTACTGCATTGCATTTGATTCTCCATGCCCTGGATTTAAGGGACTTTACTCACACCATGAACTATATCTATAGAGCACAAATCCAAGTACTTATATGTCCACATAAATCAAACAGGGGTGATGCGGCAGTAGCAATAACTATCAGTCAGTTTAATACAAATTGCTTGGATGTGTAACAGAAGGACATGATAAGAATGCATGCACACAATAACACACACACATAATTCCTCTGTCTGAGAACAGGCTCGATGTTTAGTCTGGACAGCAGATGGAGGGAAACAGATAAACCAAAAGAGGAGAGAGTGGTGACTGCAGTGATGGTAGATGGTAAAAAAAGAAGAGTGTTGTTGAAATGATGGAAAATAGGAACAATGTGTTGAGCAGGGAGAAAAGCACTGAAACTGAGCAAACAAGGAGAGACATGCTGTAGTGAGGGAAAAGTCATCGTTGACTAGATGTTGAAGGGAAACTTGCAATGCCTGTAAATTAAAACAAAAACAGGGTAACACTGAAGATGTGTCAGCTGTGCCAGACAGTTTGCACTGGAATGTGATGGGAAAGATGAAAGTCAAAGTAAAAAAGTTCAACACAGGATAACTCACACTACACACTTGAGATGAAGTGATCAAAGGAGCCGATAAAAAATAATGGGTTCCCTACATTTTTACTTCAAAAGACCAATCTGGGAAATGAACTCTCATTTTTTTTTTTTACTGTCACAAAAGCTAAAGCTGCCTGTTGGAGTCAGTTCACCTCAACTAAAAAGAAAACATTAATTTGTCCATGTCTGGCTACTGTGGTGTGTTAACAAAAGGCACAAAGGGAAATTTTGGCATGATGAGACTATGTACAAAGTTAGTGCTCAGACATGAATAAATGCAAATTTCACAATATTTATGACAAAAGATATGACTGACGTTACACAAATAGCTTGAAGAAAATGCAACATTTTGAACTCGAGAAAGATTTGAATGACACAATGGACAGACACACACGTTATCTCCTGTACATGATGACATTAATGTTAAAGTTAATGGTTTGCCCCATTTGGGTTCAATTTCTCAAAATATAATTTACCCTCATTACTGGGTTTCAGAGAACTGGTGGTTAAAAAAATGAACAAAAACACAATATACAATATGACCCGATGAACAGAGTTACTAATTTCTTTTCCATTTATCCAAAAAAGTGTACTGTTGTGTGTTGTAAGTGCAAATAAACCAGGTTTTAGTTAACCTGACTCATGTTAAACTCAATCATCTATCTATTTTTTACTCCTGCACATCCTCTCATCTGGATCTGTGATGCTGTAAATGTAAAATTACATATACCTGCTATGCCCATGCACACACACGCACACATGCACACACACCTGCTCTGAGTGTCAGACGCCACTTAGCACATGACATCAGCATTACTCATTGGCTAGCCGTGTGTGAGTGTGTGAGTGTATGGTGAAGTCATTGCTGGTATCAGCTCTAAAGAATGATTTCCTTCTAACAGCCTGGTTTTCCTGTGAATTTGTTATTTAATGTCTGGTCGCTTGACATCAACACCTCCAGCGTATGTTTCTGTTGCCAAGATAAATACTATACAGTGCTTGTGTGTGTGTGAGAGAGAGTGTGTGTGTGTATGAGTTCAGCTGGAGGGTAGCAGCGTTTATTGAATTTGAGGAAACGAGTCAGACGTGGCAGAACATGGAGAGTTGTTCCCCTGAAGGCACCAGTAAGCCTAAAGGCAGATGTCTGGTCTCATTTTGAATGGTCAGTGAGAATCTCTTTAATAGCAAAGCAGAATTTGAAATGTAACTGAAATATCCCTAATTTAATACATATGGGGTTGATTCAAGATCAAACCAAATTGAGAAAGTTGTTAATGGAAATAAAAAAAAAAGTTTCTAAAAAGAAAATGCTGCAGTGAATGTGAGTTTTACTCTAGGCATTAATGTAATGTTCATCAATTTAACCAAGATAAACACCAAAGAAACCACAAGAGATTTTGTTACAATGGACTTGTGTTATAGTGATAAAATAATAGGGCTCCTGTTGCATTCGAGTTTTTTAGTCACTTCCACTGTATTAGAGCTGCATGAGATTATTAAGTGATCATATCAAAAATGTTCAGCTACTGTTCTGGACATCATGTCATCTTTGTTTTTGTTTGTTTTCTTAGTTGCAACATCACTTCTGATGACAAGCACCAGTAGTCATATTCATTTTATTTTTATCTTGATAGAAAAGTTACTCTCACATCGGAAATTCCTCTTTGATATTGTCATGTGTCATTTTATCATTTTCAATCACTAAAAAAAAAAAAAAACACCTCCACTTTCTATTGAAGTTGCAGCCCCCCATTCACACAGAGAAAATGTTCCTGAGAAAGGCAGTTCCTATTGACAGCATGTCTTTGATACTATCCGTACCTGAAGTAACTTAAACACCGTTTAACTGAAGTAACTGTCATACAGGTGCCGTCACTATAGCTTAGTGGGAACAGCATGTGGAAATTAAAAAAGAGACAACTTCATCAGTTCAGGCTCAGTTTGTCCACACTGTCCTTATATTGATACGTTTTACATGGATGTCACTAAATAGGCAATTGATCTCATTCTTTTTACACGAGTTTCTTTGAGAATATTCCATTCTGTAACATTTTACAGAGCATAATCTGATGATCTGTTCATGATGTGGCAGCTGCTTTTCCGATCTGCTTTATATTACACATCTCTCTTATTTTCACAGGGTGGCAATACTGACACCAATATAGCAACCTGGATTATTTACCAGTACTCATAATCAGTCATGTTAGACCTTTTAATCAATAAAGTGGTTAACAACACATTTTTGCTGTTGCATTTACCACTTTGTATTTCAGGCAATTACAAAGAATGAATCTCTAACTGTTTAAATATGTTCTGCGCCCACAACATGAAATACTGTATCTGGTTTTACATTTTTCTCTTTTCAATATCCGATCCAGTGATTTTGACTAGTATCAGGCTATAACTGGTCAATTACAAGTATCGTATGAGCTCATCCCTAATTTTACATGGGGGTTTGTCCTGGAAAAGTGTCATAGAATATATCTTTATATATGCTAAATGCTTGTCATCTAAATGCCAGGATTTTTCAGTAAAGACCCACACATGTTTTGGTCCTGCAAATATTTCACAATAAACATTTGTTTAAAAAACGCAATGGTTTATCCATTTGTTTCAAACACTAGCGTGCTTTTACTTTGAAAAGCTTACAGGACATGTGTTTGGGACACATGTGACAGATGTAGACATTGCAACTATGATGAAAGGGATGCACAGGGATGCACAAATTAGACCTTTGCTGATATCCCATATACCAATATATCAGGAATGCTTGGGCCAAACTCAATCTAAACTCCTCAACATTTTTGATTTTAGTTCCATGCTGTAATGTCTATAACATAATCTGATTATTGGTTTTATTATATGCAGATTCAGACAACTTTGTTGAATCCTAGAAGGGTACTGCATTGGCAGCTCATCTTATTCCCACTAAGATAACTGGATTACCTTATACAGTATTCTTTACATTGTCCATGTCTGATGAAAATGAAAACGTTGCCGTCCATGTAATCCCAGTCATTGACATAGAGTATTTACACTGATGAGGGTGAGGCTTTTTTGTCAGGTAACTTATGACATTATGACCATTCTGAATGTTCAAACGTGGACAAAACTTAAAAGTCAGTGTTTGTCATACTTGTCACTGTCTCATCTATGACTTGCCTTTTATCTGTCTGTCCTTGTCCAGTGAATAATGGAATTTATGTAATTGAACAAGTTTTGGCTGGCCTCCTTGTCTTATTATGTAGTAGACCTCTGTCTGGCTGTATTAGACTGAGGTTGTGTGTATGTGTGCATATAGTTATATGTGGACGTACTGCTTGTTTGTCTACTGATTTCTTGTCTGTGTGAGTATCCCTGTGTTAATTGACAGGGGAATTACTAAAATAAAAGATTTCTGTGCTTTCGTCCTGTCAGCAACAGACTCTTTTAAATACTCATGTAGGATAAACAGACAGTAATTTGTCTCAGAAGAAGAAAAGGTCACCCACTCACCACATGACACTTTCAGTCATTGGTGCAGTTGCAGCAGCAGATGAAGATGAAAAAATGCCATGTTTCATGATTCCTCCTTCCTTCTGCTTTCTTCCTTGCTCTCTTTCATTGATGATGTTACTCAAGTCATATTTGGAGCACTTTGGTTTAGATGGACATGAATTTTCCTGGTTTAAATATCAGCACAAGGGTTTAAGGATTTGGGGATAATCTAACAAAAGCAAGAACAATATATATCTGAAAATATAATATAATTAAAGAAAATCTCTTTTCTGACAGATATTGTGATATAGTTCAAAGTCAAACTTAAGCACAGAATTACTGTGTAATAGAGTTAAAACATGGTGGAACATTACACATGATACCATCATAATAATTTTTCAGGTATGAGCCTTCAAAGGCATAAATAGTTAGCAACAACATGTTGGTATTAATGTTTTTAAAGTTGCCTGATTTGTTGGATTTAAATAATCAAACACATTAATGAGCATGAACATAGCACATGTTGCATTTCCTGTGTGTGTCATCTTAATATGTCTTTTTCTCCTGGAGTTCACTCAACAGCAGTAGAGTTTTGGGATCAGGATAAAGACGTATGAAGTGTTTATCGTTACGTTTTATGAAATACTTTGAAAAACTTATGAAAAGGTTTGTGTCAATCACAATACTATATTCTCAGTGGAATACTTAAATAAGAAAGACTAATTGAAAACAATATTTTGATTTTTATTTATATCTGCCTTTGGTGGTGAATCAGAAAGTTAATTTGCGAGCCTGTTCTCAGCTGTTCATTAATGCACGAGTTAGACACTGAATGCAAACGGACACACACACACACACACACACACACACACACACACGAGAGAGAGAGAAACAATAAGACATCAGCATGGTTTCATCATGCATATGTAGATGCATGCAGCAATAGTGTCTGGGTGTCAAGGTCAAGGTCACTTTTACTTTGGGGGTTGTTTGCTTGTATGTATGTGTGTGTGTGTGTGTGTGTGTGTGTGTGTGTGTGTGTGTGTGTGCCCTCTGTGCATATGATCTGCATATAACACAGTGTTCAGCTGAGGCCCTTGTAGTCTGATGGACCTATATTGTCCCATTAATTAGTCTAAAGTCAGCGCTGGCTCTATATGTCTGTCTCGCAGTGTGAATAAATCCATACAGAGACTGTCTGAGGACCAAGAGGCTGTGCTATAAATAAAGACTATGACTGTCCTCTAGCTTTTTGCACATACAGTTTGAAAGAGGTTGTCTCTTGTTTTTCATTAATTAGTCAGAGGCAGGGGAGAACCCCCTTTTTGGCTGCTGGGTCTAAATGCATTTATTGTTGTCTGTTTATGCAGTTTAAAAACAGAGTCCGTGGTTACTGTTTTGTGTTTTGTTGCATTGTATATTGTTATCCAGCATCACTGTTGTCTCGTAGTGAGTTTCTGTTAATTAGTCAGAGCCAGTTTTAACTGCTCTTTGCTTTCCTAAACATCAGATTATATTATAGACTATAGACTTTTTATATACTTTTTTTTCACCAGTGTATGCTAGTTTGTTTGTTTTATTTGTCTATTATAGTGGGAAAAGTATTAATTAAGCTGACTTCCACAACATTTTGTGAGGTGGAACATAGGCTAGGGTGGAGCTCAATTAACTTTGATACAAATCCAGAATTGTATCTCGTAACTTGAGTAGTATAAACAAACATGAGGTATTTTGTTGCAGATTCATATCAGTTGGAAGAATGGACTATGGGTCTTGGCAAATGTCTGCATACTACTAAGGTTCACTCTAGTTTTTGTTATTTAGTCAGATTCTGGATAAATCACTGTTTGGCTGTTTTGTCTTATAAACAGTGACACGTCAAGCTTCCTTTAACTAGCCTGAGTCACAGGACTCGGTGTTTATCTCTTCATTCTCAAAATATATGAAGTCACTACAGTCTGTGATATGAACACAGTCTTTCATGAATTACTTAAAATGTGCTTCTGTAATCTTTTGGTCTGACATACTGTAGAAACATAGAACTAGGGCTGCAGCAGTTTAATAAAATGATCAACTAATTACTAAATTAGTAGCCAGATTTTTTTGATATTTTTCAGCTTCTAAAAGATGTATGTGTTCTAGCCCGAGGTCGAACCAAAATAAAGAGAAGTACTGCCAATGCCAATGTGCCTTCATCTCTGAACAGAGGAGTGGTAATAAGTTGAGGTTTACATAAACATATAGCAGATGATTGCCATTACTCATTAAGATATTCATGTGTGTATGTATGTAAAGTCTTGGTGTGTTTTTGCATATGAAACTGAGGTTGTGCTGCATCTGCAGACAAGAGCAAGTGAAGCCAGGCTGTCTAGGTCTCTGGGAGGGCAGAGGTTAGAGGTCAGGTCAGGAGAAGGCAGGGAGGAGGAGGGATGAAAGGTTCAAGAAAATGGTCTGGATTTGAAAGAGTGGGAATGTGTGTTTGTTTGTATTTAGTTATAGTTGCTTGTCATTGTTTTCACTAGCCGTCATTTCCTTTATGTTGAGGTCATTTTCATATTGTTTGCACAAACAGCACGTCATTCCTCATTATCACTCTCCCCCTGTGTATGCCCACAAGTGGAATGAATGACAAAGTGTATATTCAGAAGATAAGTGATAATTATTGATTTGGAGTTAGTCAACACTTCAAAATGTTGTTCTGCCAAGATGTTCAGTGATGCTGCTAAAATAGTAATGCTGTGCTCACACAACTATTCATCGTGCATGATATCATATATTGTGTTATTTTGTATGATTTTTTTTTTTTAATTGAATGCGTGGTCAAGAGAGTGATACTGACATGTTCTCGGCACAGGGATGTATATGAAGCAAGTGGTTGAGTTGCCTTACACTACAGTGTGTCACACATGCAATGTGTGGCATAGTTTTCCCGCAAAGCATGAGCCAGGAAACCGAGACGTTACTCAGTTCCTATGATTGGTTGTGACTGCTAGGCTGAGTGTAGACAAGGAGACATTTTAGTCTGCAAACACAAGCTCATGCATTCCACCCCCATACATGACATACACATCCATGACCGTGGGCTTGACCTACACACACACACACACACACACACACACACACACACACAGACTTGTCTGCTTCCTCCTTTTCCCTCTGGCCAATAAACAGCTGTGACCACATAATTTGCATAGTAAAACACATGCTCAGGCAACACTGCGATTTCATCCCTTTGTTTATATTATTAACAATTATCATTATAATATAAACTCAACCAACCCCTTGTGCATTATGCCTGTGCGCATGATGCTCAAGCAGTTGGTATTGTGAACACCCAGCAAGTTGCAAGTAAAGCTCCACCTCTCTGACAGCAAGCCCCTCGCACTCAGATTATCACAATCACACACATACATGCACACACATAAAAAATAGACTTAACTGTGTTCAACTAAGTGCAGATTCAAAGAACACATGCACAGATGTAGTCAGATTTACATTCATGTTAAAGATATGCTGTAATTGTTTTAGGCTTTCAAAGTAGAAGGACAAGTGCTGAAACCTGATGGGACTTTTTGTGTCCACAATCAGACTTAAACTAGCAAAACTGTTTCTACTTTTGCATTTTTTTTTCATTTGGCAGACTCAAAAGGATTAACAGTCTTTTTGACTTTGTTTATTATTGGATTAATTTAAAGTCTTGTAAAATAAAAAAAATATATCTCCTGTCACAGCCTATTTGGAAAAAAGTTATTCTATTATCCTATAAATAAATGTAATGTAAATATAGTGACAAAGTCACCAAGTCACTAACTGGCAAAGCTGTTTGGTCTGCTTTATGATAAAATTTATTTTCTTTCCTTTATCTTCCATACTTTCCCTTGGCTTGGTCCATTCTTGGTGCCTTTCCACTACACAGTTCCAGCACGACTCTGCACAGCTCGACTCTACTCATACTCATACCAGATTCCCAGCGAGCTGAGCCGATACTATATGTGATGTCTCTGCAACTGGTTGGCAGTGAGAGTCGTTACTGGAAGAGTCATGAGCATGACGTCCGACACAAGAATCAAACAGCACAATGCTGAACTGTTGATTGAAAAGCTTTAAAAATCGCAAAAATGTGTTAATCTCCAACATTCATCAAGGACATTTCTAAAATCTCAATATTTAACAGAGGAGTCTGGTGTATTTAGCGACAGCGCTGCTGAAAGCTGGCAATCATGAGCTGCGGTCATGAGCCATGTCACAACGAGTTTAGTGACTGTGTCAGATGGAGTTTGTGCTCCAGTCAAGCATGACAGGAAGTATCTTTAATGAACTGATTCTGTTTATTCAGTACACCAAAAAGAACTGCTTTGCTCTTCCCTACTTTATGTGTTTGTGTTACGTATAAAATTACTTCGCGGAAGTTTGATGCAGCCATGCAGCATGGACCTCTCCCACATCGAGGAGGTACTGTTTTAATGGAAAAGGACACAGTAGAGTTGAACCATGCCGTCCTGAGTCGAGCTGAGCCGTGCTGGAACCGTGTAGTGGAAAAAGTCCCATCTGTCTCTGTGATTTTATACATTATACTGTGTACTATGTGCTCTCCATTTTTGTTGTTGCAGGGCTACAGCACCACTTACAGGCCTGGCATTTGCCTTTTGCATTTGTTTCGGGGGTTTAGTGTGGATGGAGACATTTACTGAAACAATGCCGTGTTTACAGAAACTATTTCAAAAACAACAAAGAAAAAAAAATGTTCTAAAATCTTCTACCAAATGTTGCCTTAAGCACATTCTGTTTGTTCAGTTAAACTCCAAAACCTCAAAAGGAAGATTAGGAGTAAAAAAGAGTAGGAAGTTCTTAAATAGTTGTTGTCTGTTCTTTGGAAGACAACAGTGTGGACAGAATCCTGCTACAGGAAGTAAAATCCAAGCAGATATGTGTCCTGAAAATAAAAGCCTCCATCGTACCTTACTTGACAGATTCTTGGCAACATCAGAAACACAAATGCTGCTCGCATTGTGTCCAACAACCTCCCACACCCCGTTCACTGGAGAGCTCCATGCCAGCTGGCACACACACACATATAGTATGTTTATTTGAAGCCAATATTGTTGTGCATTTTGTAGGCACCAAGCCAGTTTCCCCAGCTTGTTTGCCATCCATCCATCATTAAGCATTCATGACCGAGCTACAGATCCACTCATGGTTAACGTTTCTGACACTTGTGCTGCATAGTTGACAACTCAGTTCACAGGCAGCTGTAAAATTTAGTGCATAGTGAATTCATTTTGATCCCTCACACACATACTGAGCATGTTTTGGGTTGTTGCCAGGCATCATATGAAAACAACCGACTTGGGAATTTTAGAAATTTAGTTTCTTAACAAATAAGCCAGTGAAAATCCGACACCGAATCCTCAGACAGTTACGTATTTTCATTTATTTTTAAATTTTGCTTCAGTACACCATCAGTTTCTGGGGTTTTTTTTATTTGTAACTTTCTTTGCTATGCTTCATTTGAATGGCTTTGTTATTAGGATCTTGTTTGGGTTTCCATGGAGGTTTGTTTTGTCTAAAGTAGTGCTTATCTCTCTCTCTCACACACGAACAATGTGAAGACACAAAAGTAAAGACAAGCTGATTCATGCGAAGGATAAAGTGAGGATATTGGCTAATTTGTGCCGGGTCTTTGTGGAAGAAAAGATTATTCAAAAACAGGTGTTTCCAGTGTTTCCCAGTGTAATCCACTGAGCTGTTCTGGTGAGGCATGTGAGGTTTTGTCTTGGTAGAGCATTGTTTACATTTGTTGTAAAGCTCAGTGTAAGTCCATGTAGAAATAAGATTGTATCTATTTTAAAAAGTCAAAAAGTTTAGAAAAGATAAGCACAGCCACAAGGCTCTGTAAATCTCTGTAAAGATTCAGACTGAGGGTGAGGGATCATTCCCTGGGGTTTACACATTTTCATTTTCACATCGCACATTACATTTATTTTTAGGACAACACAAAAATTATACAAGAAAAAACATGAAGAAACCCCAGGATGAGCAATAGAAGGATGGGATGAACAGAACTTTAAATATCGACTGTTAGGATGACACTATTATCCATCAGTCCATCCATCCATTCACTAACTATACTGATTATTGCAATATTAAGTGCAGGGTCCCTGCTGACATACAGTCTAAGAGGCAAGTTACACCTGGACAGGTCTTCAGCCAATCAGAGTGCCACACGGCCATTCTTGCTTACATACACACCTACAGTTAGTGTAGTGTAATTTACCTGACCCTAGTGTTAATGTTTTTAGACTGTGGTAGGAATTTGGAACTACTCAAAGAAAACCCATACACACAGGCAGAATATAAAAAGCCCTGGTTGAACCATTATAGACCAGTGTTTCTAAAATAGTGGGTCAACCCGCCAAATTCAATGGGTCATGGGACAATTACAATTTATACCAGTATTGTGTTCTCTCCATAGAAGTGCTTCAGGACTAGAGCATGGATACCCAACCTGAGCCTTAGGTTTAGACAAACATCCAGAAATAGTGGTCATGATTGAGTCAAGTGCAGTCACCTCAATTGACATGCTAATTATTATTTTAATAATTATTATTTTAATGAAACATGGAGCCAAAGAGGGTAAACTTATTTATTTGTTTTGCTTTATTGAAAATATGTTGTTAAGATTAAATAAGTAGATGTATAATGAATAAAAATAAGTGATAGTTAGTAGAAATCAATGTGATTGATGTAGTGTCTCTGTTTAGAGTCAGGGTTTATGCCCTGACACCTGTGGGCAGCTTGACTGAGGACCTTTCTGTGTAGAATTTCCATGTTTTCCCCTGTATGTGTTCAAGTTCTTTGTGGTAACTTCCGCCTTCCTCCCGCAGTCCAAAAAAACTGCATTGAATATGTCTAGGCCCCTTACTTTCAATAGAGATTCAAATTTCTTAATGTGACTTCTAGTAAAATAAAGATTAAATGAAAAAATGGAAATTCCTCTTCTAATCTCAGCAGTGACAGAACAAATTGAAATCTCAGCTTGAAAGATGCGTCACAATGTAGCACCAGCGTGTCACCACTGCTACGTATTTTTTTGTTAATTGTCAATGAATTAAGCTCATGTGTAGTGGCCTTTTGAATCACGCTTACACTTTGGAACGTTGGTGTCCGTGCCATTATCAATGATGCTGACCTGTTTTCTGCACATTCACATCACAGCCAGATGTGCTTTAACCTAACTTTATTACCATTGTTCATGCAAGGGTTAGGGTAAAACACACACACACACACACTGGGTCAGACCAACACACACAGGGTTAAAAAGACATTCAGAGTGTTCAGACATTGTTGTGTCTAGCCAGGTGTGTGTGTGTGGTTGTGTGTATAAGAACCGGCTGAGCTGGTTTAGGTTTGGCAGCAAAACACTGTTTGGACAGGGACAACATGTCTGGCTCTCCCTCTCTTTGATCTTGTGCTTTGTGCCTCTTACTTCACCTCATCTGAAGCCTCTGGCTCCCTGCAAAAAACCCACTGAACATCTGGATTTTGTTTTCAGTGTGAAAAGCAATGATCAGCATTTATTCCTGAGTCAAATGACTCACCAGTAGTCATATCAGGCTGTTTACTGTCTCCACTCCTGGGTGGACACATCAGTTTTTGCTGCTCTTGTGGTGTAATGCTGTGACACTCATAGCCTCTGTTGTTCATTTCTGCAACACCATGCCCTTTAAACTAAAGGCTTCAAAGTGGCAGCCCAAAAACCAAATAAGTGACATAAATTGCGTTTAACAAAAACAGCCCAAAATGTAGTTCTTCTTGACAAATATTATGCAGTCAGTCATTAATTGATTTGTTGACTATTGGAAAGATTAGTGAGGATCATGTACGAAAAATCAAGAGATATTCACAAGTCATCAATAAACAGAGTAGATGCTTTAGTGTCTCAAAAAGGGAATGTGATGCTTTCCCTTTTGGCATTCGTAAATTAAATATCTTTGTGTTCTCAACTGATTATAAGACAAAATTAAACATCTGATGGCATAATAGCTTTACAAAACCATAATTGGCAGTTCCCATTGTTATATGATTCTTTAATTGGTCTTGAAACAATCAGCAGATGAATTCATAATAAAAATAACACTTTGTTGGATAGAATTTTAATGATGCGTTTTACATTCAGTTATCAGGCTGAATGTAACAATTATTTTGATGAATATATGGAGATTTTATAATCCATAAACTGCTGTTTTCAGTACACTGAGCCGTACCTTATTTGACGTTTAACCTGCTGCACTGTGAATGTGTGTTAAGTGTTAAAAATCAGCCTGTACAGACTGTTAATGATTACTGTTATGTCTAGTATCACACTGGATCAGAGCCATTTCAGACACACACACACACACACGCACGCACACACACACACACACATAGAGCAAATGACTAACCCTGTGTGACTCTGATCTGACTGTGCTCTCTCTCCCTTTTACATTTAAATGAACATTGTGTGTTTGTGTACTTAAGCATTGTGTGTGTGTGTGTGTGTGTGTGTGTGTGTGTGTTGTGTGTGTGTGTGTGTGTGTGTGCGTGCGTGCGTGCGTGTGCGTGCATGTGGGGGTGTGAGACGACAGGGGTAGTCTAGCTCCTTCTGGCTAGAATTATAATGAGACTGAGACACACATACACACACACACACACACACACACACACACTGAGCCAGACAAGCAGCTGATAATGAGGTTTGATTTTCATATGTTTCAGACAGAATGCTCTTCAGGTCAGCTAGTGCACTGTGTGTGTGTGTGTGTGTGTGTGTGAGAGAGAGAGACAGAGAGGTCTTGTTTGCTGGACTTCACACACTCACTTTTTTACCACTGTTAATATTATAGCCTCTCTCTCTCTCTCTGTGTGTGTGTGTGGCCAATAGGTGTATTGTTTGTGTTTTGTCTAGTTTTTTTCTGATGTTTGTGATGTCACCACATCTAGACATCTGCGTAACTTGTGCTGATGCTAAGTCATATTCATTTTTCTGTTTACATAAAAAAAATAAAGCATTTAACTCCATTTATTGTTAATTATTCAGTCACAGATTGCATCTTGTAGTGGTCTGCATTTTGGTATTGACTTTTATAACAGTTTACAGTTTCATTTTTGTTGGATATTTCTATGCTGAACCTTACTGCCCCAGTCATTAACTTATTATTGTTATCATGCAAGCAAATATATAAGATTGGGTTATACTGTAGATATGTGCAATCCTGTTTTCTCCAGACAGGTGCCAGACTGAGGAGTACAAAGTCCACTCACTGATGAAGCACATACCTGTGTTCATGATAAAACAACTCCATAGCAAAATGTTTTACAAAAAGCATTTTTTGAAAGAGAGCATTTTTTGAACAGTGAATAAACCTCTTGGGTATTAATACTCGGAATAATTTAATGAGGTACTGAGGTAATGAACATACATACATTTTTTTATTTGCAGTTGGTTCATTTATTCGGCTACGAAAGTGAGTTCATTGTTTTAAATGAATGTTGATAGTTGTAGTCAAATAAAACTAAAACATAGTAAATTAATCCCAACATTACACTTTCCCCAGAAAGTTAATCTGGCTATAAATTAAACTTCACGGCATCACTGAAAACTGCTCTTAACAATATAATCACATGTTTGTGCAAATTATTCAACCAAACCACCACCGTGATGCCTTTGTTGACTCTGATTAGCTGTTCTCCTGTGTTGTATTTTCTAGCCTGAAGGGTTGCTCATGAAAACAACTGTGATTTTAGGTAAAGTGACAGCATCAAAACTGTGACCATCAAAGAGAATGGATAATCATTTTATTTCTCTGATATACAGCCATGGAAGAGTAACCCACTCATGAGAATATAAGTCATTTTAAGTCAAATTATACCCCCCCCAGTCCACCAGTACTATCTTAGCAGCACAATTTTTGAGGCTAATATTGAATTAAATACAAGAACAAAACAAAACAATATACTGGCCTTCATTTTCAGCTTCTATCTACTTGAGACGACAAAGGAAAGTGGACTGTAATGACAGATCCTATGTCTAATTGTTCGTTGGCACCAGAAAAATGCCCAACAAAAAAAAAAAAAAAAAATAGAGGACCAAATAAAGTCAGATTTTCAAATGTGAACTTATAATCAGCACCTATCACTGACTGTATTTATTCAGTGAAAATGAATCAAAGCTACAATTAAGTTGGCATCAAACAACCATTTAGTTCTGGAGGGTCATGAGTCAGAGGTCAGCACCCTGACTGTTGTTGAGAGCTAGTACAAGGCTTCATGTCCTTCATGGTCAAAACGTTTAGTCGATTTATAGTGTGACCCTCTCATTGCTTTGTTCCAGTTGGGACTCGCACTTTAATATGAGACTTCCCCGGATTAGCTCACTAAATTTAGCCTAATGCTCCACTCCACTCCACTCTACAGTACAGTGTGTGTTACTGCTGCAACTAATGATTATTTTCATAATTAATTAGTCGAGTAAGCTTAGACCTTCACATCGAGTGAGGAAAAACTCCACAAACACCCTTTTAGCCTTGAACTTGTTGAAATTCTTTCAAAAACAAACTGATAAATTATAAAAATATGTGATGACTAATTCAGTAATCGAATAATTTTCAATTAATTGAGTAGTATCTTCTTTCAACCTTAGTATGTATACTCATCGTCTGATTACCTCAGCATACTGTTCGCAATAGTTTTGCTTTCATTTACTCTTCCTGTGTATACTGTATGTAATGTTGGGATCTAATATGTTCTACTCTGTGCTAAACATTAATGTGCCAGGAACAAACTGCTTTGGAATAATGAAAGAAAAGTTAGCTAAAGAAGACAAAAAGGTTTGTGAACATACACGCCTCATATAAAGTATAACACCTGAACTCAGGTGGATTTCTGAATTTGCATGTTTACCATAAAATAATGTTTATTTGACAGATTACTGACTCTGTTATGCCACACTGATAGAGACGGCAGTGAGATGAGACAATGCAATACTGTATATCTACTGTTCGAAAGCTGGATGTGGTGAAATCTTTATATAATTGTGAATTTTCTTGTTTTCCTGACCACCTGTTTTCACCTGTTGATGGATTTGCTTGCTAGTTGCGTGGCTTGTAGGTTGACTGGTTAGTTGGTCAGTTTATTATTATTTTTCTTTTAATGTAACATTGGGAAGTTCATTTAAAAAAGTGATTTGTGTGAGGGCTTGTCACAGGACACCTCTGCTCATTGCACAGTGCAGTTTTAAGTGAAACATGATAGTGTATTGGGACGTTTTGATGAAAGATGTGAATCAGGTGAGACATCCATTCTACAGTGTTTTCATTTGAAAATGGCATTTTCAATCTACATCCAGTCAAGCGGTTGGACTTCTCCATTTCTGGGGCTTGGAAATGCCTAGGTAGCGTGGATGGCAGCTGTATCTTGAGCAGAGTTGTGATGTTTTCAAACCAAAAGTAGAGAAATGTGGGTGTAGAATGATTAAGAACCCCCACAACCACACAGGCACATGCACCCACATAAACACACCTCCCCTCTCCATTTTCCCACTGCTGAATTCAGCAGTGGGAGTTTTGTTGACCAAAGTTCCCACACTTGTTGGCTTTACCATGAATGTGGTACCCAGAGTCAACTGAGACTCTTTGTGCATGTGTGTGTGTGTGTGCGTGTGTATGTGTGTGACCCCAGAGTCTTTCTCATGGAAATAGGCAAGCAAATTATGTGCACCTATGACCTATAACTCTCTCTCTGTCTCTCTCTCTCTCCTCCCCCCTCTCACACTCCACACACACACACACACACAGCTGTCTGTGCTATTTCTGACTACCCAGACTGTCGAGTCATCCACAGACAGAGGGAGGGGAGGGAGAAAATTAGTAAGCTTCTTTCCCTTCCTGCCCTTTGTCCTTGCCCTTTTCCCTGTCCTCTTTTTCAGCATTTACTTTTCCTTTTTCTTTCCTTGTTTCTTTATTCTTCCTTCTATTTAGCACTTTATCATTCTCTCTCTTTCTTTGCCCCTTCCTCTACTGCACATACTGTCCTCATTCCATTTTCCATTTACTTTTCTCGCCTTCACCATTTTCTTCCAAACCATATTTTTCTTCCACCTCATCTTTCTGCATTTTATTCTCTCTTCAAACCTCACATCATAGCCTTCTCTCCTCCATCCACCCC
Source organism: Brachirus orientalis (assembly GCA_016785285.1). Taxonomy (NCBI): domain Eukaryota; kingdom Metazoa; phylum Chordata; class Actinopteri; order Pleuronectiformes; family Soleidae; genus Brachirus; species Brachirus orientalis. The sequence goes on along the minus strand of JAFBJR010000194.1, from coordinate 7,747,954 downwards.
TGACCCCCTCCTCACTGTCTGCCTGCTCTCTCTGAGCCATCTGACTCGACAATGACTGCCTGTGACCTTTAGCCGAATGCAGCGGGAGGAGGAAAAGGAGGCAAATAGACAGAGAGTAGGCAGTGGAGGACAAATGAGCTAATTGCTTTAGATTAACCATGGAGTGTCTGCCTGCCAGGCTTGCAGCCTTCTGTCTAGACAACAGCACAGAGGGAGGGAAGGGCTCACCCATATCTCTCTCTCTCTCTCTCTCTCCCCCCCCACCTTAAAAGTGAAATTGTGAAACAGATCTTTTTTTTCTTCCAGCCCCATTCAGACTTTGTTTTAACGTCTGTCTAAGAGATTGAACCACAGGTAGACAGTGTTAAGTAAGACTGTTAAAATGTATCCTGGATTCATCGCCATGTGATCACCTGCGCTATATTTAAATGCATGTCTGTTTGTAAGGAGGAAAAAAACAAGTTTGTCATGTCACTTATATTTAATGGCACACTATGCCATCAAAGACAGTCCCAGTGCTGATTCCTTTACCTGGACCAATGACCAATAGTGACAGGAAGCGTTAACGCCATTGGTTTTGACTGAGTCATGACTGAAAAGGAGGAACAGGAGGTAGATGTGGGTGACTGCGTCATTGTTTCTAAAAGTGTCAGTTCTCCAAACTAAAATGTAGCCTCAGAGTTAAAAATTAAAAAAGTGGGACAGTGGTGTTTCTAAAATTCTCTGTCGGTGACCGTGCAGAAAAGTTGAATGCATACTCTGTGGATGTACCGTGTAAGTGATGAGCAGACAGGAGAGGAAACTCTCTGAGTCAACGCACATGCAAGTCCTGAGCTTTTATCAGTGACTGACTTTTCCTGCCACTATACCAACTGACAAGTGAATCTAATGTGAGGAAATGCAGAAAGTCCAGTGTCTCAGTTAAAGGACAAGAGTAAGGACTTGTATGGAAACATTCACATGTGACTGTCCTCACCAGAGACAAAAATGGCTTTCAAAACAGTGTACCACAAGACGGTTTAGGGCAGAAAATCAAGAGACAACTTCAGTTTGAAATACTCCAGACTGTAGCTACCACTGAGGACAGAGGACAGCTCAAGTCAACCAATGGGGTACTCAGTCGGTTGCAGTTGGATGCATCGCCACTAGAAGTCACTGTTTATTACAGACTGATTCTAAATGGACTAATTTAATAATCACTTATTTCAGCTTATGGTTGCATTGTGGTGTGTTGTAAGCCATTTATTACGTGTATATATTGCTATGTTATGTAGGGAAAGGAAAGGAAAGGAAAGGAAAGGAAAGGAAAGGAGGAAATAACAGTTGTGGGAGTGATTTGGCAGAAAGATGCAGTCCAGCATTAGCTGAGCAGAGAAACAGTCAAGCTGTCAACATGCTACACACACAGTGGATCTCATAAAAGTGTCTCTTTAATCAGCAGAGCACGGTGTCTGCTTTCATTCAATCATTATTTATACCGGCATGGTTGTTTCCTCATGTGTTTGTTTATTATTTACCTCTCACTTCCTTATGTTCCCTCTCTCTTTTTTTATGCCTCTCTGTGTCCACTGTATTTACAGTAAAATCACAGTACTTCATTTCTCTCTTTCTGTCTTTCTTTGCTTCAACATCATGGCTACATTGAATTCTGATAAACATTTTTATTCCCTAGTTTCTGTCTCTGTGACTGATTTCATTATATACAGAATGTGGTTACATTGTTAATTCACTGCTGTTTTCCATTCAGTAAACCTTTTACTGGTTATTGGTATCTTTTTGTATGCATTCTTACATTTCTTGATATCCGTGTATCCATTAGGGCTGCAACTAATGATTATTAGATTATATGAACAAATTGATTATTGATTATATAATGATTATATGAACAAATTAAACTAACAATTATTTTCTGAACTCTTATTAATGGAGTATTTGTTTGGTCCATAAAATGTCAGAAAATGTTGAAAAATGTATTGTTGTTTCCCAAACCTTGAAATGACCATGTTCTCAAATGTCTTGTTTTGTCTACAAACCAAAATTTTCAGTTTTAATAATTTCTTTGTCATGAGAGCAAAGATATCAGAAAAATATTCACATTTAAGAAGATGAAAATTAGAAAGCTTGTTTTAATTATTAAAAAAAACCCTCTAAAATGGACTAATTGATTATCAAAATAGTTGATAAATAATTTAATAACAATCAATTAATTGTTGCCTACTATCTGTCTGTCTGTCACACATTACAACAACATTAATCTGCAGCACAACTTGGCCAGCTTTTTAGAGTAGTTTAATAAGCTGGCAGATTCATAATTATATTTATTTTTTGAAGTGTCACTCATTCTGTGTTACAACATGAACGTGTTGCATTACAACTAGAGCTGCTGCAAATTGTGGATTTCCTACATTTGATGTTTTCCTCTTTGCCAAGTACAACTGTAGTTTAATACAGACTTTGAGCAGATAAATTAACCCGTAGATCAGCTTTTAAAGTTTTTTTTTTTAATTCCTTAAGTTTAGATATGTCCTTATAAGTGGTTCAATCCTCAAATCCTGATTCCCCTTCCCTACGTTCTCTCCCTCCCCCATTTCTCTCTCTCTCTTATCATTATTCTGTTCACCCTCTGACCCATCTGTCTTTCCCAGACGCTCCCACCACTCCCCTGTATTTTTTCTCTCTAGTCTCTCTGTCTCTTTTCTCTCCCTCCCCTCCTCCTTCACATTGACCCCTTTTGTTCACATCCTTTGGGTGCTGGTGGTGGCTGAGCGAAGTGGGGGTGCAGGAGGGGTCTGGTCAGCTGTTTCCTCAGTATGTCTGAACAGTGTGGGAATGTGTGTGAGAAAAAGTTGCAGACAAAGCTCTGTCGAAGCTCAGAATGTTTGTGTCGCCCGATGAGGACACACACTTGCAGGGTGTCGGGACATGTAGCTCAGAGTTCCTCTGGAGTTTTCTTTTAGTTTCTTTTTTTTTTTTAATTTTTTAATTTTAGTTTTTTTTTTTTTTGCCCTTGTGGAGTCTCTTCTCTGGAAACATCTTCATGATTTAACCTCTGGAATACAAACAATCTACAGCGTAAGAGACAAGTCTTTGAGCAAAGATCTCACACAGCTGTGAGACTATGCAGCCTTCGGCAGGTACTCACAGCCATGACAACTGTGTTCAGACACAACTGTGCGGTGAGTTTGCCCACACTGAAGAAAATCCATCAGTGGTGGCTCAGATTTCCTTTTCTCTGTTGAGTTGTTTCATATTCAGATGCTGTGGTGTTTCTGAGCTTGTTTAAATTGTTACAATGAATTAATTAATCCATTAGTTGACTGACAGAAAATGATCTAGAGAAATACAAACCATTTTTACTGCTTTCATATCATGTCTTTTTTCTGAATGTATCACCTTGGTCAAGTTTGGGCCTGTTTTGTTGTGTAAATCATTTCAACTGTGGGTGTTCATTTATTTATTTTATTTGATAACAATGCAGTATATACATTGGTAATCTTGTAAATATTCAGTAGTAAGTCTGGAAGATCCTCATTGTCATCAACATTCAGGTGGTTTAGTATCTGTGAAGTTATCCATAACATATAGTGGACATCTGTGAGGTTGATGTATGAACAGTGTTTTTCTCCGTTGATTAAAATTGTAGTCGACATCACCGAGGCTCATCATTCCCTCATAAGGACTGAGAGATTTAAATGTATTCAAAACCTGTGTGTGTGTACCTGGTATTCCTTATGTTACGGGGACCTAGATCTGTTTACACAGTCACATTATGGGGATTTTTGGAGACAAAAATCAGCTCCCCATGATGTAAATTACTACATTTTAAAGTGAAGTTAGGCTGAGGTTAGGGTTAGATTAAGGTTAGGGTCAGGATTAGGGTAAGGGCACTAGTAATTATGGTTAAAGTAAGAGTAACTCCAGGAAATTAATGTAAGTCAGTGCAATGTCCTCTGAAGTCATGGAAACCACTTTATGTTCCACTTTATGTTCCTCTGTCTGACTTGGCCCTGACCTCTGTCTGCCCCCCTGTGAAAAAAAAGTGTGAGAAAAATGGTGTGTGTATGTGTGTGCATGCACACGCACACACTCAGTCACAGGTTTTCAAGTGGACTGTCTCTGAACAAAGCCTTCCATGTGACTGTCTGGTCTTGACTGACTGACTGTGTGTGTGTGTTTGTGTGTGCACGCATGTGTGTGTGTGTGTGTTCTTGTACTTGCTGCAGAGTGAGGACCAGAAATCGTATAAACCCTACAAAGTGAGGACATTTTGACAAAGTGAGGACATTTTGGCTGGTCCTCACTTTTTTTCACCCCTTAAAGGGGCTTTTTTCAGGGTTAAGACTTGGGTTTAGGGTTAGGGGTAAGGGTTAGGGTTAGGCATCTAGTTGTGATGGTTAAGGTTAGGGTGAGGGGCTAAGGGAATGTATTATGTCTATGAGGGTCCTCACTATGATAGAAGCGCAAGTGTGTGTGTGTGTGCGTGTGTGTGTGTGTGTGACCTTTACATAAACATTACGTCTCTGTCTGGACTCTGTCTGAAAACCATTCTGTCACAACACAGAATAATACAAATATATATATATATATATATATACACACAGACACAGACACAAATCTCATAATCAAATATTAAAATCAAATATTAATCAATAAATGAAATGCATGTATGCCACTAAATTTTCATTTTTGTTTGTAATATTTGAAAATATATGTAATTTTACTGCTGAATAACAGGGGTCAATCCCAATATGAGTAAATTAACCTTTGACTGTGACAGAGCTCTGTCAAAGGCTTTTTCCACTTGACTTAGTATGTGACATCCTACACTTCCCATTATGCACCTCAACTCTTTTTACTGAGCCTCTTCCGGCTTGATAGATGCTTCTATTTTCCAAACTCTATGACATAATTTGTGAAATGCTCAAGGAAAAACTCAGCCACAGGTTACATTATATTTTTACAGGCTGAGTCAAACTAATCTCTAATGAACAAACTGACCTCCATTTTTGTCTTTTTTGTGTTCATAGCCCAGCTGGAGTTTGTCCAGATCCTGGTGATTGTGGTCGTCATGATGGTGATGGTGGTCGTCATCACTTGTCTGCTGAACCACTACCGCCTATCGGCACGGTCTCTCCTCTCCAGACACTCCCCCGCACGCAGGAGACACCTGCCGCTGTCCAATGTGAGTCAAACACTACTTCTGTGTGTACCCAGATGCAATTCATCCTCATGTTGGGTCAGGAATTTCTAACACACATGAGTTTTATGTGAAGTTTAGTACCTATAATGAACCAAAAGTTCACAAGGTTCATGAGCAGTGGGGGAGTGCTAAGCAACAGAAAGGGTGCTAGTGCTGCTCAAAGTGATGACATTGCTGACAGCACCTATATAATATTAACAAATTTGTTAGTGGTCTATGTGTGTCTGAGATATCCGTCTACTTTTGTGAGATATATTGCAGGGACAAGTTGATAAGTCCTGTCTAGACCAAACTGTGTCATTTTTGTTTGGTGGCCTTTGTCCACCGTGTGCAACAAAGGAGGCGGCTCCTGGACTTGGACACAAGAGAAAAGTTTCACAGAGAAAAGCTCTTAAGAGACAAATTGTAATTATTAATCCGACAGAAGCTGTTTCAGCATTTTTGTTTCCAGTGACAACAGATGTCTGTATTGTTTATGGAGGAAATGCTGGGTTTGAGGAGTGCTGAGTGACAGCATGTGATCACAGTGCTGCAGGCTAATGCTTAGTTCTTCAGTGAGAGTCACAGACACTCATGATGACTATTTAAAGACGCACACTTACGTAACCTTGGCCATAACCACTTTTTACTTAATCATAACTATCCAAAAAACTTGTCTTCCTTTTTATGGAGACAGGCCATTTGGCTCCATGAGGAAGAAATGTCCCCGTACTGTGTAAACAGAACAACATCCTCATGACATGAGTAATACCTTAACCACATACACACACACAAGAACTTACACCTCAGGGTTTTTTCAGACATATGACTTCACTTGTGCTTTGTGAATCACCTGCTATGGAATCACTGTGTGCTTGAACTTGTTACCTCTTAGGACTGTTTCTGGCATAATCACTGACCATGTCAGGACCAGTAGTCCTCAAGGAGACCAAAACCTGGTCCTGAACAGGCAGAAATAGGCTGTCCAAATAAATGGAACCTAAAGCTATGTCCCAAAAAGAATAGTTGTGTAAACCTGTGTGTGTGTGTATATGTGTGTTTATGTCTGTGCATCCCCTTTCTGAATACAGTATTACACACATGTAAACCTACTATAAAAGTTTTCTTCCAGAAGTGACAAAGTGCTTTTATCATCTGTTCACTGTAACAAATTAAGACAAAACTATGTGGTCTTGCAGTCAATATTCATATTCAAGATTCATATAGACTATTTTTGACTAGACATATAGACTTTTTCAACTAGATGAAGCCTTATTTATATGAAAGCTGCCCTGTCAGTGTGACATGATCAGCAAAAACCAGAAAAGTGAAATCTGAGCGTTGATATATTGTACGAATTCTGCGGTAAAAGACAGTTTACATAATCAGCTTCTCTGAGATAAAACATACCATTTTCAACCAAGCTAGAAAGTGCATACCTGCACTTAAACACTTCAATGTCTTACAGTGCTGAAGAAAGAAAGGAAATCCTGAATCCACAACGATCCATAAAATTCCAAGAATTAGAGTCAGATCAGTAGTTTTTGAGTAACAGACTCACAGGTAATCGGAGGATTTATAGATTAGAAAGTGACAAAGACAATCCAACTACATCAAGCTCAAGCTAAGTTTTCAAGTGGTGTTGAATTTTAAACAGACTATCAGCTATCCTTAATTATGGTTTGCATTAGTTTATATTTTTGTCACATTTATTTAACTAACCTTTATGAAGTGAAATTAAACTCAATCGGATACTGACTAGAAGAGATTTTCTTTCTTTCTTTCTTTCTTTCTTTCTTTCTTTCTTTCTTTCTTTCTTTCTTTCTTTCTTTCTTTCTTTCTCAGGATGGAGGTCTGTGGTCCTCTGAGGGCACGGCGACCAACAGTGGTCTAAATGAGGTGAGTTCGACTTTAACCACAAGCTAGTGTATAAGGACTTAGAAGAAGAAAAGCAAGTTTAGGTGTTCAAAAACCCCTGACACAACAGTCATTTGATGTCATTTGTCACACGTCATCAGGTATATAACCCTCGCCCTCCAGACCGAGCCATTCACTCATCCTATCTGCAGAGACATCCCCAGCACACCCAATCCCAGTCCCATCCGCAGCCTCCTCTCCAGTCTCAGCGCTTCCAGCACACATATGCTGCAAGTCGTTTCCAGCCGACATACCCGTACCTTCCTCAGAGCCTCATCGACCTCCCGCCCACCATCTCCCTCTCAGACGGGGAAGAGCCTCCACCATACCAGGGCCTCTGCACCCTTCAGCTGCGGAATCCAGAGCAACAGATGGAACTGAACCGTGAGTCAGTCAGAGCGCCGCCCAACCGGACTGTGTTTGACTCTCACCCCCTCGAACCTTCCAACTGTCTGCAGGCCAGGTAACATTGTAGCACCATGTGTAGTGAGCAGGTCCCCTGTTTATAGTCCTCTCTGTTACTTACCTTGAAGCACTACAGCTGTCCAGTAAGCATGAACCAACCAACCAAACAAAATGCCTGACTTGTGGGTCATGACAGACCGTGAACATAGCATATACCTACAGTGCTTTTCTTCAAATCGTCATGTTTGCCTGCCACCATTGTTAGCATTTTGCGTACAAGTTGTACTAGCTAAGCACAATAGCTAACCCTAACCCATGGACACAAGTAATTTGAATATGTCACCTAAACTTACCAATCCGAAAACTCTGATGTACTGTATATGCTGATCATTATTCTGTGTTCATGCAAACAGTCGATCTGATGAAGTTTGTTTACTACAGAGGCCGAAGTTAAGCTTTTTTTCCAACTTCTACTTTTGGAGAATTAGGTAACACTGTGCATGTCAAAATAGTCCCTTTTGAGTGAACGCTTGACACTCACTGATGATTTAATGTTGTATTCATGTAAATTATGGATTTATATATTGGAACAAAATTGTGCACATGTAAGCATAGCTACTTACTTATCACTTACCTTTTTGTGTCATTTGATTATGTGTTAAATAATTTAAAAGTTCTGTTGGCAGGATTTCTAGAAATTATTGAGTATCATCCAGTTAAAACACAGTAATTAAAATGTAAATACTTTTGGATCGCCACTCTATCCTGAGCTTGAACCACATGAACCACATGAAATATGAACTAAGGCAATATCTCCATCTCTGAAAAGCTCCACCTATTTTGATATGTGTTTTCCATTTATTTACTGACCTTTCACCCTTCCTAGTGAATGAGCCAATAGAAGCACCCTCTCTCTCTCTCTCTCTCTCTCTGTATCTGAACTGCCCTGTGATTGGTCAGTTTCTCCCATCAAAAATTGCATTGCTTCAAGACTGTAAATGAGGAACAGAACTCTAGTTGTCCCTCACTTTATTTAACTGAGTTAAAAATTTACATTATGCATAAAGGTTATGTAATTTGTTATGTAATTTATTCGTAAGGCAAACATATCCTGTCTACCACATTCTTGATTGGTAAATACTCTATACATTTACCAATTATGTCACACACAGTGTTGTCCTTGTTGTTTCATTAATATCAGTCCTATAACCCCTCCTGTTTTACTCTCAGCCTGCAGGCCCCTCCTCCAAGTGTCCATTCGGGAATCAGTGTGTTAGAGGCCCAGGAGGCCTTGTCCCGGCAGCAGAAGCAGGGCTCTATTATAGAGGGAGCTCCCCCTGCCTACAGCGAGGTGATCGGGCACTACTACCATGCAGCATCCGTGCACTCTAGCCACAACCATCACACTGTTTCCCCCAGACAAGTACCCCCGTCCTTGCTCATACATGGTCTAATCCGACCTCCACCTCAGCAGCAAGGGAATGTGGACAACAGGAATTCAAGGAATACGAAGGAAAAAACACAGAAGCCCCAGCAGGTGTGACAGTACTGCTTCCTGCTTACCCCTCCCTAGCCTGCTGCAAAACCAGGATTTTGTATTACCACTTTGTAAATGGTCAATGGCCGTTGTAGATGACGCAGGTTCCCCTTACTATGGATCTGGCTAATACCGGCGAAGCAGCGAATATGGTGCACGCTCGCTCCTTGTTAGGTAAGAACCTCTGTTCCAGATGTTGCAGATGTGCCCTGCCACATCAATTCTGCAGAGCACAGACGCAGGAGAACATCTGGTACCTTCCTCCACAATTTCCTGTGCACTTCAGATGAACCAATGATGATGTCAGAGAAGGAGGTCAAGGGGGTGGGGGGGCAACTCATCGCTCCTCTGGTAGACTCAACTAGCCTTTATTTACTATAAATATTTACATGTTCTGTTTGTTCCTGTAGTACTTTTTTGTTTGTTTGTCTATTTCAAGATCATTTCTATCCAGTCAAATTGTGAAATGTGAACGTCTTCCTGGTTCCTTCAGGTTTCAGGATTGTTTTTTTTTTTTTTCCTATGAAAATCCCCTTCGCTGCTTTGACTCCATTAATTTTGTTTGTGATTGCACAGTTCAGCATAGTGACTCCTGCACTGGGATTTAGTGGTTATCACCAGAGACACGTTAGCACATATTATATACTGTATATTTGAAGATAAGAGTTTGGATGTAGTTAGCGTTAGCACCATCTTTGCCAGCTGTAGCACAGTGCAAAAATGTTGAATTCTCGAGTTGAATTCTGCCTTCTAAAGACCAGCTGACGCAGGAGTTGTTACTAAAATATTTTTTGGTTGTTGGTTTTATGTTTGTTTGTTTTTTGGAAGAAGGTTTGCACAAATTTGGAGACTGTTGACCCCAGAAAAAGAAAGAAATCTGCAATATGCTTGATAAGAGAGAAAATAGAGAAAGTAGGGTAGTAGTATTTTTCTAAAATAGATGAATTCTTATCAGTTACAATGTTTTTTTTTTTTTTTTTTAAGTTTTATATGTTGTGTAGTTTTAGAAGAAGAAACAAACACCTGTTATCTGTTGGTGTGCCAACTGTCATGGTGAACATTTTTTTTACATACATGTTGGCATGTATATATGAATTAAGAGTTATTTATATAATTGCTGAAAAGAATTGCACTATTTTTTAGTATGCGCAGATGGAACATGTGAGAGAAACTTTTAGTGTGAAGGGGCTCTGTCCATTGAGACACATACTCAAAGAGGGAGCACTGAAACCACAGGGAATTAGAGGGTCAGGCCACATCAGTGCACAGCAGCCAGTATCATGAGTACATATCATGGAGAGATTCTGACTTTGGTCCACTGGACTTGGACCAACCTCTACTGTACCATTGAGATATATATACATACTGTATGTATGTATATATGCATGTATTTAAAAAAAAATCCCAGGATTATGCAAATGTCCAAGTCCTTAGCCAACCACAAGTCGGCATCTAATCTGTGGGCCCAATCAGAAAGTCTGCTTGTTGCTCGCTCTGTCTCATCCTATTGGCCGAATCATTAGCCAATCACAAAGCCTAAATCAGGCTGTCACTACCTCGACCAAACAAGTCAAGCACATAAAGTTTCAGATTTTGTCAAATCGAACAAATGTCTGAACTAATCAAGACGATGTGTTATGTAATAATGAGAGAGTAGAGTAGAATAGAAGTAGGTTTTAAATCCTGCTGTTTTATTTTATTTTGATCGTCAAGAGTTTTTTGTTCATTTTGAGGGAGGAGAGTGGAAACAAAGCAGATTCATTGACACCTAACGTTCCCCTTTGTAGTGCACTACTTAGGAAGGAAGGCAGGTTGCCCTACATGCCCGAAATATGTGATACACTGACTGTGCACTGCTGCATCTACCCACATGAACTTACAAGACCAACACATCAATGATCCTTTGTGGTGAGTTCCCCTCTCTTGCAGGCATCTCCAAGCACTTTACTGCACCCAGAAAGAGACAACAATCTTCTGTCAGCCAGCATCAGCTAGGAATAAACTTACTTTCCATTTTTCTAGATTAAACTATTCAACCTTTATAGCCACACTTTTAAATGATGCAAAGATGTGTGCGCCACCACAGTGAACACCCCTCTGGTAGAAAACAGCCAACAACTCCATTTCCTGAAATGTAACAATTCTTTTGTTGTAGGTTTTCTGTTCTGGAGCACATCTCCTTGTGTTGGAGGCAGCACAAGGCGGGTTGCTGTAAACTAGACACACTGAAGTGTTAAAAAGTGACACGAGTGTTAATAGCAACTTGTCTTGTGTCATCAGAGTGTGGAAATAAAGGTTACATTTATCATTAGCTCTCAAAGATTACTATTTTTTTTAATTGCTGATTGTATGAAAGATGAACAACACAATTGTCTGACCAGTTATAGTGAGTTTATGTGAATGTACTATAGGCCAGCCCACATGAATCCAGCGCCCTCTAGTGGCCAGCCTTTATGCAACAGCGCCCTCCATGTGGACTGAACCAAACCGCAGCCAAAACCTGTTGCCAGAAGAAAAAAGAGTTTTAAAGGCCAAAAACTCAATTTCTATTTGATAATCTGATATGGTGAATTTTTAAAAATGTCTTTGTCTTCTGCTTTTTTTGTGAAATCACAGGTGTTAATTGCATTTGAGTAATGCAGTAACAAAACAATGTATCGTCTTACTCCTCCACATGATCGCTGTGAAAAGAACCTACAAGTTCCTTAAGGTGGAAGTAGATCTAGATCTAAAAATATATTTTTTGTCATATCTCTCTACATTTATATTTTCCTTTTTAGTTAATATTTTTGTCAGTTAACGTAACATGCTACACATTTTTTTCCAAGTACAAACCGTCCTTTCTTCAGGAAAAATTTTAAATCTTTATTGTACAGCTATATACTGTGTGTATATATATATATATATATGCACAAGTCTTGACAAACAGTGGTCAGGTTTAAACCCCAGTCTTACTCTGATGTCTGTCACACAGGATTTTGAGATGACCAGATGTTCTCAGATGAAATGCCTGAAATTATGCAAAATTAAAGCTCTTAATAACTAAGAAAACAGACCAAGGACAAAAGCTGCAGCAGTGTATAAAATCTGCGGTTTTATGCCTGTGATGCCAAAAGAAAGAAGAACCCTTAAGACAAATATTCAAAAGCCATTTATTTTTCAATTCACCATCCATTTTTTTCACGTGTAACATTTATTTTTGTGCAATTTATTTTTAAAGACAATTGAAAAAAAAAAAATCATGATTTGACCCAAATGAGCAAAAATGTAATAAATCAAAGTTTGAATCACCTTTCACCCTTATAGGAGACGATGAGTCTCTGGTCCCAAAGCATCTTTAGCTAAATTATTTGCCTTTCCATCCCTGTTGTCTTTCCTGTATTGGGACACTTAGATTTGAACCTGGCACTTTCCTTTGTAAAATGGTTCAGTTTCCTGTTTGGAGGGTTTGCAGCGGGTAAGAGAAGGCTGTGCGTACGGGCTCTGATCAGGGCTTTGCATTAGAAGAAAATGATGGTAATAATCTTTTAATGCGATGTAGTTGGAGTTAAAAAGAAATCAAATCTTAGAGTAAGATCATTGTTTTACTTCAGGGAAACCTGTGCTGGCTGATGATACAAAAAATGACAGGAAGAGAGGACGGGAAACTCCTTCAACTTCTTAAACAAAACACACGTCACTCATTTTTACATGTGATGCTGATTCGCCACTGAAACCAACACAAACATGTCATTACATGCACTGTACATGCAGAGCCATAAGACATTTGTACTGCAGTTGATCAGTATTGTGGTAAAGCATAATAACTGTTACGCATAACGCTGCACCTATATTTAAACTTATGTGTACATTAATTATACATTTAACACAGTTGAAATGACCATTTTGTATTATATTATTTATTATTTACATTTCTTAACCACCAAATCCATTCAGTTTACGTAATTATGTTCTCATTCTTGCTGAGAGATTATTTTATTTCTTTGTTTTTCAATGCAAGACATATTGCATTGTATCGAGTTAGGATGAAACGGATGTCTTGCATAATTTGCAATCCCTGTTCCAGGTTAAGCTTTTCTAAAAAAAAGTTGTTCAAGTAAGACAAAACATAAAGAAAATTAAATTATATGCAATTTACACTAGTGGAATCAGATGACAAATGATACAATCAAATTAACAGTACCATCTGTTACAGTTATACCCCTCTTGTCTGCTCTGCTGATTTAACTCAAGCTAACTTATCTCGGGAAAAATTATTATAAAAAAGAGCTGACAAAAACTGGAATAAATCCACATTTAGTGTTTGTTGCACATCAAACCTGTCTGAGCTCAAATGTCTAAAATGAGTCCACATGTTTATTTAATCCTCAGTGAAGGCAGTGTGTTAGCAGTCGGTGGTTTTTCCCCACAGTAAGGAAAGTGAGTTGTCAGTGTACACGGACACGACCTGGGAAAGACCTCCAGCTGTCTAGACAAAAACTAAACACACACACACTAGACTAAATAAACTAACACAAGAACCAGACCCACACACACAGGGTTGGGCGGTCACAAATCCCTTTGTTCTGGACCACACAAGATGGCAAAAACATTTATCAAACACAAATGCACACACACCTGCCTCCCCCCCCCCCCTCCCTTCTTCCTGTCTAAATGAGCTCTTCCTGTTTCCTGGAGATGCCTGCAGTCCAATGACACCCCCCCCCCCGACTGGCCCTTGCTGCCCATTGGCCAGCCACCTTTTGGTTTCCTTGGAAATGTCCATCGTTGTTTATTGTTGCTATGTCATTACAAGTGTGCCTGCCCGTGCTGAGATGGGTAAAATGTGAGCGGCTGGGTTGGGCTGTCAATCATCCCAAGCCACGCCTCCTTACCCTCTCGTGCGATGATGCTGATGATCGGATGAGTTTGATGACGATGATGATGATGATGATGATGGTGAGATTGAGGACAGTGATTATGAAGATGTTTTTGATAGTGATGCCGCAGAGAGTGTTGCAATACACCTACAATTTGCCTTTTTTTGATATTAGTCGTATTTTAACGTAATGTGCTAAATGTATGTTTTTAATTGTTGCTTTTATTGTTGTTTATTCACTTCGCATTTTATTATCAATCCAATGATCACAGAAAACTTTTTCTTTTTCTTCCCCATTTGAGGAAACCAACTTTGAGAGTGCAAAACTACCTATCACTCAATAGCTCTAGATCACTGGGGAGGAACTGTAAATACAAGAACATGCACTTCTGCTTTTAAGTGCCCTTTCCAGGTTAAAGTGTGCATGTTGGTGTGAGAATAGCTCATGTTTAAGCCTGTTAACTTTGAGCAAGCCACTACTTACATTCACTTGTCTTTTTTTGTTTGTTTGTTTTTGAGCACTTACTCATCCAAGTATGCTTTATTGTGCATGGTAAAACAGTCTACCCTAATCCCCAATAATCTCGTTTCCTCACCCGGCCCAGCGTCTACACGTGTGCCTTCTGGTGTCCGGGCTTAACGGAGACGTCACCCGACTGTAAAACGCATCATGGTACAATGAACTCTTCAGATACTCTGTTACTGTTGTCTTTTAGCTAGCATCGAAATACAGAGAAACAATATACCACTCTGTTGTGGCTCTAAAATTATGGATGTCTATTCATGTCAGGGGGGAAAATAATTAAACAACAGATAAACTCACAGCAGATTAAAAAGTTCCTTGAAAATAATTTGTTCTCGCTCCTAATTTAGAAGGCAATGTGGGCAGGATGTCTTTAAATTGCTATAAGTCGATAGAGAAGCTTCCCAGACAGTTTGTGAACATTAGCAAGAATGTTGCTCAACACTGAAATTAACAGAAAACTGTAAATTTAAAATAATAAATAATAATTATTACAATCACAATCTCAATGTTGTGATTACAATTTTGGCTGTTTTTTTTAAAAACAAATGTGTATTTTTAAAATGTGAGTAACAGAATGAGACTTTAAATTCAGATTTTTTTTTTCATACATATATTCTTTTGGTAAATGGTAGAATTTTTTTATAGCCCGGTCTGAGGCCCACCTGCAGTACCTCCAAGGCCCATCAAGGGGCGGCAGTTAACAGTTTGGGAAGCACTCTACCTTTTACCTTTTGTGACAACTCGACAAAAAAAAAAAATCCCTCGTAATGAACTTGCCATTTTGTAATGTAATTTATATTTTTTTTTTTCTTTTTGGCATGAATGGATAACCATAATTTTCCACGTTTATCTCTTCACAAGTTCTCATGCTGTGTTCAAGGGTGTCAAAGGTCCAGTGTGTAAAATTTAGGTGAAATCATTTTTTATTTCTTATCATAAAATAATTGCTATACTTAATTATATTAAGTGTACAGAGGGTGGAGGGTGAGGTGATCAGATAAAAGGCTGTAGCATGCAACTTAAAGAAATGTTGCTTGATTTTACACACTGTATCTTTAAGTGCGTCAGTAACAACCGTAAAAGGTTTTTCATGAATGGAACGCAACATGAGCAACTATCTGCTCTTCTCAACAAACATGATGGCTTGGTGTTCTGTCCACAGCATCATTTAAGACATTTCCAAAGAAGGATTCATCATAAATGAGATTCTTACAAAGTCTCTTACACCTGACTTGAACTTTTCAATTTTTTTATTTTATTCTATTTTATTTTTTGTTTTACGGGAGGAAAAACACGTTGCTTTAAAGCTGCCCTTTTCCAGTTTCTCTGACACTCATGGATTTCGTCTACATAATAGTCCTAGATGAAAATGTTGTATCATTAATGTGTTTGAACTGGAGAAAGGTTCAGCATAAAGCAGGCCGTTTTCTTCCTCTGTGTTTTTGCCCACTTTGCATCACTGTGTCCTTCCTCTGCTCTTTGAATCAGCGCTTTGTTGCGCCTTTTCCTCTGACAATGTTGAAGAAAAATGTATGAAAACACTCTTTTGGTTACAGTATGTGTATTTTAGAAAAAGCCTTGTGAATCTTACAGGACATGATGCTCATCCACCATAGTGACTGTTGTAGAAGTCTTCCACCCATTGTTGAGTTTTATCCTGCAAGCATGTTATAAATGTGGGATTTGTTCATCCTGGTCAGGATTCTCACATGTATCTGGTCCAGAAGAGATGAAATGCTGGGACTATGTCCAGAAAAATCAGTTGGAGGTGGATCTGAGTTTGGACCAGATGTCAGATAAGACATGTAGGAATCCTGATCTGATCTAGTAGAAAAAAAAAAGAGGAATTCCCCTGCATTTAAATTTAGCACCATGCTTATTAGTCTCCCAGTGGAACAAAGATCAACATGGTGCTAAAAATGTCAGGGTTGAAATCCCATCAGTTCTGGCACAGCATGGCTCATACTTATATAGAGGCCTACTTATTCTCAATGATAATATACTTGCTTATTTGTGCATTAAAGTGGTTTAATTTATAATGGATGGTCCTTGTGTTGCTGGGTTTGTTATATTGTTTTCTTCCATGTTTGTTACAAACAGAAGACAGTGGTTTATCGTTGTTGTCACAGAACATGGTATAAATCGGATACATTTCAGTTATTTGCCTTTGATTTAAAAAAAATTGAATTAAAACTTTTTATAAATATGTCGGTGTCTTTGTTATTTATTATTTATGTATTTCATGAGTTGTTTCGTCAAGCATCGGTGACTCATTTTACTTTCTGTCCATAAACCAAAAGGCACATTCATACATTAGAATGGCAGCTGTTTGTAATGAGTGTTTTTAATTTCAGTAACTTTGTGTGGTTACTGACCTAAAATATGAAACCTTTTCTATCTCGAGGATCACAGAGTTGGAACTACAGTACAGACAAGGCACAGACAGGAACAATAGATATTTCTAGGTAAGAAAAACATAATCTTTAATGAGAACAAATTTAATTAGAAGAATAAATGTAGTCTCCTCTTGCACTTTTAGACCTTTGGTCACTCAGTGTGATTGAGGTGCTGCTCTGCTTCCAGCCGCTGATCCTCCTCTATGACTTGGTTGGCGGCCTTTTCAGAAGGACAGGTCAACTCTGAGGCCCTCGGAGTGACAGGAAGTATCCCAGAATCCCCTGCTGTCCCATTAATGATGCTCCGAGCTGCCTGCAAGTGTCTTTGCTGCCTGGATTGCACTGAGAGTTAAAGAGAGAAGTCAAAATGTAGTTAGACCAGTGAGTGACTTTATAGATATTTCAAATTATATTTTATTTATTCATTATTTTTTTTAATAAAACAAATATTTCGATTTACATTATGCTGAAAGTTAATGTAGTTACTGTTATTGATCAATAAGGCCAAAAACTTTATTGCCTACCCCAGTTTTAAACCATTTGAAAACAGTGGTGCGGTTTCAGTCTATATGTGTATTCGGACAAACCTCTTTTCCTGACCCTGATCTTCTCAACCTCTGGGATTAGGAAACTGTACACCAACTCTGACACAATCTCCTCAGACTGAAGGTTGTTCCGGCTGTTCACAAACAAACGCAAATAATTTTTGTTGGCGCTTCTGGTATTTGAATGTCTCTATGAAATCTGCCATTTTCAGGTGTCCCTTACCTTTCCTCCATGGCGTAAGCGATGTCGTTGACCTCCTTCGCCTTCCTGTGGATCTCCTCTCTGGCCTGCTGGTCAGCTGTCTTCTCAATGCACGCCAGGATAATGTCCTCAAAATACAAATCCACAGTTTCCTGGTGGACCTGTACCACCTGTGACATAGTGATGTTGGACATGCACTGACATGAGGAGTGATAAAAATTTTATTCTGTCATTACTCCCATAGCAGAAAATGTGTATGCACTTGTCTGAAGAGCTCGTCCTCCTCTCTGCGTCGCTGCTCCTCCGCCTGTCGCCGTCCACTCTCCTCAGCCTCTCGAAGGCGGCGGTCTCTCTCGGCGAGTAGTGTAAACGCGTGGATCCTGCGCTCTTCCTGCAGACGTATCAGCTCCTTGGACAAGGTGTCAAACAGTTGTTCGAGCTCGCGGCCTACTGCTCTGGCCTGATATGCCTCCTCCTGAGAGATCTGGAGGAGAAATAGATGTAAAGAGACTGTAGAACGTGTAATGTTTGTAAGAATGTTTGGTTGTTTGTGTTTCACCTTGTGTCGATGTTTGTCTCTCTGTTTTTTCAGAGCAATTACAAGGTCTTTGTCGGCTTTCTGTAGCTCCTGCTCTTCCCTCTGCAGAGCGTGGGTGGTTCTTAGTTCCTGGATCAGATCCATGTGGTTTTCCTTACCTATAAACATCTGTACAACAACAACACAATTTATGTTAACGTGGATAACAATAGTAAACATAATTCTTTGAATGATTTAACCTGCAAAAGATCATATTCGGAATGAATGATAATTAGATTAAGATGTGAAGCAGTTACATGTATGGCTTTTAGAGTTGCAACTATTTTCATAATCGATACATACATCTGTCGGTTGTCTTGATTAACCGGATATTTGTTTGGTCCATTAAATGTCTGAAAATGTAATGTGGATGTTGATTGGCTTTACTCAAACCTTGGTAAACTCTTGGTAAAATCTTAGTGAGAACACAGAATACCCAACCCCAAATTTACCAAACCCTAACCTAAACTTAGTTCTACACCTGACCCTAAACCCAAGTCTTAACCCATAAACAGACACTAAGGACAAGACAAAATGTCCTCGCGTTCGAGGTTCATACCTCACACTGGATACTTCTCCCTCTCAGTAGTTTCTGGAGGTGAATGACTGCCAGCTCCATCTCCTCCTCCCCCTAATGGAGAACATGTGACTCAAAGAATCGAACGCCATCTCTGATGCATAAACATCATCATTTAGCCTCACAGATGTTAGCTGACCTCTGGTGGCTCCTCCACTCTGGGAGTGGCCGGACGAGGAACCGGCTTCTCCTTCTTGATGAGAAAACGTGACGGTGGTGTTGTCACGTGCTTGTTCTCCTCCTCCCTCAGAGCCTGTGGAGCCACAGTCGGAAATCCACGGGCATCTAAAACTTCTCAGTCATTTTAATTTCTGCCTTTTTATTTTATTCATTGAGATCCTTTCCCCTTCCTGACTGCCGTCAACAAAGACCAACAATAAAGCATTTCCGCACTTACAGACACTGGCTTTAAATGACGCACTTATTAAATATAAACATACACAGCTTTTGGCTTTACCTTGTACGTGTTCATCAGTTTTACTGCGCTGTTCACACGCGACATGCTCACATCTTTGGTGGTGCTAACTCTGGGATCGGGTTTCTTCACGGAGGCTGAGATTCCAGCCTCCAGCTCCAACAAGCCTGCCGTAGAGTTTAATGTGATTTTCTCGATAACAGATGTCATTGTCTCTGATGTGTTATTGATGGAAATTACATGAGAGGCAGACCTTCATATGTGTCTAAGTAGTGACTTTTTAACTCTTTGTTGTGGACACCTCTGGTAAACGCGCCCCTGCGGGTCCGAGTGTCTGTGTAGTCTTTGTCATGTCGCTCCAGCTTCCCCACCACATTTCTCCTCTTCGCTTCCAGTTTTCTCAGTGCTACACACACAAAACACCACGAGACAGACAAAGGACACAGACATCAATGCATTCATGAGCTTTAGGCTGCGTTCACACCTGGTACTAACACCCTTGGTGATAGTTTTGAGTAGGAATGTACATTTGGGTGTTAATATGGCGTCAGTGGCTGCAAATAAATGAACATGTGAGCACTGGTCAGTGTGACTGCCGCAGATCAGATGACATCAGCTGAGAAGGCGGCTCAGAAATGTGGCCGTTTCTTTGGGATCTGACCTGAGGACACACTCAGGACAGCGTTCAGAATGTGAGAATCTGTTCTGTTTGGGACCATATCACTCAGGTCAGATGTCAACACCACGTGTGAATGAGGCCTTTTATCGTGTTCAAACAGAGGCAGTGGTTGTCTTACACCTGTCATAGTCGTTGTGGATCTTCTGTAGCTTAGTCTCCTTGGCTTTTTGATGCTTTGAATATATTTGGCTCAGTCTGCCCTTGGTGACCTCATTCTGGGCCTCATCTCTCTGTCTCAGCAGGTTCTTCAGCACCGCAAGTCGGGTCTCCATCAGTCTGGACAGCACACACAGAAACAGGGTTTCTTACGTTAGTGATCACTGCAGCAACAGCGCTTTAGGTAAGTAGTAGCTCAGTACTTCACAGTTTGTCTGTTCTGTTTAAAGCTGCGGTCAGCAATGTTACAGCCCAACTGTTGACTAACTTCCTGTCGGCCGCTGCCATGAATCGTCGTATGTCTCCCCCCTACTTCCCCTCATGAGCATGTTGAGGGGGCAGCGTTCGTTCACCGACACCCCAGGACCTCAGGAGCAGAGAGGAGAATCTGTGTGAAGTTTCTGGCTCCTGATTGGATTTTGTGGTGTCGTAAAGGTGCTGGACAAGTTTCTCCTGCATTTATTGTCAAAGCCCAGACACCGAGAGAGTCTTGTTACTGAGAAAACGCTTGCACATCAGAGACAGCTTTCCCAATATAGAGCCATTCAAGTATTTCACTCTTCTGCAGCTAATAGTTTCACTCACTTCTGGATTTCTTCTTCTCTGAACGCCCACTCTTTAGCCTCCATCTCCTCCATCATGCGCCTCCTCTTGTCGAGCTGACTCAGGTCATCCAGTGGAGGAAGGCTGGCCTCCCAGGCTCGCCTGGCACGCGCACGCTCGATTAGTTGCACCTCTGCTAGGCCAGCGGGCAGACCACGACCTTAGGGAAAGAGCCAACACGGGCTTCATATGTAAGTAAAGGTAAAGATGCATGCAAAAGATTCATCTCTGGGAACGCAAGTTGGTTTTGTACCCCATGTCAAAGGTGCCAGGTGCAGGAGCTCTGGTGGAGTCGTCCCAGGTTGTATCACATACGCGGGGCTGTATGGGTCTGTCTGTGCCTCGCTCTCCCTGTAGTCTGTCTGGACTCCCACTGTGAAATGTGTGGGCTGTTTGACATTGTTTCCACTGGCTGTGACAAAGTCGTCTCTGAGAAGACAAAAACAGAGCTTGTTCCATTCACCGGTCGACAGGACAAAGAACAAGTTGATGAAGGAAAAAAAAAAAGACAGATAATTGACGATACTTTGTTTACTACACTTTTGGATACCATGACCTGGATGACTGAGAATCTTCACAGACATATATACAGAGTGTATTGCTGTGTAAGGGGACAGCATAGAAACTGTGTTTAACCCAGTAAATGTAGCGCAATAACATTTTTACTGTGTTTTGAACATTTTCAGAAATTTATCATCTATCTCATACTTTTTGTTACTATTGTGCCTACACATATGGGACTGTTTTCAGAAAATGTGCCTAAATGTGGTCAATTTAGAGTGTCCAGTTTATGGTCTAAATCCATGGTTCTTAAACTGTGGTATGTGTACAACAAGTACAGCAAGCTTCCTCTGGTGATACCTGGAGGAAAATCAGAAATACTGTTCTGCTGTATGTATATATAATGTATATATACTGTATAAGTATGTGATCAGAGTGGAGATGAGAAATTTTGACCAGAGTGCATAGAAACAAACAAATAACAAAAAAGTAATGATAAATTAAAATAATAATAATTAGAGTCACTTTACCTCTTGCTCCATCTTAATCTAATTTGGCTATACTAGTATCTGAATAAATCAGTCTCGTCAAACGTCCACAGCTGACTTTGCTCAGCCTGATTACGCCACTATTTTAATGTTGGCAATAATGGTGCTCTTTTAAGAGCTCAATATTTTCTCAGGTGGTACTTGGTATAAAAAGTTTGAGAACCACTAGTTTCAGGTCTTCTACAATATACACAATGTCAATTTTATAAATGAATGCCCGGCTTCAAAATGACAGCACAGACCGACAAGTGGCATCACAGTGGCAAGACACTTTTGACATGATTAACATACTGACTATACATAAGTAACTATTACACATCGACTTAAAGAACCTAAACTATCTCTTTGTATGTGGAAAGTTCAGACTTACTTTGGCAAAGCGTAAATCACATTAGGGAGAAGCTGCTGTGCAGCGGGAATTAAAGGGCTGAAGGAAACAGAACGGAAGACATTCAGACACTGAACAGTTAACTGCTGCAAACGTATGATGGTATTCCACCAGTGTTAGATGATCAAACCGTTTAAAGTATCTCCACCGATCCACTCCAGTCACATCACACTCCTTCTCTTTGGACCACGCATGAGCATCTGGAACAACCCTGTAATGAAGTTAACCAAGAATCACAGCCAGTACTAATACACACATAAAAACAAGCAACAAAGTGAACCTTCAAGCGTGCAGCTGTTGTTTCTGTGTTTTACCCAGCCAGCTGCTGCAGGGCCTCTCTGCGCTGCTCTGCGTGGCCTCGCCAGCGGCGGTCAATAGATGGCGGTACAGGGTCTGAAGGCTCCAGCTGAATGGTGTGGCATGGGTGGTGGACCAGGTCACTGAACATAGACCCAAACTCAGGCACTCGGCGCTGAGCCAGGGAAAGACAAGCAGAGTCAGTGAATGCATCTCAGCGTCAGCACGCGCTTTTGTGTTTTCATATAACAACAAAGCAACTACACTGGCCATGAGTCACTGGTTCCCAACATTTTTTTTTTTTTTTTTTTTTTTTGAGGGACCCATTTTTCATCATTGTACACATGAAGGACCCTCACTGCCCCACCACCTTTATATACCATAAAAACATTTGGAATATAGTTATTATATTTCATTACATTCATTGGAAAAATAAAAAAAAAATAAACATGAAACAATTGACTGTTCAGTGAGACATATTGAACTCAAACTCCTAATCTGAGAAAATACTTAAATACAAATCAGTTTATATTCCACATTTTTAATTATCTTTGAATAATCCTGCATTTGAACATTTCCTTATTACCAAAATGTACATTTTCTTTGACCATTTTGGGTCTGTTCATAGGCCTGTATGCTGTCATATTATATTATATTATATTATATTATATTATATTATATTATATTATATTATGGACTAAACTTACCAGTCGTTCCTTGGACATGTAGGCCTTCAGTCCGGACCTGACGTGGTCCATCTCCGATGACACCGTGTAAACGGGATCTGCAGCATCACGTTAAAGCCTCAGGTGAAGACCTAACAGTTTCATCTGGTTTTATCTGTTTAGTTTAATCAACTTTACTCACCGTACAAATAGTCGTAAACACGTTCTCGCCTCACGCTTTCATCTGAACATCTTTTCTTAGAGACGGTGCGAGTGATAGTTTCGCTCATTTTCCTCTATTTTCCCCGAACTTTTCCTGTGACAGACGAGCGCTCCGCCGTTGTTACCGTGTAACTATGGTGACGGTAAACTGTCAACCGGAAACAGGAATTAAACCGTCAAAATAAAACGTGTTGTTTACATACCAAAATATATCATTTATTGTATTAAAAAAAAGGAAGAAAGGTGAGTTTGAACTCATGAACGCTAACGCAAATATTGTATGTATGAAAATGATCAGCGATTCACAAAGTGTGGGCCGTGGCCCCTTAGTGGGCCGTGACGGAACATTTCTAATGAAAATGAAAAATGTGTTTTTTTTTCCGGCTGCTGTTATGAAATCAGCAAATTAAAGTTGCTTCTTCTTCAGTTTCATCATCATTATTATTTTTATTGTTGTTGTTGTTGTTGTATTTCACTGTAATAATTTTTATAAGGAACTGTAACGTATAATCAATGTATGTTTACAGATCTCCAGCAGTGGGTGCACTTTATCTGTACATTATAGAGACATTATAGAGATCTTATCAGAGCAGGTAAGAGAACATGTGTGGAGTTTGTTTGCTTTATTGCATCATGTATTTGTTTATTTTTTGGTTTGTTTTTTGCTGTGCTTCTCTTTGTCTGTCCAGTGTTTGTACTGTATATCTATGCTTTTTTTTTTTTTTTTTTTGCTTTTTTAAAATGCTTTCATTGATGTTGTTTGCACCATGATAACTTACTGAACATGTAAACATGTAAAGGAAATACAGATAACATTAGGTGTAAGTGTTGTTGCATAATAAACAATGCTGAAAAATTAATAATTTACAGGTTCATAATACAATATAAATAAACAGTTCTTTGACAATAAAGATGAAAAGTTGTTTGGTTTAAAAATGATGTCATAACATAGGTAATGATTATTTTACAGGTTTGAATGTGATTGTTCATTGATTTATTCTGTTCCCACACCGGAACCAATGTTCGCAACCTGTTGCTGCTACAACTGATTTAATTGAGACGTTACATAAGACGAAGGAACAACGTATGTATGAAGAAGAGATGCGATGCGCTCTTAAAAGTTAACTTCTACAGTTTATGTTGATGTACAAAATCAAGACGGAAGCCGGGAGAGATTTGAAGTTTATTTTTGTAAGAATCTCTTTCTTTATTCGTAATGAATGCATATTGATATCTGTTTATGTTAAAATAATTTCCTCTTATTTATTTTATACAATATTCTGCATAATATTTGTTTTTATGTTTTTTGAAGTTTGTAAATATAGTACAGTTTTTAATATATAGAAGGAGAGGCAGCGAGGGGCGGTGCGAGTAAATGCCCGTTTCAGAGAACCGATCCGTGTCAGTGTCTTGAAGAAGAGAGCCATATTAAGCTTTTGACTAGCTCTGCATATTTACATTTTTATCATTATGTACTGTCTCTGTGGGGGAAAAAATGCAAATACAGTAAATAAACAAGCAGACACAAAAACAAACAAATAAGTAAATGAACAGATGTTAAAGTGTAACTCAAAACATGACATGACACTATTAGATTCTTGGTGCCTTGTGACAGTGACCCAGATTCATGCACATACACTATACTATGACACCTACGTGCATCATTTACTTTGTTTCCTGATAGATGCACCTGTCTCATACCATTCATAACTGCCTTTGTTTCCAAAACCGGCTTTCAAAAAGAAGACTACTACTTTAATTTTCTTCCCAGTTTTACAGCCAGTTGTTCTGTTTATGGTCTGTTGGTCTTAAAAGCTGCATGACTTTTCTTGCATCATTAAACTTTCTATTCAGTTGAAAAAGATTTTACAATAAAATATCCAAGAGTATAAAGAATCGAAAAAGAAAAAACGTAAAATGTGAAGCCTTGAAATACTGTACACGTGTGCATGTGTAAAAATGATGTATTTTATTTATGTTTTTGATGTAGTTTAGGGTTAATATTGGTCTGATTGCTCTTTTTCCACATTTATAAAATAATGTAAAATATGAATGAAAGCAGTCAATTATTTATGCTTTCTGTGTTGAATTAAAAGGACTCCTTATGCAATGTGTCACAAAACACTGAAAAAACAGTCAGAAAGATCAACTGGTTAACAGCTTCTGGAAGACAATATGACGAGAAAGGTCAAAAAGAGGAAGGAATTGGAAAAGAAAGATAAAGCCGCTGCTTGTTACCTTATCTGCCCTCACACACTAAGAACACACAGGACTGGGGACAACACATTATCATATTACAACATTATCTCTATCACTAGATATACAGTAGAGATAATGGTAATGGGATACTGTGTCCATTACTTTGATCGAGTTTTTTCATTCTTACCTGCTTCTTTACTGAACACAGCAACTACACTTCATCGCCCACATGCTGCGCCCTGGTCTGATCGTCCACCGCCATGGCCTCAGCTTCCACTCTGCGCCTCAGCTATATCTCAGCACAAAACCCTCCACTCCTCTTCCACGCAATCACTTGTCAGCTTCCATGCATGAGATTAAAATCTGGGTGTCATTTATCAGAATCATAGCCCCCTGAACCCCTGCTCTGGAAGGTCAGAGATCTTCTCCTCAACACTGATGGCTGTTCCATCTCCCCGGCCCCAAAGTTTTGCAACCGAGGAGTCATCATGGACGCCATTCTTTCACAACCATACAATCTGACTTGAATGTGTGTGGAATGTCTTGAGGTTTGAACTGACAGATTTGAAATTTGCAGTTCTCAGGAAAATAAATAATAAATAAATAAAATAATAATAAATAAATAAAATAAAACCTAAGGCTTAATGTGCACTCGTCTGGAAGGACTGGAAATGAGATTTGAACTCAAACAACTTGATACTTTGAATTTAATGGAAATTTTTTTTTTTTTTTTTTTGGACTCATACTTGTCATGTCGTGTCAGACTCAAACTGGCCTCTGCTCATGCTCCACAACTCCCAAAAATTAAAGAAGTATCCATTACGCAGAAGAAAAAAACAACAGTGAAAATAACCTGCAGAATTCCAGGCCAGTGGCTCAGTTCAACTGTACATGGAAATGTTCTGCGTGTGCTGCCTGATCAATCAATGACGATTTTCCAGGGATCAGGGTCTGTGAGCAAGTTATTGATTAGCCACTTCAAACTGTATTACACTCACTTTTTTCGTGGTGCCAGGTCTTTACGTCAGCTCTTGCAGGGTTATCAAACTACTCACTCCACTATCTGTCTGTCTATCTCGCTCTCTCCCTGTCTTGCAACACAGTTGGCAGTCTGCCCGTCAGACGGACACTATTCAGGCTGTTTTATGACTCACCTGGCAGAGATGAAAAGGCAGCATGAGTTACAGATGAGTTGTAAAAAAGGAAATGGGACAATGAATGAGGTGATAAAAATGTGGGTTGATTACTGATGCAGATACTAAATATGCCTCAGGGATCATTCAGGGATTTTACAAACCACCTTCTTTGCCTCTGTCTCTACTTGAAACTGTTATTTTGGTTAAAGGTACATTTTATATTAATGTAATTTGACTTCATGGGGTTGCATTGAGGGACACGAAACATGAATAACTTTTTATGTTTGGGAAATAAACTCCAGAAGACAAACACAAAGGTTTCCCCACAAAGGAAATGTTAATTTAAATATCTTAACAAGTTTTGCTCTGAAATTTGACATCTTCATCAGGATGAATGTAAATAACTTTGGCAAAAGTTCCTGAAATAAGACCCAACCACCAGTTTACATAAATCAGCAAAGCAACATTTCAGTCATTATTTCTTATTATCGTGTAGTGTCACACATCACTTATAATTAAAGATTAAATTGGTTACTTCTTGGATAGTGTGTAAGGGGGGATGATCACACAGCGACACATCTTTTTTGTCAATTGCTTTCCTAAACTTTCCATTGTATTCTTTTTGTGAACATGTTGAAGATGGAATTGCCGGGGAAAAGAGGAAGACCACTGAAAATGTTCATGAATGTTGTGAAGGAGGTGATGAGGACAGTTGGTCTAACAGGACACAAGGGATGGGACAAGATAGAAGCAGAAGATCTGCAGTGGCAACACAGAAGCCAAACGAAGAAGAATAAAAAAAAAGTTTAAAGGTAAAATTCTATACATTTTTTCATATTTTCCTGTTAATATTTGATCGCCCAGTGTAAGCCCATTACATGACTTTTCCAAGTTTCATAACATGTATTTTTGCTGGAATCATCATGACACTATTCACTGAGAAATCAGACACTTGTAAAATAATAAAGGTTACGTGTAGTTAACCTGGTAGGGATTTCTGATGCAGGCTGTGCTGTAATGTTGTGACACTTTTAGGAAATATCCGGATATACCGCATCAGGCAGGATTCCACAATCACTAATCACTGCCCATCTTTGGTCAACATCACTGCTGACGTCCAGTGGTGGACCCCGGACGGACCGTGGCTGCGCATGTCGCCTAAGTTTTGCAGCTCTCTGCAAACACACGCACACGGCTGATAAGCTCTCACCTTTGACTCTCTTCCTCATCCATGCTTCATTGCTCAACATGATAATTTCCTATAAGTATTTGTGTCCACAGCTTTTGTTAATTTATTTCCATAACGACACACCTGTTTAAGACAGACTGGACACACAGTGAAAAGCAGGCCTGTGGTATGACAGCTGGTTTGAATGAGGCTGCATCAGTGGAGTGGGGTTGCATGGTTGAGTCTGGTTTGGCACAGTGGGGGCCAGGCTAAAGAGGCAGGACAAAATTTCCAACACAGACTGTACAAAGGATTTGTGATTTGACTGGCACCAAGTCAGTTTTTGAAACCTGAAAGTGCAAACCTCACCTGCAAACAAGGCTCCTATTTTACAACACCAGCTGTCAGGCAGACTAGTTTCCACTCATACAGTATGTGCGGAGCTTTATCATCTTCTTTCCTCTTAATAGGAACATGATTTGGAATGTCTGTCTCTATGTGGCTCTGTGATGGACTGACATCCTGTCCAGGGTGTACCCCGCCTCTTGCCCTATGTCAGCTGGGATTAGGCACCAGCTCCCCCCAGCGACCCTCATGTGGAGGATAAAGCGGTAGAAGATGTCTGAGTGAGCGAGTGAGTGAGGAACATGATTTGCAAAATTGACATCATGATCTACTGCAGAAGATTGGAAAGTGATTGAGACATTGATTGAGACCATTCATCTTTATTGACATCCTTAATCACACGAGAAGTTGGCTCATTTTCCCATAGACTTCTATTCAAACAGAGTAACTGCTAAATCCACAAACTCCATCCTTCACAAAGTTTGAAGACTGTGTCCATTTCTATAACCACTCCAAATTGACCTGACTGACTGACTGATGCATGAATGTGAAGTGCAGGCAATCTAAGGATTAACTGAAATAAATTTAGTACAAGGAACAACTGGTAACAACTAGTCTGTGATGACTTGCATGTAAAAGCAAACAAAGGGTTAACTCAGTTTAGGTGTACACTGCAGTCACTGGTGCATCTGATGAAGACCTGGAGGAACTCATGTAAAAAAGCCAGGATGCTAAAGGAGTCTACATACTTTAAATGGTTGCAGAGTATGTTTCAGTCAAACAGCCCTGTCTTGGCAAAAAATACAGATACAACTAATTTGCAGTCTTGAATTATAGTCTATATAAGAACACATTTTCACCCAGCCTATGTTTGATTACAATATCACAATAATGACAAAATGTCTCTGGTTCTCCTTCTTTCTCCCACAGTCCAAAAACATGCAGATTTGGGGACTAGGCAAATTGGACACTCTAAATTGACCATAGGTGTGAATGTGTGAGTGGATGGTTGTTTGTTTCTATGTGTGGCCCTGTGATGGACCGGTGCCGTTGCCGGTGCTGGCATTGGTCCCAGTGACACGACTGGGAACTTTGTTGAAATTCAGCGATAGAGTAGGGGGGCAGACGTGTAGTGAAGGTTCACCCACCCAGCAGTTGAACTGGTGACCTGCTGCTCAAGACAGATCCCACATGTGGTGTACATAGTGCTATGCAAAAGTCTCAGGGCACCACCAGCTTTGTAGTTTTTATGTCTGTTACATTTTGTCGTCATTGGCATTTGCTATGACAGAAAGTTGGCCTTATATATGTTGTTTAGAAGTTACTCACTATAGCTTTAATTTCTACACTAAATTGTCATTCTTGAGAACAAGCAGAAATATTTTTACATACTTTTTTTTTTTTTAGATCATTAAATGAGGCCTTTTTTTAAAAATACAGTTCACTTTGTCTTAAACTGTTCATAATTTAACTGAAGCTTGGTAAAGAGCATTTGTCTCTGACAGAGAGTGTGTAGTGTATTTCTGCAATATCACGTGGGATACAGTAAAAATATTTGTTTATTAACAAAGACTTGAAAGTAAATTTTAATTCTGCATTATGAATGATTATTAATGTTGAAAGCTGAAAGGTCAAAATCCAAGCAACTCTTCACCTTGTTGGTTGTTTTTTGTTTTTGTCCCCACAGAAGAAGAAAACATGACAACAAAGTCACAGGACACAGATTGCAGAGCGTGTCAAAAACAAGTTAGTGATGATTAACTAAAGCTATACCATCATTATCTGCATGTCTTACACAACAGCTGCGGTGAACCATGTGACTCGTTCAGCCACATGTATTCACTGTCTTATTTTTTAACTGGTTGGTTTTCATGGTTATGGGGGTTATTACATTGTTACAATGTTTCTTCTGCGATTTGAGGCAGTCATATTGTGAGGCTTTGGTCCTTGTTCCAAACCCGTATATTCAGGTGGCTGTGTTGTGTGCCACTGATGCGAGTCACTGTGAATGATAGGGGATAAAATATAGTGTTGCACTTAGAGGAATTGAATGGAGGGGCATCTAAATGGGTGAAGAGAAAACTGTTGAGTTGAGAAAAGACTAAATGCAGACCATTCATGGTTCACTTCCAAGTCAAAATGATCATAAAGATTTAATCCATCCATCCATCCATCCATCCATCCATCCATCCATCCATGTTAACACTGCGTGAGTAGCAGTGTAAACCTTGACAAGTCCTCAGCCTGTAATCACAGGGTCAACATACAAAGGCAGACAACTATTCACACTCACATTGACATATATCCATGAAAATGTTGTGCAGACAGTGGGAGAACATACAAGCTAAATACAGAAAACTCATATTCAAAACAATTAACTCCTTGCTGGGAGACACCGGTGCTAACTTCTTCTTATTTATTGTGTTAGTGGTCTGGTAAGGATCCAGAGTGTTTGATAAGAGAGAAAAGTCTGGGAATGAAGAAAGTGAGGACGGATGTGTGGACATTTGCAGGAACTGTACTGGATGAATTCAGACAGTAAAATGAAATAGCATGGGTTGGACGTGACTCAGGATAAAAGGGTCAGGGAAAAGTGGGTTCAACAAAGAAGAGTAAAAAGATTTCACAACCATGATTGATGAGGCTGGAGGAGATTTCAGACATTATTCTGTTTGGGGTTTTTAGTTCTTTGTTTCCTGTTTTATTGTGTATTTTTTCCTAGTGTGTGTACCATGCTTGGTTTTACTTGATTTCCTGCCCTAATGTGATTCACTTATGTTTGATTATCCCTGCCTCCCTTGTCTATTTAGTCTTTGCACCTTAGTGTTATTGGTTCATTTGTTTTGTTCCTGTTTGTCCAGGTGTTCTGGTTCCTGTGTGAGTTCTGCTAATTCTGATGTTGTCATTGGTCCTGGGGTTAGGCTACATCACTAAAGACAACCAAAAAAAGGCAACATGATACATGAAAGATGAACCTCAGTCACAAATATGTTTAAATACCTTTATTTTTGTCTCCCCATAAAATGGAGACCTAAGATTGCAATAGTAAACCCAGAGTTACAATACAGTATAAAAATAAATCAAAACAACTAACTATGAACAGGAAAGGAAAACATAAAGATCAAACAAACCCATGCTCATTTAAACTGTCGGTGCCACATAAATTCACATGGCGAAGTCTGTGTGATGTGCATTCATAATAAGTTATCTTTAAATAGTTGTGCAGCAGGACAATACATTTGAACAACAGTTTACAACACTGTGCTTCTGCAGCAGCAGAGAATGGATTGCAGCTGCTGATCCTATTCAGATCAGCAGTCTTCATAAGGTCTGTTTAGCATTACAGCGAGGAATGTTGTGATGACTCCCTGCTGAAAATGAGCTGCAGCATTTTGGGAAAATAAAATGAGATATTCTAGACTTTTTCACATTCTGCTCTAAGAATCATTAAATTTCTGTTTTTTAGAATCTCTGATACAATCTCTGATACATTGTGCAACATTGATGATATATTCTGGAATGAGAGAAATTACATCCTAAAAATTTGTTCTATAATATTAATATTGTGCTCTAAAACGCCAAGGACATGCTGTTCTACAAATACAAGCATGTCAACAAATCCCAACACTCTTGGGTCACATCTGTGTCACTCTCTGATGCAGGAGCTCCAGCTGCAGGGCAACCTCACTGGGCAGGTCATCGTTCACCTGTGTGGTGAAGTACTGCCTCACTTCTTCCACCTCCTTCTGCCAAAACTCTTGTTTCAGAGAGAACAGCTCATCCAGGTCAACATTGCCCTGCAAACCCTGGAGGTTCAGGGAGTCCCGGGAAGGCAGGTAGCCCACAGCTGAGGGCATTGCACCAGCCTCACCATTCAGCCGTCTGAACATCCAGTCCAGAATTCGAATGTTGTCACCAAAACCAGGCCAGAGGAAGCCAGTGGTGGGGCTTTTGCGGAACCAGTTGACATGGAAAATCTTGGGGAGCTTGGCACCAGGGCGGTCAGCCATGCTCAGCCAGTGAGAGAGGTACTGTCCAAAGTTGTAGCCGAAGAAGGGCCGCATAGCAAATGGGTCATGCATGATAACCTTTCCTGGAGAAGAGACAAGGCAAAGAGGAGTATTTACTTCACTTCTGTGACGCAGATGCAAAACTAATCTTTTGCCAGGCAAGCAGAACAGTTTATAATACGTTGATGTATAAGTCACTATGGGAATGAAGTCTAACATCTTGTCAGTTGAAGGATTCTGACCTCTGTGTTCAGCTGCAGCAGTGGCCTCTGATCTCATGGCTGCTCCAACAAACACTCCATGCTGCCAAGTGAAAGCCTCATACACCAGTGGGACACCTGAAGTGAAGCACAGTATTATCATCCGACTATCTTATATGTACTGTATCTTCTTTCATTTATTTCTGCAACTTGTCTTTTATCTACTTTCTCACCTTCTGGTCTGCGTCCTCCAAAAATGATGGCTTCGATGGGAACTCCTTCTGAAGATTCCCACTGTGGGTCAATGATGGGACATTGTCCAGCCGGAGTGCAAAAACGAGAGTTGGGATGAGCACAGGGTTCACCTGGGAAAGAGAAAGAGAGACAAAGAGACAAGGGTAAGCTAAACTTTTCATTCGTGTTGTAATAAAAGCAGAACTAAAGAAAGAGAACAACTGTTACCATCTTCTGAGTTCCAAGGCTTGTTCTTCCAAGACGTGATGGTGACTCCCAAAGGCAGCGACTCATCCATTCCCTCCCAGTAAACACCACCATCGCTGGTCTCTGCAACATTGGTGAAGATGGTGTTCTTGACAATGGTTGCCATGGCATTTGGGTTAGTTTTAGCTGAGGTTCCAGGTGCAACTCCAAAAAATCCATTCTCTGGGTTGATGGCACGCAGGTTTCCTATTGAAAGGGAAGACAGTAGAGAATGGAAAAAAAGCTTAGACATGCCCTGTGACTTTATATTAAGGTTAACATTCTTTTAGTTTGAATATATAAACATTTGTTTTTCTTCTCTCACCTTCGTCATCAAACTTCATCCAGGCAATGTCATCTCCCACACATTCAACCTTCCAGCCAGGAAGTGTGGGACAGAGCATGGCAAGGTTTGTTTTCCCGCAGGCACTGGGGAAGGCTGCTGCCATGTACTTCTTCTCTCCAGCCGGGTTAGTGATTCCCAGGATCTAAACATAAGAAATATTTGGTTTGATTACAATGAATAGGTAACTCTTGGAGAGACCTATAGTATGATGAATTTATGGATGAAATCAGTCCATTCGTTTTCTTCCTTTCCTTACCAGCATGTGCTCAGCCAGCCAACCCTCCTCCTTAGCAATGCGTGAGGCAATTCGCAAAGCAAAGCACTTCTTCCCCAGAAGCGAATTTCCTCCATAACCACTACCAAAGGAGACGATCTGCCTGCTGTCTGGAATGTGGGCGATCAATGTCAGCTCAGGGTTACAGGGCCAGTTGTTCACCAGCGGCTCTGAAAGAGGAGTCAGGAATGGGTTAATGTGAATCAATGGGCTATTTTAAAAGCAATATAAATGCTTCTGCTACTGTTGGAGATATTTTTGACATACTCTTGAGTGGTAGAGGACATCCAACAGAATGCAAACAGCGCACAAACTCTCCATTTCCCAGAGCGGACAGCACAGCTTTCCCCATACGGGTCATCACCCTCATACTGGCCACCACATACGGGGAGTCAGTCAGTTCCACTCCAATTTTTGAGAGGGGGGAACCCACTGGACCCATACTGAAGGGAATGACATACATAGTACGACCTGAGGACAGAGTGTTCGAGATATCAACAATGATTAATCGTCAACCAAGTTTGTTAGCTACAATTTCTGAGATTAAATGTGCTTAGAATATAGAATTTCTGGAATTTGCTTTTATTTCTATAACTTCCCCTGTGGTACCTTTCATGCACCCAGGGAACCGCTGATCCATGGCTTTGTTGAACTCTTCCTGGGACATCCAGCGTCCCAGCTGGCTGACTCCACCTCCCTGAGGCATGGGCACTGTGTCCCTCTGGTCCTTGGTCACAATCACCGTCTTGCTTTCCACACGAGCCACGTCCCTTGGATCAGTCCTAGCCAACCAGCTTCAGGAGGAGGACAAGGGGGTCAGAAGGGCAAAAGGAAAAAGGGGAATGGAATGATGGGGGGGAAAGATGAGGATGAAAAACAAGATAAAAGAAAGAAGTATTTTGATTTGGTATTTTGATTATTGTTGACTGGACTCTTATGATTGATAATGTGTATTTTATTGTCTAATTTTGTATTTGAGATTTGAGGATAGTTTGTGATTGACACTGCATATTGATATCTGTTTTACCAGAATCTGTTTGTTTTTCCTGTTCTTGTTTTTCACTTGACCTTCTCTGTTTTTACTTGACCATCTCTGTTCAAATCATAATTGAGCCTTGTTAAATGCTCAAATATGAATACGTAACAGCTGAAGGTAAGTAGATGTGTGTTGTGACTGAACAAGCTGGACTCACTGGTTTGAGAGAATGGAGACCTTTTCGTGCTATGTTATTTACTACATAAACTGATGACTGACTGAGGCAGAGCACTTTACGCATGAACATGATGTGCAGTCAGTGTTTTGTGTAATAGATTGGTTGGTTACAAAAACAGCCACAGTTATTGATGAATTAAAATCGATCTAAGACAGAGAATCAGAGAGTAAACACTCTTGTGTCATGCTATATTTTCTTTGTAGCCCTTGCTTTCAGTTAAAAAAATACCCTCCAAATATATATATAAAAAACTATAATGTAAAAGAAACTGAAATCAAGCCCTACTGCCAACCCACCAGTTTTCATATTTGCTGAGCTTCTTGATTACCCCCTGCTCCTCCAGCTGAGTCAGGATAACACGATTCTCCTCATCAGAGCCATCACAGATGTGGATGGATTCTGGTTGGCACAGAGTCATGTTGGCCTCCACAAACTCTCTAACAGCTGGGCTGAGGCTGCTGAGGTCACCCTGCAAAACTCTGGGTCCACCCTGGTTCCTGGACTGGATCTGAGGAGGCATGGTGCAGCTGGCCTGAAAAGGCAGACAGGCAGTGTATGGAGAAAGGAAGGAAAAGAGGCTAGAAAGGCTGAAGGTGAGAGCGGAGAAGAACAGAGAGAGGGAAACGTGCAGGTAACGAGGAGAGGAGAGTGGAACAGAAACAGGAGGAGATGAGAGAAGATGTGAAATTAGGAGTTTGATACATGATTCTAAATGTTTCTCGTTAGATTTAATCTTGTTTTTGCATTATAGCACATTTGATACAATTTCGAAGGAAGTGCTACAGCTTCAAAAGCATCATCACTGATCAAGGAAAGAGTGTAAAGTTACCTTCAGTAGTTTAGTAAAGGAGGTAGACTTGGCCTCATCAGCTGAGGGGGTCTCTGTTGGCTGTTCCCAAGGAAGAGCTGAGCTTCTTTCTCGGTGAGTTGTATCACCTGGAACAGTGAATGTTCCTTTTATACTCTGGGATGTCCCATGTAGAGGAGGTAAGAGAGGAGGGGGGTGTGTGAGAGGTGTGTAAGTGCTGTATGTGTGTGCTCTGGTAGGCTGTTTACGTGAACCAGTTGTTCTCTTACAGATCTGAAAAACAGTGTGTTACAGATTGACAGTGAATGATTAATTCATCAGAAATGTCACGTAACTGGTTTCTTCTGCTCGTCAGCTGATGACCGAGAACTGCAGTTGGCTGCGGCCCCAAAACCTGCATCGATACTGTTGACAACACATTCACTCTAGGGGTAATGCACATCTGTTAAACCAGTGGGACTGGAATTTTAATAAAGGAAAAATATACATAAATCATTGCAACCTAAAAGAAAAATATATGTTTTATGTAATGTTTCAATAACAAATTGCCCTCCCTCTCTAGAAGAAAACTATTAATTATCGTGCAGCTTTATCCTTTTCTGTGTCCTCTTGCAGCAGCTGCTGCTGAACTTTGACCCACATTACCAAATGATGCAATGTCAAAGTCTGACACTTTTAGGTGTGTGTGTGTGTGTGTGTGTGGCATAGACAGGGCCTTGGCTGACGAACTTCTCATTGGCTAATCAGCAGGGGCTCGCCCAAGGGTGATCAAAGGTCAGCCAGGGCTGTGTGTGGCAGCAGCAGAGTGGGAATCCGTGAACATAGGCAGATGACAGCTTTTCTGCTAAATTCTACAAGACTCATTTGTGATGTAATGGAAACTAATGATTTTAATGTAAGGTTATTTATTTTCCCTTCAGCCAGAGCAGGGGTCTGCAACCTTTGGTATTAAAAGCGTCATTTTTGGCTGCTCTCCACCCAAATAAATTTAATCTGGTGCTGCAAGATAACATCATGTATAAAGTTTTTATATAGTTTTTATATTGTTAAAGGAAAAACAAACACTTGTGATCAAAAAAATAATGAAAAAGCACTGTCACATGTAGGCCTACTTTCAAATAAAACATACAACTAAGACTTGAGTACCCCCCCCCCCCCCCCCCCCATTTTTTAGGGAAAATTACTTAAATACAAGATAACTCGCTTTGAAATGAAGAAAAATTAATTTGGATTTTACTGTATGTACTGTAGTTCATGCATGAGAAAACCTTCCAGCATATTTATATGGATCCAAAGATGGACAGGATGGACATGTGTACATGACTTCATTCACGTGCTTGGGATGACTCTCCACATTTCAAACACGTGTAGCCCTGCTAAAAATCTTTACTCATAAAAAAATAAATGAATAGTTTATAGTTTAAGAAGTTCATCTTTGGGTAAATGTTAAAAGAATATTAGAAATGTAAAAAAAGAATAGCTCATAATGATTAAAATATTTTGATAGAAGAGGAGAGTCTAAAAATGTACCATTAAAAAGATTCAAATGTGCATGGTTGAATATTGCATTTTATTTTGAAGAAATCCATGGTAAAGAAGGTAAAGAAGGAGTACTGTTGATGATTGTGTGATTCTGATCCCTGATTGGCTCAGGTGTGATTGACAGGTTTGACAGGAAGTGAGTGAGAGTGAGTTTTGAGAGAGAGACGACGTGATGATAAAAATGCATGGCCGCGAGTGGGTAATTCTGCAGCGAAAATAATTCAGTGTGTAGCGTTTGTCAAGTTTTGGCAGGTTTTCAGTGTCACATTTGACATAGACATAGGATGTGATGCATATTTTAGTGGACAAAATTAAACCACTTTTAATTCTCACCTTGATGGAAGTGTTTTTCATCAAAGCTCCAGGGAGCCACTTTTTCAAAAGCATTGACTTTCACTCTTTAAAAAAACACAGGAGTGTCCTCATAACTCCTGAACAATTTTCAGCAAGTTTTCTGATGTTTGGTCTCAATCTGAGGTCTGGTGCTTGGCAGACGTCACGCAGACATTTCACTCTTGTGTGTTCTGCCGCAAATATTTGCCAATTATGTCCCATTAGAAATGTTGACAGTAAAAACTGCAAAGTGTTTCTTGGTGACCAGGCTAGTACATCTGGTTATCCATTGCATCTCTATCATGAAATGCTCTTCCTGCCAGTGTCTGAGCCTCCGCGTGTGACACTGTTGTGATTGTGTTTATTTCACTCCTTTCACGGCCCTGAACTGAACACAGCACAGCATGGCACAGCACGGCATGGCACAGCACTGCACACTCATCAGGCCTGCAGCAGGTAGTTAGCATGGTTCTCATTTTCTACGACCAAGGACCTGGTACAAGATAAAAATATTTTGCAGATCCCCTTATGTATTTCCTGCAATTGACTAGTGACCTATAAAGTATTTAAATTAACATTTTAAAAATAATTTAAGCCTTTTAAGCCTTTTGTACAAATAAAAGAGTAAATAATCACGATAATTAGATTTTTTTTATATACCTGGCAGTGCTTCAGTGACCCCCAGAGGAATAAACATTGCAATAGACTTTGTACAAATAAAATGGAGCACCTTGGTTTGCATGTGTGTTTACGGTGTTTATGTGTTTGAAAGATGTCAGAGCATGGAAAGGGAAAAGGACTGTGTCCGCTATTTTTTCATTTCCGTCTGCTGATTGGAGGTGAAGACAAGAATCTTGTTAGCCAAAAAAAATTCTGGATGAAGAAAATGCAGAAATTTTTTGCTTTAACCTTTATTTTTGTCTGATTGTTTAAAATTAAGGCTTCCAGTATCTATCAGGCAACAATGCACACTTCTACCTCTACTCTCACTTTACATCCACTAACCACAGAGTTGAGTGAAATGCATCTCATTATCTTTTGTTTTGCACATTTTTTTTTTGATAATTTAACAATGTGCTTTTTTTCCTAAAACATCATGAAACACAACATTTTCTCAAGAAGGTAGATTTATGTAATTTATTGTGACATAACATTAACATTAAAATTTCTTTGTAATATATGAATTTAGATGTCCACACAGTGATCTGGGACTCTATGGTGTGCATTTATTCATTTATGCATTTATTGCTTCACATTTATTCATAGCTAACTGCACATCTAAAGTTACAAAACAACCACTACTCAGGTGTTTTATGAACAAAATTCTCAATTGGTCAATGTCCAGTTAACAGATGAGAGGAAGTTGAACCTGAAAGCTGAACCTAAATGTCACTTATGTTTTGCCCTGCAGTACATGCCTCGCTTTTGTGTCACAATTTCATGGTGCTATAACTTGTATTGACTTAACCTACATTTATTTATGTTCATAATTGTTTCATATCTTGTAAAAAGATAAGAAAGTAAAAAGTTGTTTGTTTATTTTATGTAGTTACTTATTAAACATGTATTTTGTTTCATTTTATTTATACTATTTATTTCTACATTTAAATATCTTAATGTTTTTGATGTTAGTTCATTCATTTGTCTAATGTTACTTTTTGATTCGTCTTTCTAACACTGACAGATGTAATGCTGCCCACCGCATCACAATTCTTTTTGCTCTCGAAGCCGTACTGCTGGATTGACACATTAATATTTTCACAAAAGTAATTCTTATTTCAGTGTAGTAGAGTTCTTTGTATTGAGTTTTCAGTAAATTCTAGTTGAGTTTTTACTAGTTTTATTAATTTCAGAGATGGACCCTTCATTTTATGGTGTATATATCTTATGTTATACTGAAAGAACTGGAGATGCATCAATGCAATTGCGTCAACCACATTTGAAGGAGCGGACAAATCAAATTTAATTAGAAAAGCCTGTATCGCTGCATGCATACTCCACAGGATGCAGGGTTGTTCATCAGTCTTGTTTATATGAAGATGAGGTATTTGCTGATTGTCATAAAGAGTTTTTTTTTCCCTCCACAGATGTCACCTATGGGCTTGTAATATTTCATGAGAGAAGCAAAACACTTGACTTAGTGACATGTTTTCAAGTCTTACCTTCAGTGACGTACCACAGTGGAAAGTGAACCTGTTTTGAGGCCTCATGTTTACTGTTTTGGTTTGGTTTACTGTTTACTGTCACCATCTTATTTTTTGGGACCAAAAATAACAATGTTCTGAAGAATGAGATG
This sequence comes from Brachirus orientalis, assembly GCA_016785285.1. NCBI lineage: Eukaryota > Metazoa > Chordata > Actinopteri > Pleuronectiformes > Soleidae > Brachirus > Brachirus orientalis. The sequence continues at coordinate 7,708,410 of JAFBJR010000194.1, read as the reverse complement.
GGCCTGACAGAGAGCTTGTCCACTTCATATCCACATATACCTGCATGTGCTTTATAACGCACATATAACCCACATGTACAGTACATGTGCTGAGAACTTTGTTTAGCTTTTACATGAACCTCTGTGGATTTTAGTTAAAGACACATCAAAGCTATGAGCAGCAGATGTTTTACTAAAATCCAAGGTTGCAACAAATCTTTAGTTTTTAGAGCTATTATTCTAAGATATCAACATTAATATCTGATAATATACAATGCACACATTGTTTTAGTTAAAGGTTTGACATGATATTTTTCATTACTATTCACGATCACTACTTTCTGAAAATGTTTTCTCTTCCTGTCATGAAAAACAAAGGCCTGCGTTATCACCATCTACAACATGTCATGTGGGAACTTGCATCAGAGAACAAAATGTTTCGCATTGATTATGACACAGACTGATATGCATGTCTGCAATGTATATGTTTAACCCGGGCTCGCACATTAGAATCTTCAGTGTTGAATATCAGCCAGGCTGATGTTGTGTGGGACCAGCACAGAGAGATATGTTATCTTTACTGTTGACTGTTGTTTTGCAGGTTTTCGGCTGGTGAAGCGATTTGACATCAACATATTTACAGTGCTGGAAGAAGGAAGAAGAAGGAGAACTTTGGACTGTCGTAAAGACCTTCAAACTGTGGAGGGCAGCATCATACCTCTCAGAGTACAGCACACAGAAATGATTTTTATTATTATTAAAAGAAGAAAAAGAAGAGCTGGTAGAATAGACACGCCAAGAATCAAAATGAGATGCATTTTTAACATGAGGGCAGTATTTTCTTTATTATCTAGAGCCAGATTCTTTGAACTTGATAATATAATTACAAAAAAAATGTTTTCTCCATGTTTCCTCCCACATGTCCAAAAACATGCAGAGACTGGTTGGACACTCTAAATTGCCCCGCATGGGTGAGAGAATGGTTGTTTGTCTCTATGCGATGGACCGGCTCCATGTCCAGGATGTTCAGCGCCTTCACCACCCAATTTCAGATGGGATCAGCACCAGCAGCCCCATGACCCTCATATGGAGGAAAAAGCAGTAGACAATGGAAAGATGGATATTAGTCTTTATGAGCAGAAAAATACGTATGTAACAATATTTGTGTGCTGCATCCTTAATCTGAAAAGAAGCTCTGTTTCCAGATGGCTCTCTCTCAGACCTGACTGAGGGAGTGTTTGTGCGTATCCAGCGGCAGCACAAAGGCAAAAAAAGCATTTATTCCATCAAATTACCCAACAACTGGGTGTTTTGAACAGTGGAATTAAGGTAGGTCATGAATAATATTCCGCTGGGTATGACACGTGTCCGTTATATTCACTCTGTTAAATTCTGCAATATGTTGCTCACTCTTCATGGATTAAAAGAACACAGGGGCTTTTCCTGCCACCACAGCAGCGTAAACAAACTGACTCAGATGATGCAGATTGTCGTGGACTTTGCTTTGTTTCAGGCTTTAGTGAAAGTGTGTCACTCATTGATCTGAGCTGTGAAATGCATGGTTCAGAAGGTACAGTAAACAACAGTGGCGGTAAAAGTACCAAATGCACTGATGTAGAGCCTTAGGACATACAGTGCATATACAGAAAACTGCTCTTTTTTCACATCGATAGAACACTGTTGACCCTCTTTTATCGTTCATTTATTGAATCTTTTTTATCTTTTTGCTTGGTGTCTTGGTTCAGCAACCTTTCCTTACAAAAAAGAAAAACTCTCTGAATCAAATTGTGAAGTGGTCTAGTAGGCTGAATGGAGAGCCAGAGCTTAACCCAGAATCTCAGTAACAGAGGACGGCTGGTTCCGTTTTGAAAGATGATTCCAACCCACTACATGGTGAATTTCTGCCTCTCAAATTGCCAGTCTACAGAATTAAGCGATATAAGGATAGCTTTGTTCCTGCAGAGAGATTAAGAAAACCCAGAAATCATCAATCAACAAAAATATTTTGATTTTTATCTTGCTTTGGTGTTTTTTTTTTTTAAATCCTAGATTTCATCTTTTTTTATATACTTTTTATTTGCACTGTTCGTTTGATTCCCAAAAGTCACTTTACTTTTATTGTGGTCACTCTATCCTATCTTACATGTTTTATGTGTGTGTGTGGGGGGGAAATCACTTCACTGTATACCAATATTAACTGTATATTGGGTAAATATAAAGTTACCTTGACATTGACCATTGATGACATTCACGAAAATGTGCTGAAAGTCAGAAATCAAAGACTGAACAGACACCTTCCAGATGTGGAAACTACTTTTTTGGTTTGTTTTTATGTAAAGAATAAAGGGGAACAAATGTGATTTGGCTCACACGTCAATAGCAATATATATATAAAAACAAGTTATATTATACATTTATTTAATAACAATATAGCAAAAGAACATAGGAGTGGATTTGTTGTGGTTGTTGTTAGTGATGTTTGGCAAGGTAAGATATTATTCTGTTATGTGTAAACCATGCTAGTACCTTTTTAGAACATAGGACAAGATGTGAAATAAATCCCATATGCCTTTGAAAGCCCTTCGCACAAGATCAATGTTAGGCCAGAGCAACGTCTATTAGTATAAAATACCATAGTTTTACTATATTATAATTTTGCCAGTATAGTGTATATCTTCTTCTTTTCCATGGCCCGAAAAACAAAGTTATGGCATGCAACACGAAGATAGAACAACACACCTTTACTTCAATCTTCTTTCGCCTGTCTTTGTTAAAGGACTTTTAAATGTGACTTTGTCTTCGAACTGTGAAGGGGAGCATTGCACCTCTTGATGTGTCGCCTGCCAGAACTCAGTGGAAGAAGACGACACAGTAAAGACAACCTGAGATTCTTTTGAATAGAGTGCCACCCTCTGTTTCCATGCTATAATGCACCCCAGTCACTTCATCAAAATAAAGTCAAATTTACTTGGAGGCATATTATCTCTGAAATAAATTCATCTTTCACTGTTTACTAAGAGCTGAATATATTATTATTATTATTATTATTATTATTATTATTATAAGAAAAAAACTGATTTGTGTTCGTAAATTTGGGATTCTTGAAAAAATGCAATACCTTTTACAGTCTATTTTAATGTGATTTAAAAAAAAAAAAAAAAAAAAAAAAAAAGCAGATTTAATTGTGGTGATCTTGACTTTTGAGAAGAACTTTTCTCCTGAACAGAAACGTTCAGGAGCTACCCTATACTGCTTGTTGTCCCCAAAGAGCCAACGACATAATAGTTAGGGGGCGAAGCTGGTTCTGGAACTTGCATTTGACAGTAAATTCAGTACATTTAGTAATCTGTTTCATCAAAATATCCCGTTGGATCTTCTCTAAAAGCTTCATCTTCATTAGTTTCATCAGTCAAACATGTGTGCTTGTTAAATTTCCTTCACACACTTTATAGTAATACATAGTAATACAGGCCTGAAAATAGTGCTAAATTGATAGCACGGCTTGACATACTGATAGTGACAGTTAATATGACATATACATGCGTGTTTGTGGTGCAAAAACCCCAGCTCTCTCCCGGAACTAATTTTTCACTCAGAACTGGGGATAAATCTCCGAACTAGTGACTCGTTAAATGATTTGACAGCATTGCATCACTCTACTACTGGTGTCAGTGCCATACAACTTAATATCCAAAAATCTAAACTATCCCTTTAATGTCAGAATATTATTCCACTATTTAAAAATGGTGTAATATGAACTCAATTTCTAATGTAATTTAATTTCTAATTTAATCTGTTAGAAAACTAACATTTGCAACTCAATGGCCTAACTAGAGCTGTGGAACGAGTATGGCTGGGGAAAAAAGAACACACGACCCTCTGGCGGTTTCATCCTACCATCTCCATGGTAACCACCCCCCTCCATCACCACCAGAGAAGAGATATGTGTGTCAGGGAATTCCATCTCCATGACGACAGCAAACAGGTCTGTCAGTGTGACTTACACACAGGTGAAACATTAGCTGCACCGAGTGAGTGAGACCAAACACACACACACACACACACACACAGGTCAGGACAGATGGCAGACTCCGAGCGAACATCTGAACCCATCAACTTTGTGCATCAGGATGAAATCTGGTAAATCTTTTAAAACTTCTGACTTAAATTTGTCTTATTTCAGTTACTGTGAAAAGAGCTGAGTTCAGATGAGAGTTGATTTGACGGTCATTAATATCAAGTTGACCGAATGTTGAAAATTACTTGCATTTTGCATTGTTGCAAGTTGAAGAATATTTTACATCATTTTTTCCTTGTATTTGTTTCTCATTTTATTCCAAGTAATGTAGCCTACTACAGTATATAACAAATAAATAAAGCCTTGCAAAGCTTTGGTACATCTTCAGAATGACTTTTGTAATGTATTAATGAGATGCATTGACTGTGTGTAGTAATGAGAAAGAAAACGAGCGAATGTTCTCACGACAATCTTGCATTCTTGTGTGTAGGAAAGCACATGTAAAGCTGGAGAAGGCTTCAGCTGAGATCTGGCCCAACAAGTGGGGCTTCCTGACTGAGGTCTACAAGGAGGTGCAAACACGTTCACACGCATGTAGCAGCAAGACAAAAAAAAAGGGGGGGCTTCAAGGAAAAAATGTTGGGAACCAAAGTAAAAACTTGTTAGCATGTACAAACGTTCAGTATACTGGAGATGCACATTACAGTATAAAGTGCTGTGTGCTGAGGTTGTGGAATGGAGCCAAAGACACCTCTGTCCTTGCCCCCCACACTGATGCAACATCATATAAACACCTATAATTTATCATTTCATCTGATTTATGTAGGCTACATCTGAATGGTTTTGTTTTCTGTAGTTCTGCGTAGCAATACCTTAATTTACTATTCCTTTCTACAAATGTTTCATATTAATTTTTAGATTCATTTTATACTCACATATGTAGATGTAAAAAGTACATACAACTGCTAATCATCGGCTCCAGTCTCTCTTCTCTCTCTTCTCTTTTGGACTAGAATTTGACTAAAGTATCATACTTGGTTTTTTATATATATATATATATATATATATACTTCTTCTAGTGGTCCAAACCTCATCTGTTGCATGTGTTTCAGTACAAGACAGAGAATCTGAAGCTGAAGAAAGCAGAGAGGACGGAGCCACAACCTGTGACCTCTCCAAACAAATACATCCATGTAGGACATCTATCTATCTATCTATCTATCTATCTATCTATCTATCTATCTATCTATCTATCTATCTATTCTGTCTGTCTGTCTGTCTGTCTGTCTGTCTGTCTGTCTCATAGTTCTTGTTTCATCCCTCTAGGTTGGCCCCTCCCCTCCAGTTCCTCGGACAACTCAGGCCCTGATTGGTTGGCGTTCAGGTCACTCACATTTACAACTGGAAAAGTTTGGCGTGGTGCATCGTGGGAGATGTAGTTTTCTGAAAGAGCTGGGCTGGCCCTCTGACGCTTGTGGCTGAGAGTGATAAAGACCTCATCCAAAACAGATGTATCAAAACAGATGTATTAAAATACACAGGTGGAAGTCAAGTGTGATATGATTGTCATTTTACGGAGAAGTAAAACATACTAGTATTATAACTGTTCAAGTTTCTGTAGAAACAACAAGGCCTTACCCTAAGTAAATATACACCTGAGGCTGCTACTGTACAAATTATTATGGGTGGAAATTCCTGAGAAGAGGAAATATCAGTTAGCTCCAGGATCGCACTGGTCTTGCAATGCATGAGCATCCTGCTGTTTGTTTTTCACCTGATGTTGAGGGCTTGGTGGTTGGGACACTCTCACTTGTCTCTTTATTTGTCAACCTTAAAAAAAACAAGATTGACAAAACACAACCAACCTTATTGCGTAAATACTGTTACACCTTGGCGATTTTATTTTTTCATTTTCTAAGTATTTGGAAAATACAGACACTGTTGCATCACATTAGTGCAATGTGATTTACATACACAATAAAGCAGTCTGACAGTGTTAAAGTAACACTAAAAGAGTAAATTTAACTCTTTATATTTACTTTTAGAGTTATTCACACTAAAAAAGTTCACCACAAATCCAGATTGTGTTCAGATCTGTTGAACACAGTTTATCGGTGAAGACAACAATACTTTGTTGCTCATTAGTAAATAATTGTTTTGTTGTTTTGCGACAGATAACAGTATGTAATGTATTTATCCTAAAGGTTCTCCGTTATGTTATTCCCCGGGCTGGAGGATATGATAAGAAGTTTAAACATTAAATCGGTAGACATGATACTCACTACCTATAACTGTGACGTCATTCTCCCCAGCCAAAACTACAGTTGCAAATAAATACAGTTCAGTTTTTACCAGTCAAAGTGACGTCACTTTTGCCATTCGGGTGTATGGGGTTTGTCACTCAACTGAATTGGAGATATTTTTACTTGTAGTTACAACTACATTTCATACTAGTCGAGATGACGTCACAGATATCTGTAATGATAAGTCCTGATATTGAAACTTGGCGATTGAAAGTTAAAACGGCTTTGAAATGAAATAAAGAATTGCACTTTTCGTGGCTACCGACCGACTCATGTGTGAGTCACGCATGTTACGTAATAAAGCTGACGTAATGACATCACGAGGCCTGTCTGGAAAAGGCGGAAGACGGAAAGAAAACAACAGCGACGGCGACGTCAACTCCCCGACAGTTGACGAACGGGAGAAAAGCGAAAAGGCAGAGCTAATTACCGACTGTCTGCCCGGTATCTTTTCCCACTGGCGGTGCGTTTGTGGTTCTTCTGCTGTTATTGTTCACTTTTACTCACACAATGTCGCTAATTGCTAAGATATTCGGCACGGGAGGAAAGAATGCGAAAGCGCCCACCACCCAGGACGCTATCCAGAAACTCCGAGAGACCGAGGAGATGTTGGCCAAAAAACAGGATTTCCTCGAGAAGAAGATCGATCAGGAGCTCATGACTGCGAAGAAGAACGGCACGAAAAACAAACGAGGTGAAGAAATTCCCCTTAAACAGCCTGGTTGAACTGTGTTGTGAAAGTCCACTGAGTTTGCTGGTTAGCCCGCAGGCTAACAAGGGAACAAGGAAGTTCTTGACGAGATGTTAGTCAGAACACGGGTCTGATGTCGTCAACAACAAAATGAATACAGTCAATAGTTAAGCTGTTGTGAAATGACGATTAAAAGTCGGTTATTGTGACACGATGACAGTGGACCCTGTAAAATCAAGTAAAGTCTGGAACTTTATAAAAGTGGTAGATATCCCTCACGATATTGGACATGTTCCTAACTTATGCGAGCGAACTTTAGAGTTTAGCGTATCACATTATTACACCAAACATTAACAGATGTATGTGTTTATACTCTCGTTTTTTGTAAATTCCTGTTAATTAAGAAGCCTTTCGGATGAAAGGTGAAACGTCTTCATGCTCCAAAAGAAGCCCAGTTGCTTACAACTTGGCTCCTATGACTACCATGACCTGGAAGAATGAGAATCTACACAGACACATTTAGCCTAACGTTGAGTCCCTTGTTATGCTAAACAGTTATCTTTAGTTTTTCTAAAGGATGAGTCCCCGTTGACATTTGAGGACGTAAACGCCTCTTTGATGACAGGTTCAAGGGTTTGAAAAAGCTTTGTTAAGGATTCTGTCCGTCACAACATAGACATTTAGTTTTTTTTTTACTGGGTCGCCACTCTGTCTACCAGCCCAAACAAAGATAAATGCGGGAGAGTCAAAAATGAGGTTTGTTTAGATTTTGTTGTCTCTTTTGTGTATTGACTTGAATGATACTTTCCATTAAGTATTTTTATATCACACACCCCATTTATCGTTACCATAATCGGGTAGGATGGGGGAGTGTAATATCTGAGGAGCCAGTACTTGTTTGTGTCTGATCACTATCACCAGTAGGTTTCTTCAAAACGTTCAAATGTAAGCTAATAAACCCTCTGAAGTACAACTGACAGGTATTTTTCATGTCAGATACTTTACAACTCAACATTATGTTCTTTAAGCCTCAGCTCTTACTGCAACTTTTCCAGAACCTACCAATCTGCATCAATTTGGTCAGGACAGGGTGTATTAAGGGTTTGTTTTAGCTCACTATAACCATGCCAAGGTTCATAACTGTTGATGTTACGTGTCTATTTATGTAACCAGCTACTCACAGAAAAAATACTAGTCTGATGCTACATTCAAGGCCTCCCCAATAACCTGTGCTAACCACTACACCAACTGTGGTCGCAAACTAGGAATTTGCATTACATCGCTGCACTTTGTAGGCTGAGTGAACCAGCTGTGGTTCCTGAGAAATCCATGAAGAAACCACAAATAATCAAAGTGCAACCCTTGAACCAGATTTTCAACATTGTTTTTCCAATCAGTTGGTCTTCCTTAGCTGGGAGATGGATGATATTAAGCACAGACTTGTGGGACACTTTCTCTCAGTCACTGGGAATATGGTGATTCTGTTGAGTGAACTGTGGTAACTTGACTTTACAAAAACAGTGCTGTTCAGTGTTTGTGTAGAATGGAAATGTCAAGGGTTTATCAAACTATCTGTTCATCCAACTTGGAAAGAGGTTATTTTTTTGTTTCATCAGTCTTACGACATGTCCTACACAAACCTAAGCGGTAGACCACCCCTATAGTTGATGTTCTCAGATTCACTGTAGTTTCCCAGTTAACCAAAGTTTTTACTTTTAAAGTAATTCACTGATTAATTTTAAGCTATCACCACAGTGTTCTGATAATTTTTTGTTATCAGTAAAATCTTTTTTTCATACAGTCAGGTTCCTGGACCCCCTTACAGTATATGGCTACTTTTTCCCACTTTGTGGAGTGCCCTTATATGAACAACATAACACTGAAAATGTGTTAAACATACTAGCTGCCTTAAAATGTCTTTTTTTTTTTTAATTTAAATTACATTAATTAATAAATTTCTCCTAACTGACTCAAGTTTCACTGGTCAGAATTCCTAAAGGTCTGAATGGCTTTTAAATGTCACTGAGGTTGCTGAGCCGTCACTGGAAAACAGAAGGGCAAAAGGGTCACAGAGTCATGGGCATTTTGTGAAATTAGTTTAGGGGAGGCATTCTGAATGAAGCTCGCAGCCCATATAATCTGATCACCATTTGCGTTGGGTAACAATGTCATCAATCTAGGAATAGAGCCAGCCAACGATATAATCTCATAAAATTGGCACTGTCAGCTACTGTGTGGCTCCTGATGGGCCAGACCAACCAACCACATACTGTGTTGTGTATATGTCTATTGTTGGCAGTGAACACCAATTCTGATTAAAAATTTGTTTTTGTGAGGACATTTTGACCTTGTGAGGACATTTTAGCATGTCTTTAAACGATCTGTGAGGATTAAGACTTGGTTTTATAGTCGGGGTTAGAATTGGGTTTAGGTCAGGGGTTAGGGTGAGTTATTTTGGTGTGATGTTATTAAAGGTTAGGGTAAGGGGTGAGGGCATGTATTTTGTCTATGAGTGTCCACTATGAATGTCTACTAAGAATGCTATACAAGAATGAATGTGTGTACATGCGGAATAGTTGCATATCTTAGCATGTTACATGGATTAATTACTACATATTCTGTATATTTTGCTTACATGGCACTGATTCCTACCAAACTGGAATGACAAAGAATTGTAGTTGAGACACGATATATTTTAATCATAAATTTTCAGTAACTATATTCCTGATACTAGTGTTGTGCCAGAGAGTATTTTCAACTTTGACACTCACTCACTCAAACTCTGTCTGCATTTAATGTATTAATGAAATATTTTAATTGTTGTATTTAGAAAATGTGTTTGGTGGAGTCCAATGGGAAATGTGCTAAACTTCCCGCTCACCTATATGCATGCATTGAATCAAAATCAGATTCAAAATTGAGTAGATCTTTGTAATTGTGCTAAATTTTCATCTTTAAAAATCTGACCCATATGTACTGTCCTCTGATTTTGACATTGAAACTCAACCCTTCTTTGGAGTTCCTTCTTTTACTCCACCAAACATACTGTATGATTCAGCAGGTTTAGGTCATAAAGTGAAATTTTCGCACCACAGAGGAATTCCCCATGTTTAAATTTAACTTGAACCCCACGTGGAGGCATTTAAATGTTGCAGCACTTAGTGCAAAAAAGGTAGTGACATCAGAATTCAAACCTTTGCTTTGAAGCCTAGAGATTTGACATCTCAATGCCATGTAGAGATTTTTTCAAATCAAAGTTGTCAGAAATGACCTGCTACTAGGAACCTATAGGACCTGCTGTCAATCACACTGGTGTCAACTCATATGTGCTGTGCTTTCTGGCCAATGGTGACCAATCACATGGCACTTCAGAAAAAGAGAGGGGCATCGTATTCACTTTCTACTCAGCTGTTTGTACACATCTCTTTGAAGGGTTGCTGTTCCACCATTGGCAACAATTGCCAAAGCAGCCAAAAACAAGATTCTAAAAGATTTGGAAAATGAATACAGTAAATTATGTGTCAATCATCAGCTTTATAAATACATAATTATTGATGAGCAAGTTAAATTAATAAAAAAGAATATCAGACCTCCTCACTTTTCCACTGCAGAGATTGGTAAACTGACTTAAAACTAACTTTGTCTTATCCCGTCTCTTTGTGCCCAGTGGCTCTACAGGCTTTGAAAAGAAAAAAGCGATATGAGAAGCAGCTGGCTCAGATTGATGGGACATTGTCCACCATTGAGTTCCAGAGAGAGGCATTGGAGAACGCTAACACCAACACAGAAGTCCTCAGGAACATGGGCTTTGCTGCCAAGGCTTTGCAGGCTGCACACAAAAGCATGTAAGACAAGCATTTTCTTTTGCCTGTGCTGAGGTATTTAATATAACTATTGTTGTATGCAGTATAATAAAATTAAGTTAAAATTTGAAACCATGTGTTTATCATCAAATTAATCTAAACCTTTACGTCTCTTACCCATTTTCTTTGTTTTCTAATTCTAAATGTTTTTTTATGTATATGTATTTTACTTGTCTCTCTCTGTCCTTCCTTGTCTCAGTGACGTAGACAATGTCCACGATTTGATGGACGATATTACAGAGCAGCAGGAATTAGCACAGGAAATATCAGATGCCATTTCCAGACCAGTTGGATTTGAAGAGTTTGATGAGGTAAGAATATACTGTACATAGAGAAGGATAGCATTGTTCACCAGGTAATACCAGGTCTACATGAGGCCAAAGTTTACTTCAGTTTGTTCCTGTGAACTGTGATGCATCTATAATGCCATCAATGCAGACCCGATGTCTTCATTAATTACTGTTCCTGCTGTGTGTATGTGTGTGTGTGCGCATGTGTTTAGGATCAGCTCATGGCTGAACTTGAGGATCTGGAACAGGAAGAGCTTGACAGAAATCTTTTGGAAATCCAAGGAACTGAAGATGTCCCCCTGCCCAACGTACCGTCTACATCACTTCCAGCTAGACCAGGTACTACACGACAGAGTCGTTCCAGGACCTTGTTATTTTTAATGATGTCATTTATTTTATTAGGATTCTTGTTAATTTAAAGAAGTTAACAAAGTTAAAGAAGTACCGTATTCTTTACCTGATATTTGTTTCTTACTAAAATGCAAGACAGTGCGATTTCAGTGCATTTTAGAGCAGTGTACTAATTAAAAGCACATATTTACAATTAATGTACGAACAACACAATTTACTTAATTTGGTCAAGATAATAATGACATTAAATGTTCATATTCCTCCATGTCTGCTTTAATTTTATGATTGTTTGTTTTTTTTAGCCAAGAAGAAGGAGGAGGAGGATGATGACATGGCAGAGCTTGAGGCGTGGGCAGCTAATTAGGCTAGCATGCCATGCTGGCCAGCTAGCGTCCCTCTCCCGTCTGTCTCTCTTCTGCCAGACAGGTCTCATTCATCTGGAAGACAGACAGAGACTCTGGTCCACTGAGCTGGCTGCTGGCTTGCTGCTCTGTCTTACAGTCGACATCCCAACATCTAAGCATACCCCGACCATTAAGTATGCACTTGTGCACATGTTTGCAAACTCAAGATGATGGGAACTCCAGCTACTCTGTTCTGATTGATGTTACACTAAGAATCACTTTCTTCTACCCACACACTCCTCTGTTTCTAAAGGGCATACAGTGTAAAAAGTGTATAGTAAATATAATGCACTTAACATCCTGTAGTTGTTTTTTTTTAATCAAAGTGCCCTTTAAGTAAAGGTGCATAAATGAGCACTTAAGACAGTTGTGTGCAAGTGTATACTTTGAGGGGAGGGTGTTTGGGGAAAAAAAACATGACAATGGTTATTTCTGCAGATGTATGGGAAGGAAATCAAAAACGATAGACGACAAGACCATTTTTCTGCTTCCAGTGTTGTCATGTTTCTACAGACAGCAAACCTATATGTACACGTCTCTGCTAAATCTCAACTGCAGCAACACAAAAAAGAAAGATAAATAAATATGAATGTGTAGGACTTTTCTCATTGATATATCACTGTCAAGTTATAAAACTTAAAGCGTTAACCTCAGTCATAACCAAATATCTTGTGAATTGTAGCATCCAGGTTGATCCCTCTGTCAGCCATATTGCCTTCATGCAGCTCCTTGTTTACTGGTATTGATGCTGTTGCTTGGGTTTTTCTATGGCTAATGCCAATTTTTAGATATCAGGGCAGCCAATAGTTGGTGCATAATGCCAAGTTGTTGTTTTTTGGCAGATTTGGCTGGTTTATCTCTTCCTCTCTCTGATCACATAAAACATGACTAATAATAATTAATAAATGTTTTAAAAAATAAATATGTTTTAAATGTCGGTTTCTTCAGACAAAATGTTGATTGGAGACTAAATATTAAATACATGACAGGTATTTAAAACGTTTTTTTTTTTTTAAATAACTTTTCAATGGAAAAATTAAGTTTCAGTGCTTATCAGTGTGTTTTAACAAAAATGTGCAATCATCTCAAATAACTGATAATTCTTACATTCAATAAATAATTGTCAGGTGATTTTGAAAATAATGCACAAAATCCATGATTAATGGGTTTAGTTCAAATGCCAACATTCTAGATTGTTTTTTTTTTTTTTACATACAGAACAAGTCGATAAAAAAATCATATGGTTGATGTGGTACTGTGGTAATTTTCCTGTTGACCAAAGAAATTATGTGTTATTGCAGCTTATACATAGTTGATAAAGAGTGGTGGACATCAATATGGCCACCAGAGGGAACACTACAATGTCCTGTTGCTGCATTTGAAATTACAAGGTGAGGTGTCACCTCAGTTGCCTTGTCTGACAGTGAAATACTCTGAGAAAAACCTACACAGGCTGAATTTAAAGTTAACGGTTGTGAGTGTGTGTGATATTTTCTTTTTCTCGACACAGTGACCTCTTGTTAATACTAATTCATCTTAAGATGGCAAGCTGGATTTTTTTTTTTTTTTTTTTGCTCCTGACTAACCTGTTTTGAAAATTTTATTTGAACACTGAACAACAAACATAGGACATGTTGGTCTTCATGATGAAAGAATGATGTGCATCAATCTTCAGCTTCTGCTGCTACTTGTGCTGTAGTTACACCTTCCTCCTCCCATCTGCACACACACACATTAATGCATGGATGCAGTGGGGTTGGTGCAAAATTAAAAACAGCTGGTTGAAAGTTTAATGTCATTACCAAAAGTACCAGTTTAAAATGTTCATGATTTGACCCCAATGCACATTTGGACAGACTATCAAATATAAGTGTAGGATGCCAACTGAGTTTTTTGTGTTTTTTGTGTGTTTCACAGCCAATATTACTCATTCTGTCTGGCTCTACAGATACAGTGCGACCAGTACACATTTCTGCTTAGAGCCATACATACAGTTGGACAAAGGATGTTTTCCCAGTGGCAACCATGTTGCTCTGTGACTGTTGTTATTGTTGGGTTGTATACAATTTATCTTAATAAAGCTGGGATTCAATGCAAATGTCAGCATTGCTGCATCTTTACATCCAAAAGGAATGTCTTTTCCTTGTATGTGTCAGTCTAAGAACATTCTGAACTTGGTTGCGTGTTCTGCTATTCAGGTTTCTTGCCCCTGACTCAAGCCGAGACACTCAACAACCGACAGCGACTGATCCCTGAAAGCAATGATAAGAAGTCAGCCCAGTGATGCTACAAACGACGGGAGCTTGTGAAAACTCATCAAGGTATTTCCAGCTTGAAATTCCCAGCGTTAGAAGAAATGCTATTTAAAGTACCCTTTAAATGAGGTCAAGACAAAATTTGAGGAAAACTTTAAAACTTCTTTTTTGAAGAACCATTAAACCTGTTTGACAAGGTAAGATGCTTCCATAGAGATATGTTGTGTGTGTGATATTTACATCAGGGATACGTAATGAAATGCATTTATTTTCAAATCACAAACAACATTTTTACATTAAAATGCTTTATTTCAGCTGGTCCACAAAATCTTGAAAACGAGTGGTTTGCATTTGACTGATGGGATACAACTTACGACGAAGATCACAAGTAAATGTAATTAAAATGTTTTAGAAATCTGAAATGAATGTCTGTCTGTTGACAGTGGCACGTTTTCTACAGGTGGTCACTACAGTTCACTTAGTGCACCTCCTTCCAGCACCAGGGTCTTAAACCTAACATACTTAAGACTGTTGAGGAATCAGCCTGCTGTCACCCCGACCAAGACTACATAAAATGTGTTCTTAAATTAGCTGTAGTGTAGTGTTTCCACCACTGAGCCAAGTTAAGCTTCCTCCCTCAGCATGGGAATGTTTTCCAATCCCTAAATTTATGAAAGTATAGACCAGTCACTACCTTTCCCTGCACAGGGCACTTTAGACACTTATGTATTTGCCTCTTGTAGACTTTAATATGCAGGTGATGCAGTGTACATGATGGTCAGAGGTTTTAAATAAGACAGCAGAACTTATTTGGGTTCTTCCTCAAGTAGAAGGAGGCTGGCTTCTCAAAATAAGGCAGTAATCTAAAGTGAACCCCCGAAATGAGACATCTCAGTCCCTTTATTTTTATTGAACAATAAAGGTGAACAATTTGTGGTAAATTTCACAGACATCCTAAAAAATTGAAAGTGACCTGCAGGAGAGAAAAAGATAAGGACTGGCTTCAGCTGAAATGCAAGCACTGATTACATAAATTGCTCTACAAGTTTATCCTTAAATCCGGCTGGATTAATCATGCATACGCACAAGTCACAGATAATCTTTGCAGAATAACACGTATTGTCTCTGTGTTTGCGTCCTAACTGGTACAACGATTTATTTATTTATTTTTACATTTCATGATTATGAAAAAGGAAATAAACATTGCAGGTCCTCACTAAAGCCCCTTCACTTTGTTTAGCCTGAATTCAGGCACATTCAATGTAAGACCAAACCAGTCCATACCAATTTTTTCCAAAACTTCGGTCCAGTGTTTGGCTGGCCCACATGAAGCCGTATCCAATCAAATCCATCTTGTGTGGGGCGGGACTTTCTGTGGCCAATCAAAATCTAGAGTCCGTACGGGTTCGTCGTGTAAACTCGGCTCCGACGATAAAAACCGAGCGGTCACGTTCCTGCTCCTCCCTCTTTGCCTCAGTCCGTCGGCCAGGCTGCAGCAACACCAGTCACTCTTCCGTGAACAAAACACCAGAAGACAAACATGTCTGACAAACTCCCCTTTAAAGTTGGTGAGTGTCTCTTTTGAGTCTGATTTGTTCAGTTATTACAATACGTCCAGTGAAGTTGGGCGGCGGTTGACAAGCTATGCTGTTAACTTCGTACTAACATGCGTGTCGGTGCATCCCGTCTTTGCGTAAAAACCTTAACACAGTAACGGAACGTGTGTATTCAGATACTCTAAATTGTTTCGTTATCATATTGGCGTTAATAGCGTCAACTCTCACTTGTCTTATTGGCGTGTGTGTTGCTAACTCGTTAGCATAAAGCCATATGTAAGATGTGTTGAGATTAAACTTGCACAACATTTAGCACGTTTGTCTTTGGTTACAGTCATTTTGGCTTATATATTGTAAAGCTAATTTTTTTCTCTAGTTGCAATTTGCAGACTTGGGTTCAAATGTATGAATGAAATAATTGACATTTAATGGTGTTCTAGCGCCGTTAGAGCACGTTAACATAAATGACATCCACTGCCTCTGGATGTTGTAGTTTACTAGCCTGGCTGAACGCGTAATGCTCCGTGGCTTTGGTCTGTTTGCAAACTACAAATTCCCATGATGCTTAGCGCCCCGCCACCAGAAGTGATTTGAATGGAGCAGTCAGAACATATGTCTCTTCATACCGTAGTAATGCCACTGGCACTACACGTGGTGTTCGTGTGCAGACATTATGAAAGCTCAATGCACGTGAACAAAGGTTACGAAAAGCCATAAATATTAATATTCTAGTAATAGTTACTTTGATATTCTAGAAAAAAATTACTTTTGCTTTTATATATTTAGATATTTTTTGACGTAAGAAATAATAATAGCGGAAAAAAATGTATAATAACCACTGTGCAATGATAAAGAGGTAGCATGGAAAATTCTAAATTAAAATTTAATATTGGCTTCATTTAATGATGTGACAGTTGGTTGCCAGACTATAAGCATAAGACATTTGGTTTGAAGCAGAAGTGTTGCACAATATATGCTCTGGGGCAAAGTCAACTAACTTCTTCACTGGTCATAACAGGCGTGTTAAAGGAGGGAATTCATTACCAGATCTGCCATATAGTGACAAAGGTTCTCCCAAAGTTCTCATACTTTGAGCTAAAGGGGTAAATAAAGTTATTTTGAGGAAGAAGCAGCATAGCAGATTCGTTGACACCAGTTCAAAACATTTTAGTTCATTATGAATCCGTATTGGTGCTACTGCACTCCAGGTAATAGATTTTTCTGCCCCTTGAGGCGTTGCAGCCCAACTGTCAGTGTTGCAGCTGTGTCATAAGGTGGCAGAGAGAAAAAGGTGGTGGTCTGCACCGAGACTCTACAACTTGGAGGACTTGGAGTGATTAATCACCACTGACAGTTGAACATGAGCAAGTTTTGTTTTTCTTAAGTGTAAGAATTTAATTGAATGTACAGTATGTGTGAACATAAGCAATTTTTTGTAATCGGTTGTTTTCCCCCCAGTGTGAGTAGTCTCTGCTCATAAGAATGCACATATGTTGGTGGTAGAAGTAGAACTGATTAATCTCTTTAGTATATGAAGCAAATAAACCAGGAAATATTCACTTTTACGAAGCTGAAGTAAATGCCTTGATTATTTAACAAAAACATTCAAAGTGATTAATAGATTGTGAAATTTGTACTGATTTAATTTAGTAATTTATTCACAATTGCTTAATTTTTGCAGCCCAAATTTTAAGTTAACTGTTGAGGGTTTATTCTTTTCAAAAATGTTTTAATAATGCACCAGATCACATGGTTCTCTGTTCAATTCATAGAAATGGTTATCTTGATTAAATTGAACCTTGCAAATCTTAAATGCATTGACTGGTTAGTCAATGCTGAGTCTTGTTTGTAAATTGTGAGTAAACTATTGGTTCAGTCTCTGCTTTGACCTCAGTGTAAACGTTTGTTCATAATCCTCACTCAGGCCTGTCCCGGCCTGTACAGGTTTAGGGCAGCAGAGATGTGTTTAAACTGGCTACAGCTCCTGGTGCTGGTGGAGGGTCAAGGCCGGGCGAGGGTGGATTATATAGTTGGCTGCATCCAGAGAGATACCATTGGTGTGATGCCTGTAGCTTTAAACCTGTACCTCACTTCCTGCTTTCTAGTACCATGATAATCTCTAATTTTCAGAGCAGAGAATAAGATTAGTGGTTGGAGTCAGTCAGCTGCTGAATATCAGCCGGTTGTTTTACCTGCTGTGCTGCTTCTGTGGTGGTTTTTCCACTTAAACCAGTGCTGATTGTGACTGACAAGCTTTTTTTTTTAATTAACTGCATTAAAAGGTGACTTGCGTTGTAATGGAGTTTTGTATGCAAAACACCATTTACTTTACAAGACCTCTGTTTAAACATTGATTTGTCCAGGATGTTTGATCCAGAACCTGTCATTACTCTGTAGGGCAGCAGCTACTAATTTATTTATCGGTTAACTGATTGAACGTGTAGTCCATAAAATATCAGATAATTGTAAAAAATGTAATTGTTTCATAAACACCCAAATTATGACATCCTCAAATGTTTTGATTTGTCCACACACCAAAGAAACACTTAATTCTTACAGAGGAGCCAGCATATATTAAAATTTTGAAAGTGTTAAATAAATGGAACAGCTTTTGTGCTGTCAAAATCTGGTCAAAATCACTGGATCAGATATTGGACAGATAAAAATGTAAAATTCAAAAATATCCAAAAATCCTATATATTGCTTGCTTTACTATGCACGGGCTATAAAAATGCAAATAAAAATCAGTAAAAGCATTTTAGCTGAGTCATGTTGTGGGCTGTTTATTTCTTTATGGGAGAAGAATATTTGTTACACTGTCTGAGAATTATGTCTTTGAATTGGCACAAATGTGTTGTTAACAGCTTCATAGTTGAACGTCTAAAATGAATATCTGTATCTCTGAGCTGTTATGTGATGTTTCTAAAGTTTAAAAAAAAAAAAAAAAAAAATCAAACTAATGTGTAGACATTGCAGATTTACATGAGATTCAGAAACTCCTGAATGGAAGTGTTTTTAATACATCCCTGTCTTTCAGCTGATATCAGCCTGGCCGAATGGGGACGTAAGGCTATTGATATTGCAGAGAATGAGATGCCTGGTCTGATGAAGATGAGAGAGTTGTACGGTCAGTCCAAGCCCCTGAAGGGCGCCCGCATTGCTGGCTGCCTCCACATGACCCTCCAGACAGCTGTGCTCATCGAGACCCTTATTGCCCTTGGTGCTGAGGTAACATTTTCACTCTGCTTCAGGTTTCCTCACAGATGTCATCTAGCACTGATATGTGATGTGATGATGAAGTTTACCCGCAGCTAAAAGTGCAGGAGAATTTTATTTGCAGAAATCATACTTAACCTTTACCACATTCTGCAGTGGTTCAAGTTTTACATAGTATATTTTAAAATGGATTAAGGCGATGCAGACCTGCACAGGCTGTGCCATGTTAAAAATAAATAAATAAAAAAGGAAAAAAAAAAAAAACAACTGCTGTGGCCCTAGGGGAATGAGCAGTATGTGCAGATAATTTAGACCAGGACAGAACAAATCCTTTTTACTTTAGGGTTCTGTCATGTACTTATACATAAGAGTGGAACCTAGTTATGTATTTTGGTTGTACATTGTCTGGCCCAGTCAAATACTTCTAAGACAAAAAATAACCTTTGCTTTTGCTTTGCCTTAGTTAGCCTTTGTCCTCATTTACTTGTGGCTTTGCGATATGTAAGCCTTTATATTCTCAAATAATAACATACACATAAAGAATCTGGCTTTGGTTTAAATAATACAAAATCTTTATTTTCATTATAGTATAGTACAATGAAATTATAAGAGGCTTCTCTCTCCAGATTACTCTGGACCCGTACTAGGAGCGCTTCACTTGAACTTGTGAGTCTGTGGGAGTCGGGGATTTTCTCTCTCCCAGTGTCTGTCTCAAGGCCAACCAGCATGTTCTGTAATCATGTTAGTTTTATGTCTGACTATGAGTGGTCTGGTCCTACAGGAGCCTGCAGCCTGAGAACCAGTAGAGAATAACAATCTGTCCACAGCCACTTTTTTTCTTTTCTTCCTCTTGATAATTGTATTTACAGTGTACTGCTGTGGTACTGATGCACTGAAAACATAATATTGAGTTCATTGTAAATGGCCAGTAGTTCGTAGCTTGAAATTGATTTTGTAAAATCATGGTTCTTTTGAAGGGAAACAAAATATTGTAAAACTCAGCTTTACGTACATCTGTGCTATAATGTGATATCTAGAAAATTTGGGGGAAAAAAAATTGGCTCTTGAAAGTAACAATGTGTTTTGCATTTTGATTTTGCAAAATGCTCAAAGTACAATTGCAACAGTTACACAAAAGTAAAACAGGCTAAAGATTTTTCTTAATATTTGTTATTGTGTAATTTTCTGCCCCTTGAGGCGTTGCAGCCCAACTGTCAGTGTTGCAGCTGTGTCATAAGGTGGCAGAGAGAAACAGGTGGTGGTCTGCACCGAGACTCTACAACTCGGAGTGCTTGGAGTGATTAATCACCACCAACAGTTTAACATGTTGGGCTCTAATTTCGTAGGCCAAGCCAGGCGCAGAGCACCTGCAGCAGGCGCGGCGCAGGTGTGTCTGTGCCGCGCCTGCTCCAGCGGGTGAGTCCAGGCGCATTTTGCAAGTTTCGTGCACAGCGCAAGAGCGCAGCCAGGTGCAAATACTCCTCTCCCGCATTTAGTCTCCAAAGTAGCAAAGAGAGGGAGAGAAGGTGTGACTGGGTTTAACACAGTCTTCACCAATCAAATGAGCTCCCCTCCTCACCTTTTTAAATGTGCTGCCACACCCACCTCTGCTTGCCTCAGTCTACCAAATTGCCAAATTTGCTGCGCACGGTGTTGCACTGGACGAAATTACCACTGCGTGGGTTGCACCACCTTGTGCTGCACCACCAAATTAGAGCCTATTAGGTGTAGCTGAAAAGTTCAGATAACCATAACATATCTTCACATATCTGTGAATGTAATAAAGAAGAATGCAAACAATGCTTTTGTGAAATTTCCTATGTCTTCATCTTTATTGGCATGTGGTTTCAGTGTTAACTTGTTATAGCAGAAATCTGTAGAAATCAGGTTACTCAAATTTAAGAGTTGGTTTTTTGGATAAGAGAAATAAGTAAATTTAACTCTTCCTTTTTCTTTCAGGTTCAGTGGTCGAGCTGTAACATCTTCTCCACTCAGGATCATGCTGCTGCTGCCATTGCCAAGACTGGCACCCCAGGTAACACAGACCACCTCTGTTTTAGTGTGTTTGTAACACAATATATATTTTTTTAATATATTTAAATTTTCACGCATGAGAACCACACAATATCTTTCAGTTATTTCTTGAGTATCTGATGAATGAAAAGGATGGTGTAAAATGTAAATGTATCATCTTAACAACTTTTATATATACATGGCCAGTATGTGGGTGTTTTCTTAATATACACTCAAGTGAAATAAATAAAATGACCAATCCTTTCTCTGTAGTGTATGCGTGGAAAGGTGAGACTGATGAGGAGTATGTGTGGTGCATCGAACAGACTCTTTACTTCAAAGATGGCCAGCCCCTCAACATGATCCTGGACGATGGAGGAGACCTGACCAACCTGGTCCATCAGAAGTATCCCAAGCTATTGGCAGGTCAGTTTATACAGAAACACATTGTTTTAATAAGACATTTTATTTTATTTATCTCTTCTTTTTCAAGTTTAACAGTCCAAAAACATGCAGATTTGGGGACTAGGTTAATTGGACACTCTAAATTGCCCGTAGGTATGAATGTTAGAGTGAATGGTTGTCTGTCTCTATGTGGCCCTGTGATGGACTGGCGACCTGTCCAGGGTGTACCCTGCCTCTCGCCCTATGTTAGCTGGAGATAGGCACCAGCGCCCCCCGCGACCCTTAGTGGATAAAGCGGTAGAAAATGAGTGAGAGTTTGATCAGTGGATTAGTCTTGCGTGAGGATGCTGCTGTTTCTTTTGAGATAAATGTATATATGATCTCCCCCATGTTGTATATTCAAGTGTCGATGAAAAGAAAGAAGTGACTGGATATTTATCATATTAGGTTGTTCTGTCTGTATGGTCTTATTAATCTCTATTATATTAATCTCTCTGATTTTTTTTGCATATGCATATTATGTGATGTATGATTTTTTTTTTTTTTTTCCTGCCCCTTGAGGCGTTGCAGCCCAACTGTATGTGTTGTAGTTGTGTCATAAGGTGGCAGTGAGAAACTGGTGGTGGTCTGCACCAAGACAACAACAACACTGAGGACTTGGAGTGATTTGTCACCACCAACAGTTTAACAAACATGAATGTGTTTTGATACGAATTCATTTATTTAGTACATGTTAAGGACAACCCCCATTATTGTATTGGATACTGCAAGAATACCTGCAGTACTTCTGTCAGAAACATTCGTGACTGCTCGGCTTGTTGCTCGGGTTGTTGCAGATTTTCTATATTCGTTGTGTCTGCAGGTATCCGCGGACTGTCGGAGGAGACGACCACAGGCGTCCACAACCTATACAAGATGATGAAGAAGGGTGAGCTGAAGGTCCCTGCCATCAATGTCAATGACTCTGTCACAAAGGTAACAACCATTTTTCCTCTAATCCTTCATCCTGTTCTGTGATGATGATGAAATATTTAGCCTCATCAGTGGAACTTGTAAGTGATTAAGAGACAGTATGTTAAATGTTTTTTTTTTTTTTTTTTAACCTGATACAACATATTTGTTAACTAAGTGACAACTTGAGGGTGAAATCTGACAACAGAGCCCACATTGGGAACTTCTTTTCTGTCTGGAAAAGCTTGACATGATGTGGACATTTTTCTATCTTTCTTGTAGAGTAAGTTTGACAACCTGTATGGCTGCAGGGAGAGTCTGATCGACGGTATCAAGCGTGCCACAGATGTCATGATTGCAGGTAAAGTTGCGGTGGTGGCAGGTTATGGTGACGTGGGCAAAGGCTGCGTTCAGGCTCTCCGTAGCTTTGGAGCTCGTGTCATCGTCACAGAAATCGACCCCATCAATGCCCTGCAGGCTGCCATGGAGGGTAGGTGATGACTCTGTACTGCACGTGCTTCTTTACATACACATTTAAATGTGAAGTTTTCATTTGAGTTGGTTGTTTCAACCATGTAATCTGTGGGAGTGAGTGGTTAGAAAATAATTTGATTGTAAATGGTTTCCAGATGGAAATTAATTTTGCAATTAGTCCATTAAATGATCAAAGGGCTGTCCCACAGTATTGACCCCTGACATTGTTGTAGGTTATGAGGTTACAACCATGGATGAAGCCTGTAAGGAGGGAAACATCTTTGTCACTACCACTGGCTGTGAGGACATCATCCTGGGACAGTAAGTCAGGCTCTGATCTCAGCACCAGCAATGTATTTCTACTCGCATATTTGTTGTGAGTAGAGCGGAGACTCATTGGAGACGCATATCCCAGTTGGATTCACAGATCGGATCGCTGTCCGTCCTCTGGTGCATTTACAACTTTACTTACTGGTCAGGTGCTATCCAATTGCAATTTGATCAACCAAAAGGTGGCCTTAAACAAGCACAGTTTTTTTTTTTTTCCCGAGCTTCTTAAATTTGAATATTTTCTGGATTTTTTTGCTCCATGTAACAACAAAAAATTTCAAAAATTGAATAAGTTCGGTTAGTCACTAAACAAGACATTGCTAATATTTAATTGTTTGGAAAAACCCAGGTCGACATTTTAACGAATAATTAATTAAACAAGAAAACAGCTGATTAAACAAGAAAACAGCAGATTAAATGAAAATTATCGTTGGGCATGTGGCAAACCTGTTATGTTAGTTATGGTCTTTTATGTTATAAGAAGTTCTGCTGTGTCTTTGTGGCAGAGACCAAGCGGAAGCCTTCACCAATCAAGCTGTTTTCTACCTTTTTAATGTTAAATAAAAGTTCTACAGTGCTAAATTACATGCTAATTATCTTGTGTGTGTGTGTGTTGCCCTCAGCCACTTTGAAAACATGAAGGATGATGCCATCGTCTGTAATATTGGACACTTTGACTGTGAGATTGACATGAACTGGCTCGACAAAAACGCTGCTGAGAAGATCAACATCAAGCCTCAGGTAAAAATAAAAATAATATAAATTCTTTCCATTTTTAAATTGCCTGCTGCTTATTTGAGCTTAGTCCCCTTAAAGTGCATTCCAGCCAAGCCTTTTTGTTTTAGTTAGCACACTGAAATTACAATGCAAAGATGTAGTTGCACATTTTGTATTTGGCACAGGATGACAAAAGAACACTAATGCGACATTTGTTGCACAAACATCAAAGAATTGGTTCTAGGAAATGGCCTTTTTTCAAATAGGCAACAGGCAAATATTTGTGGACTGTATTTACTCAGCAGAGCACTGCAAAGAAATGCAAATGCTCTTAACTTCAGCAATAAACTTGAAGTGAAAATTCTTGACATTAGTTCAAATGAATAATACTAATACTCCTCTTCAGGTGGATCGCTATCGCTTGAAGAGCGGCCGTCATGTCATTGTCCTGGCTGAGGGTAGACTTGTTAACCTGGGCTGTGCCATGGGACACCCATCCTTCGTCATGAGCAACTCCTTCACAAACCAGGTATTGAGAGTTGTGTGAGCTAAAGAATCAAATTGAATTTTAAAGGTGATTTTGTTATTTCATTGTAAACAACTTTGATTTTCCTTTTTTTTTTTTTTGGAATTTGAGGCCTTCCAGGTTTCAGTTAACAGCATTTTGTTGACTTTACTGCATGACTGCCGTTTGTGCTCTCCTGTAGGTGCTGGCTCAGATCGAGTTGTGGACAAATACTGATAAATACCCTGTGGGAGTCTACTTCTTGCCTAAGAAGGTCAGAATGACTACTATTACACATAGATGATATTTACTGTTTGTCCAACAGTCTTAAATATTAACTGAAAATAATATTTAACAGAAATTACCAGACAAAAAAATCGACTGATTAAAAAAAAAAAAAACACGAAAGAAGAAATGTATATCAAATGTATTTTTACAGTCAGTTTAACAGAATCTTCACGGCCTCTTGTTTTTCCTTTGTCTCCTCAGCTGGATGAGCAGGTGGCCGCTGCCCACCTCGATAAACTGGGGGTGAAGTTGACCAAGCTGACAGACAAGCAGGCCAATTACCTGGGTCTGCCCACAGATGGGCCCTTCAAACCAGACCACTATCGCTACTGAGACTGTTCACCTTGCTGAGAAATAAGAAGTAAGAAGGAGGTGTGGCTGGACAGGTGGTGGTTCTTTTTTGAGGGTGAAGGCACATGAAACATTTAGTCAGGAGGCACTTATTGATGGTCACTAGATTTAGGACAAATAAGAACTTTTCAAGGAAATGGACAGTTTTTGTTTGTTCTTGTACCCTCTTCAACAGACTTCTATATAAAATGCTAAAGAAGTTGTATCCTCTTGCTCCCAGTCATCTGGCATGGCCACAGTTCGACCCAACGCCTTGTTCTGCTTTACTTTTAAGTGAAGAACCAACGTTATCTAGGCTGATGTTGAATCTCTTGCTTCTGGTTTTGTGTGTGTGAAGATGGTGAACATTTTGTTCACACTTCAGAGCAGCACCTACATCTCTGCTTCATCTGAAAATTATATTTTAATAATTCTCCAACTCGCCAACCTTTACCTTCACACCTCTGCTGTCTTTCCTCTCCTTTCCCATTACACTTCTTAAGAAACACCATGTTGTGCTACTGTGATTGTATTCAAAGAGAATTCTTCTCGTGTTGTCATTCCTTCTCTTATGGAATCAAATTAACCCCTAATCTTATTTTCAGTCAAATTCTTTTCTCTGTCTCTTAGTGACTTGAGAAGAAAAGGTCTTTTCTTCTGTATCTTAGTCAAGGCAGCAAATGGTCAAGTGTACTGTGGCCTTATTCCATTGCAGGTTCACATAACACTTCCCTGTGTTAGCACTTATTAGACAAACTGTACTTGAACTGTGCAAAATAGTACAGAGATACTTGCCAAAGGAGCCACCAAAGCACATCATGCCTTTGTCTGATTAATTAAAAAAAGTCTATATTCTTTCTGTTGCCTTGTACTTTTCTTGTAATTATTTAATGACACAGAGGACCTTGGTTCTGATGCTGGGTGTAAACGGATCAGGCGGGAGCCTTGAGAGGCTGCAGTTCTCAGTGATTTTTAGCCTGAAGTTCAGAGTTCATCTGCTGTTGTCGATAAATCGATGTGGAAATTGGAAAGTGTGACAATGAAACAATTAAAAGAAAATTGTATGGACTCTGGTTCATTTTTCCTTAGTCACATAAGATGCATTTCATGAGAAAGTGGAACTCCTACTCATGACTTTTCCTTATCAATTCTTTTTGATCAAATTTCTGACAAATGGTTTTCTAATAGAGCAGGCCAGACATGAAACACCCACACTCTGATTTACATTTGCTTAGTAAAGAACACTAATAACATTTAGAAAGGATGTAAAGAAATGGTTTTCATCAGTTAATGATATATATTTGTCCAAATAACCAATATATGTGCCAGTATTACTAATCTGCCTGGTACAATTTTTTATTTTTACAAATCTTATCATACAATCTGTTTTTCTTGATCAGACTCTGATAGAAA
This sequence comes from Brachirus orientalis, assembly GCA_016785285.1. Classification (NCBI taxonomy): domain Eukaryota; kingdom Metazoa; phylum Chordata; class Actinopteri; order Pleuronectiformes; family Soleidae; genus Brachirus; species Brachirus orientalis. The sequence goes on along the minus strand of JAFBJR010000194.1, from coordinate 7,682,058 downwards.
TTAATGTTTTATGTTCTCTTACCTTTTGTAGTACCACTGCTGAAAGCTCATTTTATTTTTTATAAAACAAGTTTGCCAAGCACACTCATTTTCAGGGAACATGACATCTTGACCAACAGACGAGGCACCCCCACCATCTTAAAGCTCTGATAAGATCACCTGCTGTCCTTCACATCAGGCCAACCAGGGTTTCTATCTTATTAATATAATTAAGTGACTAAACACAGACCAGATGCTAGAGCTGCAACATCCTTGGCAGGCATCATAAAAACACAGGGAACGCTGGCCCCATCAGTGTGTGATCATTCAAAAAGAAATGTTGACTTTAATTTTATTTTGTCAACAGGTTCTACATAACAGCATTAGGTTAATCTGAAATAAAAATATCAATTTTCATCTAGCTAAAAATATTATGTGTAGTTACAAAGTAAAGTTAAAGTCAACATTTAAATTTTTGTCAGTGTCGTCCATCAGATTGGTTTAACTACACAAATCTGACCAGCAGATGGCAGTGTCCAAACAGAAATGGACCCATGGTTTAACCTCTTTCAGCAGCAAGTGACACAGTAACTCAAAGAATAATTAATTTACAATAATCAAATGACTTGACAGGGTAAACTAAAGTTGTGCTCTTCATTCTGGATACTTTGCAGTGACAGTTGTAAAAATAAAGAGAGAATTTTAAAAAACACAAAAAGACTGACAAACATGTTGATGTGAGTTTATGAAAATATTGGCATGGTAAGTGTGGTGTTATAGAGTGAATATTACCTAACATAAGAGTAACGTTTTTGCACTACATTGATATTCTCTCTTATATTTTATCAGCGGCCTTTCCATTATTTTACACAACTGCTTTGTTTTGGTTTGGTCACAGCAGTGAGGAGAAAGCCGCAGATTTGACAACCTATTCAGAGTTGTTCATCTTCATGACTTTACTGCTGTGAGGAAGCCAGTCCTTCTCATAAAGATGTCCTTCAAGGTGGAAATAAGAGTGCAAATATTTCTAACAGGAACCCTGTGTTTACATAGCAGCCTTCCACGACAGAAAACCTGTTGGAGAAATAATCCTGTGGGCAACAGTACCCTAGATTTTTTTTAAATATAGTATATCAATTAAAAAGCAACTGAAAGGTTAAAAACAAAAATTAGGGGATCCGAGGTCACCCTGTTCATTCAAGATTAAAAATGTGGCTCTTGCAGGCACTTTTTGAACTTTACCCCTGCGTTCATTCAGCACACTAGTATTAGAGGAGATACTCTATACGTAAAATATGTACAACAGCTTCCTTTAGTGTCTAAAGCAGTTGCGTGAACCTGGTGTTACACTGTATGTGCGCTCTTCCATGCAGATAAATGTGCCACTGTCTGCTTTATTTGTACAAGCATTTAACCTATTTCGTTGAAGAAATGAGAGGCAACACTAACAGACTTAAAAAAAAAAAACATGATATACATTCAATATTCACTGAATAACTTATTGAACAGATCCCTGTTTTGCTTCCCTGTCTGGGAGAAACCACAACATCAGTGAAGCCAGTATTTAAATTTAATGACATGCCCTGCTGATTTTATGTCTTGGTCTAATATATTTCTTACATATGGCACCTTTTAAATATTTAATGCTACATTAATATAACTGGGGTAATATCTGTAAAAATGCCACATGGTTACTCAAAATCTGCAAAGGTATAAAACCAGGTATCTATAGGACATAACGGCTGTGACTCACACCAGTGTCCCCACATACGTGCCACGGTTTACCATCTATTTTCCTCCATATGGGAACAAAATTTACAATACTGACACGTAAGACCTGAAACTAGCGTGGAGACAATTAATTTCTCAGGAAAAAAAACTTTATAAGGCGGATAATTTGCCCATACATTTCTGTTCAAATGCAATAAACCTCTCCATGCCTGGGGAGCTCATGTGGCTGCCAGGTGCAGGCTCGGCATATGACACGTGACTACAGTGAGTCTTAAGGTGTTTTAACATTCCCATGAGAGGTGACACGCCTAAGAGGTCCCCAACAGGCAGTTAGAAGTGGAAACGGAAATGTAACGACATCTCTCCATCCAAAATGAGCACTGTCCTTAACATTTGTTTCTTTTTTCCCCTAAGTTGTCTCTGCTGATTTTGGGCTGTTAAGATGATCAAAAAGGTACTGCATCCATGGAAACGCAGTCAGTTGGAGGCTACCTGCCCCGAGCTCCTCCCACTGGACGAGCATGGACAGATGAATTGATATATTCCCTCACCCTTTATCAATAAGAAAGTCTAGGCTTGTCTTTTCATCTGAAAATCACTAACTCCCCAGCATTGGAGTCAGGAAATGTGTCAATCTGTCATTAAAATTCTCGTAAGAGAAACATGTGAGGCAACTGAGATTGAATACTTTTGAGGCAAATGATGCTGTGTAGCTTGATTGTCTTGGTCCTGCTGATGGGGTTCAGGAAGCACCACAGGCCTCCATTTTCAAGCGAGGTCAATGTTCATATGTAATTGTTTCCAGGGCGACACTTTCAAGTGTTTAACCCACAGATGGCACTAATACGGCATGAAATTGGGTTTAAATGGCAGAGGGTCATCATAACGAATGCTTTCTCCGCTTGGATGTTAGTGGTTCTCCTGCTCTCTTTCACAAGGAGACGTTTGAGCTCTTTTTCTTTTATCTCTTCAGGTCAAGATCTGTTAGGCAGAGTAACATAGTAACATGGCACTGCATAGCAAAACTCTTTATTTTTAAATAAACAAAAAGGTTATGAAAAAAGTCAGAAGAGTGTTTTACACATTTGTTTTCCTCCTCTGACACCCACTTGCTAAGATCAATGCCAATACTCATATTATTCTCTGACCAATCTCCACTAATATTTAAGAGGAAAAATTACGTATTTGTCTTCTTACATTTAAAGGTATCAATTTAATTGTCAATCTGCCAAGATAATTATAGGCTGTGTTGATGTAATGGCATTGAATTGTTCAGATAAAATAAAAAGTAATATAAACACTAGTTCAGCGGGCACAGTCTCCAAAATGATGTTCCGAAACAACCACAGTGCACTTACATATTGTACAGAATGAATTTAGTGAACCAAAATTACTGACGTCACCTACAGACATGCGTAACAATTGTGTTTAAACCACTTGGACACTTTTGGCTAAAATAAGGGATGATCCTATTTATCAATTTAATTAGATTTAGGCACAAAAAGCATTTGGTTAGGACTTGGAAAAGATGGTTTTCCTTATATATAATATAATATAATTTCTTTTATAAAGGTTTTTTTTTGTAGTACTGATGATGTTATGAGCATTGTTTAGTATTTTAGCATTTTTATAATCCTGCTGTCAGGAGGATAATTTACAGTTAAGACACAAGAGAAATGTCATAGGGCGGTGTCTGGTCAGAAAACGACAAACAACAAAACAGGCAGGAACTGGGACCATGTGGAAACAGGATCCCGTAAAGTTCCTGGACCCCCTTCTCACTCCCCCTTCACACTCTGTCTCACACTGATTCAAACCATCAGCCACTCAGCAAAGGCATCCAATCCAGAGATCCAAACACAAAAGGCCAAAAGGTCCTAGAACTCTAATTACGGGAGTCAGAACCTATAATTACATAATTAAAAATGACATAAAACATAAAACATTTCTTGAGTCACAATCTATTAACTAACATTATGTATAATCAAACGGAGCACTCATTTCTATTCACCTCACCCAAAGCATGAAATCCTAATTATGCTGGAAATTAGTGATGATGTTTGCTGCCACATGTGAAATTGAAATTTCCTGTGCTGATTGTAGCATACATTCCCCCAGCGATCACTCAAAACAAAAGTTTTTGGTGCCTAAACCTGATCAAAGAGCAAATAAACTATATCCTCACTCGTTTTAGGTCAATTTATAGTTTCAGTGTCACAGTGTCACAATGTGCAGCCCAAACTTTGTTAGTACATGGACAGTATTGACTGTGCATGCTCCGCGTAGGGTGGTAGGTATATTTAAGTCTAGGTAGGTTTAAACAAAAGTCAGTGGGTTGAAAAACAGGTTAAGGGACGCTGATAAGACAAAGAATCACGAAAGTTAGCTATAGAGATATAAATAAAATGATAAATGAATAAATAGATAAAAGAATAAAGAAATACAGATATAAACAAATGTATATATAAAAGAGTGAATATATAAAAAGGTATGTAATTAGAATGAAGAATTCATCCAATATATTTTTTGATAGCTAACCATTTATTTATTCTTTCATTTCCCCCATTTATTTATTTATTCTTTCGTTTATTTATACAAGTATACAATTATTTCTGTAATTATTTCTACTTTTACCTTTACATTCATTATTTTCTCCTGTATTCATTCTTTTATTTATTCTTTGATCCATTCAATTATTCATGTATGTTTATGTTTCTATTTAGTGAATGAATTATTTAATTTATCATTATGCTATTTATAGTCCTCCCTAAAAGGCGGAGAAAGAGTAGCATGTGAGTTCAGGGCTGCATGCATGGAATCTTAGACTGTGGCTGGAAATGCAGCCATGCACGTGTCACTGAGATGCACTGAGACACTAAATAGGGCAAATGATGGCGACACCTTCGAAGTCTCTGCATGCCTTTGGCAGTGCTCATGTCACGCTACATTTTGAGAGAAAAATGCTTTGATCTTAAATTCACCTCAGCCTCTCTTTGCCTGGGGGTGTAAGAATTTAAAAAAAGATAAGTGGATTGTGTTAAATGTTAATTTTGTTAATGTGTTGCTTTGGATGCACATGTATTGCACTTTATCAGTGGTGACGTCGACCTGGCAGGAATCATGCGTTCTCTCTGTTGAGCACAAACATTTGTCTCCATATACCACATGCTGCAGTTTCATCTCTGCTGCCGTGAGTTTCCTCTACTGGGCTGCATCTCTTTTGCATTTATTTGAGTTTGGAGTGGTGATATCTTGGATGTTGTGGTCCTGAAGCTTCTCTGTGGTGCCACCCACTGATGTGTAATCTCTCTGTTGAGCTCTTATCAAAATGAGCGGCATGTATGCTGGCACTCACTTTGTCTTGAGTTGTCTTCAGTTCCTGGGGGCCTGTATAAAACAACTGTGGTCCTCAAACATCAGGCTTTTCTAAAAAAAAAAACAAAAAAACAAAACAAAACAAAACAAAAACTAATTTCTTCAAGCCCCATTAAAATCTGACCAATTAAATTGTCTTCCACACTTTTCTTTGGAGGTGAGAACATCACCAGATGTTATCACCTGTGATTTCTGATCCTCTTATCACCGATTGGCTGAAGAAACTCAGAAGGGACGTGCGAGAAAAGATACAATGCCTACACTGGTGAAGCAGAAACGATGGTCAGAAGGTACCAAAAGATTCACAGGATTTTAGTTGCAAGTTTCAAGTCAAGTCAATTTTATTCTATTGTATTGTTAAGTGTAGCCTCTAGCTGGCACACTTGCAAATCCCTGCTTTGGCGCAACATATGTTCAGCACATATATAATGTATTTGGCTGGAAAACACTTGTGAGTTCATGCAGTAATAAATTATTAGTCCATGTGAGGTGCTAAAAATATCTCTTCAGACTTTGTCACCCCACAGGAAAATGTGTTGCTAACCACCATGCCATATTATTTATGGATACAGTGTGTATATATATATATATATATATATATATTAATCGGATAACAGACTTGGTCAAAGCAAATGTTGCTTTATTAAGTGCGTTGCTTTTATATCAAGTCAATTATATATATAAAAAAAAGCATCTATACAGTAAAGCTGCAATGGCACTTAGATGAATGCAGGTTAAAGCAAATACTTTAAAGAAGGAAAAAAATTGGTACATTAATTGCACAGTAATTTAAAAACAGGATTAGTAATTAAAGGCTACATTTAAGGTTTGAATAAAAAAGGGCCACAACACTTTTTTTGACATTGAACTAATTGGGTTCTGTTTTTTGGGGGGGGATTGTAAAGTGGTCAAATGATCTCATGCTCTATAAGATTTTTTTCTTTCTTTTTTGGATAAAACATGTTTCAGGATTTATAGCTAGTGTATATCAGTAACTACTGAATAATGTTTGTTCAAATAACTTTCATTCAACATCTCTTTGTTAATCAGCTTTTTAAATACACTTAAATTGACATGTGTTTTGTGTTGCATATAATGGTATTCCTTATAAGAGATGCACTAAATTGGGTTTATTTTGTTCCTCTGTAAACTGTTTAATATGGGCCAAAAACAGGTTATGTCCTGGTTCCAGTGAGCTCAGATGTTACAAAACCTTATAAACGTCTACTCTTTATAACCAGTTCAATTTAAAACAGGTGTCATGTGGTCAGTTCCCTGTAAGGATGATATTATAGGCACAAAACATTAGTTAACCATGCAGTCCAGTCTGAAATAGGACAAAGCACCATGACAATGTCTTTTCATAACGTTGATGTGTAAATGGTCTATATTTATGTCACTTCACACTGCACTTCTACTCTTGATGACCACTCAAAGCTGCTCCACTGAAATACAGTCGCCTGGGAGTTTGAAGTGATGAGTGAACTAATTTTAAATAATAGAAAAAATAACTAGGTTATTAAAAACTGCCAATTTCTGCGAGTAACAATTAACCCGAGGACAATTACAAAGAAATATTCCAAGACGACCTCGTTATGAATGTTCATAATGTTTACTAATGGAATAGAATTTGTTTGAAGACATTGGCCTCTATCTTTGTGTGGGTAATGCAGAATTTTTTTTGCAGCGCTCTTGACCGTTTAAGAGTTTAAGAATGGTAAAAGCGTGGAGGGAGACTTTGAGTTTTGTTTCTTTTTTAGATCAGTTTTTGGATTGTGAATGGTGGTATGGCTGTTGCTATTTTCTCCGAACATGTGCCTCCCCGTAAATGATGCCCTCACTGTGCCATTTTGTGGAGGCTCTGCAGTCACAAGCACAGGTGTTTTCACTTATTTTGATTAGACCACTTCTTAGGACTGTGAGCACAGGACACACAAGCCCTAAGGGGGAAAAACTGGCACATGTGTTGGCTTCACTATATGGATTGTATAGTGCAACCCTAACTCTACACAACAGTGATGGACACACACACACACACCCTGTCTCACATTGTGACCTGGTAAACATGTTTTGGTCTAACTCAGAAAGTAATTTGAGTGCAATGTGAATTAGTTTAAGGTAGGATTAAAATTTGGCAACCTTTGATTTAAAGTGATTGTTCAGGTTTTTGAAGTGGGTTCATGTCAGGTAGAAAGACAAGGGCCACTCGACAGAAGACTCAACTTAAAAAAAGTCTATGCTTGGTTAAGTTTAAGAAGTCCTAAAAATATGCCAGCTGCTTTTACTGTTATCTGCTATCTGTTAGACAGCGTTACCTGACACTAAATCTATGTTTTGCTTTGTAAACCGCTGACTCTCTTCACACCAAATTTAGAAAATATGTGATTTTACATCTCATTACACGGAAGATGCTGATCCACTACTATCTCCACCAGGACATTGTTGTTTATTTTGTTGCTTGAAATACTTTAATCACATTTATTTTGACACAATTGACACAAACTTACCATGCAAGGCACCAGTATAGGCCAATACCCTCTTTGTCTCTGTGAACTGAAAATGCAAATTTTCTCAATGAACTTTGGTGCAGGAGAGTGAGCACTTCACAAAGCTGTATATTCTTAATACAGCCTCCACATAAGCCGGTGTAGATTTTATTAAATGAGCCTTTTATTGTTTCCCAACATGCCTGTTAGTCCTGTTTGGGTTTGACTATGTAAATGCCTCATCAAACCACACTTCAAACAATCTATGCTATCCTGCTCACGCAGTAAAATTGTCTTGACAATCTTTCTCAAGTCACACATTTGTTCAGCTTCTCTTATCTTGACACTGAAGAAGTATGCTAGATGAGGCATGAAGGGCAGGTATCAGGTTTTATTTGAAAGAAGGGGTTTGTCTGTATTGGAATCATAATGCTGAGATGCACAAGCTGCTTCCCATTTCAGCAGCTGGGTCCTCTGAAGTTTAGAGTTTAAGGTTAATAGGTTGAGAGCTCTTTGAATTTCAGGATTCTAAAAGACGAGGCCAAGGATCTGACTAAATAACCATTTATAGCCTCTAGCTTCCTGTTCCAAGTGTCTGGGCAATCCTCATCAACTCAAGATGCAAGCTGTATTTACAAGGTGCTTGTTTTCATTTGGCTTTTTAGACAAGTGAAAGTCACTGCATCATCCACTGCAATCCAATCCAAATTTATTTATTAAGCACTTTAAAACAACACAGTTGACCAAAGTGCTGTACACAGACATGAGTAGAAATACAAAAGTAAAGCATTTATATAGACCAGCATCTCAAACACAATTTGCCTCAAAGGGCTTTACGGTCTGTACAGCAAGTGACACCCTCTATCCTTAGACCCTCACATCGAGTGAGGAAAACTCGAGGAGGGATCCCTCTTCCAGGACGGACAGGCGTGCAGTAGGTGTCACATGTACAGAGACAAGTTCAGCAGATTTCTTTCAAGAAATGTCCTATGTGGCCTTGAGGCTTTACCTCCAGATTAAAAATGTTGCTCATCATCAAAGGACTTTGAAGTGGAAGTCTTTCAAAAAATCAAGATAGTATACATTCATTTGAAAGCAGTTAATTCTCCCAGCTATACATACTATAAATAGAGAGTGCGCCAGTGTTGAAGGTCAGACTTCAATTTTTCAAGTAAGGCAGAGAAGTTACCTTCAAAATAAACCAGAGAAGGAAGGAGTCACATTCATTTCCAAATATTTAAATTTAAAAGGGCCAGCCTGCATCTGTGATCTTGTGTGCTTTCTCATTTGTGGGAAACATGTACTTTTTTAGTAGTTTATTTTATACCCAGAAAAGCTACTGAAATCATTTATTATGAATGTTCAAAATCACAGGTATGCAAAATAAAGTACTATGAATTAGAAGATCATCAACATAAATTTAGATTTTACATTCCATCTCCACCATATATTTCCAAGTATAGGTTGTGTTGTCCTAAGTTTTATTGCCAGCGGTTCTATCGCTGAAATAAACAGCAGTGGGCTGAGAGGACAGACTTGACGTGTTCTTCTGGACAAAGGGAAATATTGTGAGCAAAGTTTGTTAGTGACTACTACAGCTTTTGGAGCGGAGTACAGTAAACAAATCCAGGAAACAAATTTTGAACCGAATCGAATCCTATCCTGTAAAGAACAAATATCCTCGTTTGACTCTGTCGAATGATCTCTCCGTGTCCAGGGACGCCACCACCTTGTGAGCTGCCAGACCAATGATAATGCATCAGGTTTAAAAGCCTACAAGTGTTCATTAATTAGTGGCACCCTCTGACAAAACCAATTTGGTCAGATTTTGTCAGATTCTGTATATCTCTTCAGATGTGTAAATACTCGGGCTCTGTTCATTGGTATACCTAGCATTCCAACTAATAAAGCATACTGCAGACCCTACTGACATACAGTACTATTCTCTTTTCTGTGTTGTTCTAGTACCTTAATATCAATTCACACAAGGAGTAAAGCCTGTAAATGGACTGAATCACCATAAGCTGAATTATACAGAAAAGAAAGGAATAAAATGGAAAATAAAAGAAACCTTTGGCAAAGTCCCACCAGCCCCCTTACGGAACAGAAATAAAAATAACCAACTCTAGATTTGTCCTCTGAACAATGACAAACTGCCGACCTATTCTGCTTAAACTTCCAATAGTCCATGTTCACATTACACTCCCCACATTGCTCCACATTACACTGAACAAGTGAATGCCAGTTCAACCAGTCTGCAAAAACTGTTAACGCACTTAAGCCAAAAAAATTAACTGAAAATGAAGTGAACATCCCATAATGTATCAATTCAAAACAAACTTTGCATAAATGTGTCTGCTATATTTGTATTACTTATCATGTATGTTTATCTAAAGTAAGGCTGCAACGATTCCCCGAGTAACTCGAGTAACTCGATTACAAAAAATGATCGAGGAATTTCCTCTGCCTCGAAGCCTCGTGTAATTAAATTTAAAGCTCACGTTTCGCACAGATTCTTTTTAGTGTGATACAACATGCTTATGTCACAGGCTATGTGTCCCCTACAAAGTGGAAGAAGACGGAAGCGGGCTTTGGGTAACGTGTGTGGACAGTTTAGCTGTACAGAATGGCAGACGCCGGGACCCAAAACAGTGAACACAGCAAAAATGAGCAAATGCAGCAAAGCAAAAGTAATAGGAGGAATAGGATAAAAGTATCTTTTATCAGATTACTCAATGAATCAAGAGAATATTCGATAATAATACTCGATTACCAAAATATTCGATAGCTGTAGCCCTAATCTGTGTTGTGCCTAACTACGATTAATATTTATGAATATGTTCAATGTGCTCATTATTTTGGTCATAATAATAATATGTGTTATGATTTGTGGTGAACTAAACTGAACCCAAAAATAAAAAAAATACTACAAAAATTAACAAGAAAGAGATCAAACAAAAGGAGCTGAGACTGGCCGGCTTGCTGGGCCGAGTCCTGAGAGTCAGTGGGAATAACTAGGAAAGGAAAAACCTGGAGTTACAAAAAGTCAACACATGACAAAAACAGCGAATGCAATCCGTGACTGTGAAACGATCAGAGATTATACCGTGTGGTACGACTTTGGAACCAGGGATTAAGTAACAGGAAGCTGATGAGTAGATGAGTTGCAGGTGCACACAGCAAACGCAGCACATCCTGGCAATAAACAAATTGTGTTGGACTGATGTCCAGAAGCACCATTGGTAGAGGTCTCAATAAGGAGGGTCAGACTGACCTCAAGAATAGAAATTTGAGGGCGAAGTAGGGAGAGGGTGGAAAAGGTCTGTGATGTGTCACACAATGTGTGTGCTGCTTCCAGATGGAGCTTTAACGAGCCCTTCAGGTCTGGAGGGTTTTCACCAACAGCTCAATATGAGTAGTGCACTTTGTATCAAACAGACCCAGATATGTATCATTTTGATTCACATGACAGTAAGATGGCAGCCAGTGATTCCACTTTGTGTAATAACGGTTCTTTAGTGGTGCTGAAGAGTGTTCCATGAAAAGTCAGGTAACCACATCCATATGACACCTCTCTTGTATCCTCTTTCACCCACCTAAATTTAATTTATTTTACAAGTTGTGGTGTTGTGTGTCATCCCCACTGGGCCCTCAGCAGAGGCCAATCCCACTCACCCCTGATATTACTACCCAACTAGGACCTATAATGTAAGTGAGCATGTGTTGCTGTTAGCCTTTGTACACACTATTCCCTCCCATGCAGCAGAGTATTTTGAGAAAAAAGAAAAGTGATTTTTTTTTCCCCCTCCCAGAACATATCAGCTCATACCATCCACTGCTGCCTCCAACAGCAAAGTACAGTGGAGGCATCAACTCAGGTGCTTCTCTTTCATTTTGAACGGCATCTGTTGCTTTGCTTTGCTCACAATGCATGGGTCAGTAGTTGGGATATGTGCAGCGTTGCAATCGCCCAGTCAAATCACGTTATGCAGATATTCCAACAGAGGTGCTAGCCAATCAAATCGCAGATTAATGTGTTTTTCTGAAACACTGCACGGACCAAACAGAGCTCTCAGACGAGGTTTGTCTCGTTGCCAGTGTTTGTTTTTTTTGGTCAAAGTGCAGCCATCGGTTGCATCACAATGTGATATCCCATCACAATCGTTTTGGCAACTTTGGTTGTACAGTATGTGTGAGTACAGCTTCAATGCAGTTGTGTTGTTTTGTAACTTTGAAATAATTCTCATATACCGTAGTAACATATGGGGAGAGCAGCACAACAGGTCTTGTGTTCTGGCATGTTCACCCTTCTTGACTTATTCATCTGCTCTTTTCTTTGCAACACATGAGCACATCCAGTTACACTGGATTTTCACAGCAGTGAAAAGTTATTGACTGACTCACTCTTCTGTTCTATTATACCTATCATACATGTTGACAGTGCTGTCAGAAAAAGTTGAGACATGTTTTAGACATAAAAAAAAAAAGTTTTACAAACAGTTGACATTACGTTTATCATACAAGTTGCACTCACACATTTCCTTGAAGCTGCTCCAAGACACGGGGTAATCCTTTTGCGGCCACTTGTTTCTTTACATCTTTCTGAATCTTTTAAACTAATTGTTAAGTTTTTAATGAGATGTGGTTTTATGAGGCACTGACACACTGGGAACCAGCTTAAGACAAGGCCTTAACTTAAAGCCCTTTCTGACTGGAAACTGAAGTTTGTAAACCACTCTCTATAAACCATTTGTCTACTGGAGCCACCGATGTCCCTCATTGTAGTTCCTTTCATGAAGCTCAAGGACACAGCTGTGCAAAGGCAATTGATCCAAACCAGCCTATAGAGAAATGCAGTACAGCACAAAGTAGAATGTCCAGCCTACCACAGGCACAGAGGTGCTGTAAGTGACTTTGAAGTTTAATGAAATTTCCCTGCAGGAAATTACTCATCAAACCTTTTTTAAACTGCCTCCCAAGGAGCAGAGAAAAAAGGCTAGACTCTCTAGCATCATATCATTTTGCTGTCAAAACTCATTAGTTACTCTCAGAGTAAAACACAGCAGACCCACGGACTTATAAGCACAAGCCTAGGATCCAGCTTTTATTTCAAAAGACTTTTCCCCATAGCAAAAAAAAAACATTACTCCATAAAACAACACACAACAAACACATTAATGAAGGAATATACTGTATTACGTTACAGCTCTTACACAAAAGTGATGTGGTTGATTTAAAGTGAATGGATATTTCAGCTTTCAGTGTTCCTTTTGAGAAAAGTTATTTAAATAATAACTGCTAATCGCCCTATTTATTTTGTTCTTACAGTGACACAAACTCTTTACATTTTTTTCTTTACCTCAATTCCACTCTGCACAACATGCTGCCGTGTGAAAGAGGCTTAAGTCAAACTGTTGTAAGGAACACATTTTCTTCGACAAAGCTATGCTCCTTATTTACAGACATGCATGTCAGTGTGATGGTGTTTTAATCACTTGTGGGAGAAATGAGTTAAAACATACAGTAATACAGTATTAAAGTTTGAAAAGTTAAAAGCCTTCTTAATAGCCTAAAACTGTTTTAATAAATATGACACAGGAAAGCTCAATTTTCCTTTAAGTTTAATCGGGGATGCAAAGGTCCAACTTGGTTTGTATTGTGGTTTCTTGCAGTTTAGGTTCAGTGTGTTCAGCACAAAAGAAGAAATTAGCCAATTTCTATATTTTTTTCTCTTGTGTGCAATAATAATGCCTTCCTAGACTCCTCCCTCTTATTTTAAACGCTGAGATTTTACTACAAGGCCATACCCCCCTCACTGCTCCCCACTCCCCCTCCCTCACTCAGGTCTCAGTCTTCTTCTTGATACAGTATTTGTCAAAATAATTGGGCAGACTTAGCTGCTGAAGAGGGTGTTCATTTACTTTTAAAAATATAGGTTCTGGTGTAAGCAGCTCTCTAAAGGCTGTCCTCAGAATCAGTACAAGTTCTGAGCCAAGTGAATATTTACAAAAAAAAAACAAAACAAAAAAAACCCAATAAAGTTTATCAGTTTGAAAATGACATATTTTCACTTTGAGGTGTATTTAATTGAATATAATTTAAAACTGCTTTGCAAGTCATTGTATTGTGTTTTTATTTATGTTTTACACGTCTGAACTTCATTAGAATTGGGGTTTTCTACTTGTATAACCTCAGTGGGTCAATGTGTTTTACATTTTGTATATAGAGGCCACAACAGAAGTTATCACAGTCTCCCTCCTTGTGTGTGTGGTTTTAACTGTGGGCATTTGTCACAGCATCAAAACCACACAAGACAGAATGACAAAATATTGACAGTCTCCAGCTGAGACAAAAATGAAGGCTATGTTTGAAGATAAATGTGACTCAAATAAAATATCATAAGTTCAGAGGTTGGATGATGCATATTCATATTAAATCACAGATCACTGTACTCTAGTTCAATTACTGCCTTAAGAACAGACGACTTGACAAAAGTTGAGTTCTTGTCCAGTTGAAATATTGCTAACTCATGAATTAAAATGTGTTACTCATTAGTTCATGTTTAAATAAATTGAATGAAAACATTGCAATGACTTTTTTGCGCAAATGTTTTACGGCGTATGTGAGTAAAATGAAATGATCGACATGTGGTTTTGTCTACAAGAAAAGTCTGCATCAGTCAAACAGAAAAACATGATGAAATAGATCATCGCTCTACACTGACTTGGTCTACTTTTCCTTTCGCATTGCAGAGACGATGAATTGATATTGTCAACAATATAAAAGCAAATATGCCTGACAGAAATCCGAGGACGAGCTCAGTGATGGAAACACACAACGCAACAGCGAGAGTATAAATCAGGATCAATTCCCAATGTCTGTCCTGAACTGACTCAAGGACGTTTATTCCTGTCTCCACAGCTTGAACATGAGCCGTTGTTAATAAAACACATACAGTATTTACTTGGAGCATATTGAAAAAAAAACAAAGCAGCCACCAGAAGAAGCTCAGCTAGTGGTGGCCCTCACTGTAATATCTAATATTTAATGCTTTAAATTTAATGAGCTGTTTATAAAGTTAGTTGAAGTCTATATGTTGACTATTTCTAAAATAAAAACAAAATAGCTTCGCAAAACTGAGAGACAGTCCTGAACAGAAAAACAAAACGTGGAAGATGGCTTTGTTTTGAAAGCAAATTCCGATTTTGCCTGACAGCAAACAGGCAGACATTTGTTTTGACAGTGTTTGAAGCACTAAAATCTTAACGTGTGCCACTTTCCTTGGTCCATCCTTCGTTTTTTTTTTTTTTTAAATGGTAGCTGAGTCACACTATTTTTATTCCACATTGACTGAAAGCTTGAGCCTGTTTTAAAACTAATAATAATGTAGCTGCTTGTTGCGGTTTCGCAAAATTTTCAGGTGGTTGTACTTTCAGTTGACCGACTAGACCAAGACTAGGCTTCCTTCCACACATCAATGTGGTTTTCATTCGCACTCTATTTGCTAAAAATTGCAGTGTCCAAATTAGGTGGTGGACATGTGTGTAGTAATAGATCCAATAAATACAAAATTAGAAACTCATGTTCAGAAAGTATAGTATGAGCGGTAGTAGGCCTAGCTTGAAAACTTTCTCTCTTTGAACGGTTAATTTAGCCTTAATGAGTAATCAATTTATACAATTTAGTCATTTAGCAACTGGAATCAAAGGATTTACTAGATGTTTCTATCTACTGGATTAAACACGTTGAGTATCCAACAATGACAAAAAAAAAAAAAATCACATTTTCTATTTTTAATGTGCTGTTCATGATTATTTTCTCTTTCAATGCTGAGCCGATATTTGAGCCACGTTCTACATTTATCAGATATTAATGTTTGTAGAAATAATGCAGAAGTTACCATTACCATCTGTGATTAAGATCTGAAGTATATTAGGGTGTCTTACATCAGTTAATGTATAGCTGTTGTTGTGTTCATCAGGAATTAGATCAGGAGCATCTGGTAGCTGATGCCCAACCAACTTAGGCCCAGCGGAGTCAGTTGTCTTCCAACTGTTTTTATTTTAATTTAGAGTCTACGCTTTCAATGCGTCCATCCGCCCAAAGAAGGTTTTTCATGTGTCGAAGTAAATGAAATATTCATTCGTTGATTTAATACCCACTGTCAAGAGGCACCATGAAGTATTTGTTCTGTGAAAAAGGGCAGTTACATGAAATCATGCAACAGCGTCTCATTTACATCTTGAAGACTTAAGAATACATTAAATTTTTATATTAAACTTCTTAAGAGAAGCTGGCAAATGGAGTGCGCTTCTCGAGGTGTAGACTTAATGTTAATGTATAGCTTTCAGCATATACTGTATATCCATTTGAAGTTTGAGTCTAATTTTCCTTCTATTTGTGCACTGAGTGAAACCAGTGAATGAGCCAATTTCTTCTCAGTTTCATCAACTCATGTTACAGATACACATGATGCGTGGACAGTTTACATTTTAGTCGAATAAACAAGTTAAATTTTAGTCGAATAAACTATTACTCTGTAAACTAATATGATTTTTAATTTTTGCTTCTTTTGGTCCTCGGAATAAAAGGTTCACTTTTCAGGAGCTAGCGTGCACATTTTTAATATTAAC
Organism: Brachirus orientalis; assembly: GCA_016785285.1. Taxonomy (NCBI): domain Eukaryota; kingdom Metazoa; phylum Chordata; class Actinopteri; order Pleuronectiformes; family Soleidae; genus Brachirus; species Brachirus orientalis. The sequence goes on along the minus strand of JAFBJR010000194.1, from coordinate 7,665,854 downwards.
TATTAATTAAAGCAAAAGCAGACTTTTAATCGGCGAGTGTTTCAATTATTGCAGACTGTTCCATGTTGTTGGAGCAGGCAGCACAGGCAATAAATCTTTAGTGATCTGTTTCCAAATCTTCTGAAAACCTTTAACTCAAATTATTAAATTATTATAGCAAGCAAAGCAGCAGTGGCAAAAGAATCAAACCAGTTAAAATCAGTTACACATAATAATAATAATAATAATAATCTTACATTACCAGGCAGTGTGTTCATGTACATTCAACATTGTTATTTTTTACATTCATGCACCTCTGACTCATGAGAACAAGATATGAGACATTAGATATTAGACATTAGACAAAATGGTATTGTGATAAAATTTGGCAGTGCTGTATATTTACTATTTACTAGCAAAATTCTTCCTCTTCAGATGAGAAAATATGTTTTGTTTGTTTACAGACAATTAGAATGCAAAAATGATCAGACATACCATTTTTTGGATCGTATCACAATTCCAATATCTGTCAAAAATAATCTCAACTTATTTTTTTTGAACCATACTGTGCATTATGGACACTTAGAAATACACAAAAAGCATCTGGTTAGGGATAAAATACAATCATGGTTTTTCCTCATATCATCAATATCCTTCTGAACCAAAATCAAGACTGCAGTTTGTTTGTGTGATATTTTTGCACAATTATCTTTGAGATTTAGTGCATAACCTTGGAAGCTTATCCATCCATGTGTCATGTCTATCAAATGACATCTGGGCCTGCTCCACATGATGCGCTTCTAACCATGGTTACACAAGTGCACTTACATTTTTTTCCAAGACTTGATATAAACAAATATGAATAAATATGACATTTTTAGATGGTAAACATAGAGAAAGATGCACAAAATCACATGGTGGAATTATTCATCTTTATATCTTCTGACATCTGGGGCTGCTGCACACTGTGTGCCTTTAGTTTATAAATAGTCTGAAAATAAACAGGTTTTGATGTTTAAATGAGGAAACAATTGGAGTAGCACCTGTGGCCATATAGGCTGGATCTTTCTAGTTTCTCTGACTATTTACCGTAGCTGTGTATGTCAAATACTCTTTTACTGTTGTGTTCTAACAATCTTCCCTGCACAAAGTTTTTCAGTGACATGATGCCTTTAGCTGGACTAATTCCATTTTGCAGGCAAAACAGTTTACACCACTGTATCTTTATTAATCTAGTCACTGACGTATTAAAAATTCTGAAATGTGTATAAGACAAGTTTGGTTTCCCCTTATTGCACCAAAACAAAACTTTAAATATCAGCTAAACTACTTCTGCCCCATGTAAAGCTACTGTCAGGGACGTTTCCTTGGTGCTTACTTTCTGTCCTTTGAACTTAGCAAATGCTCCGTTCTGGGTGGTACAGCCTTTACAGCCAGGTGTTACCATCCAAATGCCTGCAATCAAGGGAAACCTTGTTGAAGTTTAGTGAGAAGACAAAAGTCCAGCCCACTTTATACACGTCTGTCTATTGCAGCATATAGATCCCATGTCCTCCATTATCAGACTGCCTGTTCTTGCTTTCTCAACAAGATAATTGAGGGAGGATCAACCCAGGTCCTTCCCATGCTATTCAAGAACTGTAATCACTTGGACTTGATGGCCTTAGTTATTCTACAGCTGAAACCTTTACTATAAGTGCAAAAACCTGGCAGAGGATCACCAAGCATGGGGCTTTGTTCTTTTCAAGTTATGTTTTTGCTTATTTCTTTTGAAAGGATAAATTGTTTTTTGCTGGTTTTTTTTTCCAGTAGCTTCAGGCCTTACATTTGGTGTGCTGCTTTGTTCAGCACTGAAACAATTATTTATTTCTCACTGGTTGCTGTTTGTGTGCAATAACGATACGTAATTAACCATTGTTTAGAAACTATAAACAAAATAAGTCACTTCTTATTTTTTGACTTAACAGGTATTTAAAGTTTATAATATTCCATCTATAGAGCTCTGGTAGCTGATGTCTCACAACCAAGGTGATGACCGCTGGCAGGGTACTATGCTGTTCACCTCTATTAATGTGCGGTGTATACATGTACAACACATAAATCCAGCAATATGTCACACGACTCTTCTCTTCACCAGCTGTTTTCATCAGTAAAGTGAAGATTGTAGATAACTATTGTGCCCTGGGATTCCAAAATAGTCAGAGACAGGCTAATAGGAGAGCATTTAACTGGAACCCCACAGATCCAAGAACAATCAATGAGAGAGTAAGAGCCATTCGCGTAAAGCTTAAAGCCTCTTTTAAAAGATATTTTTAACTATTCTGTAAAAGAATCAGCAGACTCAAGACAACCAGAGACAACTATCACACTGTTTTATGATGTGGTGTGTTCAGGGACCACTGTTTAACATCAAAGAAAAAGTAAACAATAATTACAATTACAACTGATGACCCAGCATTTTAGAGGAATTAGTCAGTGGAGACACAGTAAATGAAAAACTAATGATTCCAGAATGACTGGAAACAGTGACAGGTTTTCTGTGGCTGACTATGATCACTGATCCATATGTACTCTAATTAACTTTTTAACCTTTGGATGTTTAAAGAACAGCCCAGCTTGACTTGACCCGGGCTGTGTGCTTTTGTCCACTGTGACTCACCTCTCCACCATCTCAAATGCTGGCCAACTTGGAAAGTTTTCTGACTTCTGCTGATATGTTTCACCTGGGCCTTCCTCTCTCTCGCTCTCTCTCTCTCTCTCTCTCTGCCAAATCCTACCATCATCATACACTGATGCCTTGCATTCAGTATTGCCAACACTTAAGAGTTCCACGCCTCGCTGCTTTAGTTTTAAAGCTTGCATCTGTAACATGTTTCTGAAAACATTTGTTGAAATCCTCTTCAACACATCTTTCATTCAGATGACACAAAATGATTGGCTGGCATATAAACTGTATCTGTCACATAATTATTTGACTACCTGCATGAAACCTGCCATTAAGTCCATTAAGAACCTGGTAAATCTGTTGACACTGAATGCTGCGAAGGCTTTAATGCTGACTGCTTTGACAAGCAAATCATTTTTCATATTTTCTGTTTGGAAATACACTGTAGGTTTTAATTGAATGGGAAATACACAAAATCATACACAGAACTTAAAGTAGAACACAAAGAAGGTTGGAAACAAGGACATCCAAGTACATATTCACACTATATCCAAACATTGTACACCAAGAGAACAGGTGAGAATGACATAAAGAAGAGTCTATATAAAGGCTGATGCAGTAGTAACATCTACCATAGATAATACTTCATAAAAGGGTCTGGTTCACATTTATTTATTCATGCTCTGCATAATTAGACCTTTCCAATCCCCATCCTACTGCAGCTCTGGCCCCGCCTCCTGTACAAATCTCAGAGTGTATCTTCATTATTAACTGCAGGGCAAGGTACTTGGACAGAAAAAAAGGAACCATGAGAATGGGGGATATATAAGGTCTGAGGGAAAGAGAGACAGAGAGAGAGACAGAGAGAATCATAGGCAAGGGGACTGAGATAGTAGGAAAGAAGTGAAGCAAGGCAGATGATCACAGGTGAAGTGCTGGAAAAGGGTAGGATAGATATGAAAGCATAGTAGTGACTGGTGGACCAAAGAGACAGAGAAATAAAAAAAAAGTCGGTCAGCGGTCAGAAGAGTGGCCAGCTTTGTCCTATAGAAACAAGAGAAAGGAGGAAACTGAGAGAGTGACAAACTAAGAGACAGCTGGCAACAGATCCACTGGTAAGGCAAATGTTTGTTATTGTTTTCTTCCAGGAATAGTTTGAACAGCAGAAAACCCTAACTTTGATATGGAGACGGAAGCAAACACTGACTCAGATATTACTTATAGCCTCTCAGAGAAATAAAAGCTGTCAATTTGTTGTTTGTTAAAAAAAAAGTATTTTTCCTCCCCTCAACTGTGCTGGCCATTTTTATATAATATACAACTTTATAAATTATTATTTTACCCATAAATTATATGGGTAAAATATAATATCTGGGCCCAAAGAGGAAACACTCATTGTCATAAAAAATCTAAAAAAAAATTGAATTGTAATGTGCCAACTAATAATCATATTTTTCTTATCTGACAATTTTTGAATAATGCACTAGATTTTTAACAAAACTTTAGTTTTCTAGATATGTGTTTATGTAAATTCATATATAAGAATCTTTTATTTTGTTGCGCTTGTACTGTGATTCCACAAGCTCAGTTGTATTGTTTAAAGTACTTTAAAGTAGTAGATCTGTTTGTATTGACTGCTAAACAGTGAAACTGCAGCCAGTCAAAGAAAAGTTGTATTACATCATGAGTGTAATAGTTTTTGCAAACCTTCTTTTATGCTGCCCTGGATTATCAAACAGCAAAGAATATTATTATGTTATAAGAACACTGCACAAAAGCTCCTGCCTTCTTGTTTGTGGCATAAAAAAGTGAATGGAAATAAATCAATGTAAACATGAGATTAATATGCTGGGTTTGCATTTTGAATACATGTGAACCCAGTTTAAAAACATAATAATAACTTAAAGAATTTTGAATGTGATATGGTGTAGATAATCACTACTTATGCCCTTGAAAAAAATAAAAAATACTCATTACGTCTGAGAAACCAGTAACATGATAGACAAGCCGTATGGAGCAAATGGAGACTTCCTCATTTCCTCCGTGAAATTGCCTCAGCAATCAGCTAATAAAAAACCTCTGAGAACATAAGCCCTTCAAGATGTGCAGGATACATGCAGCATAATTTTGACATTCATGGAGGATTATTCTGTTTTTATTTAATTCTATCAGGAACATACCTTAAACATCAAATAAAATACTGTAAAATAAATCATCAATATTTATTTTGTTTCTTTGAGTTAGATATCTATTTTGTTACATTTATAGATAGGACAGATTCAACTAGAATAATGACAGTATTTCATTACAATAATAAGGGACTGACCTGTAAATATGCGGCTATACATACAGAATAAAAAATATACATTTGAGTGACCAAATTAATTGCACTCCATTAAAGAGAGTGGTGCGGTATAACAGAGCCCATTGTGAAGTTGATAATAAAAAGCAAAAAAAGTCTGAACATCTGTCATTTACAGACAGGATTGGAAAAGACCATATGTTTCTGATATATTTGTTTATAACAACATAGAAAATAAACACACTCAAACTTAACTGCTGCAAAACTCGACCAATTTGTTGAAAAGTCAAATAAATACAGTGATTAGGCAACTTGAAACACTGTTTTCACTTTTGAAGTAACATGATGTTATCGTGCCAAAAACCTTCTTCAGAATAGTTCAGAATAGCTGAAAATGTGAATGTGAATGAGTTTATATTTCTATAGAAGGCACTTTACTGTTCCTCAGAGATGTGCCCCAAATAACCAAGCCAAAAATAAAATAATGTGCTTTAGTAACACAGCACATTAGCCTTTTGTAATGATTTTTTTCAAATACAAATGTATGCGTGTGTGTGCGTGTGTGCGTGTGTGTGTGTGTGTGAGGGTGTGTGTGAGCTATTGTCAGATGTCTGTGAAATGGGTTAAAGTCAAGTCCACTCAAAATGTTTCATGAAGGAAATTTAACACAACTACACACACAAAGTGTTGTGCATAATCACGTCAATAAAACAGCGAAAACAGGAAACAACACAGCAGCAGACAATAGAAATGTCATATTATATTGCACCTCTTTACTATACAACACACAATAAAACACGCACAAACTGGGAGTCTCAACCTGAAATGGTTGCTAAGGAGAAGAGGCAAGATTTTAAAGGTGATTTAAAAGTCTTTAAGTGCTTACTAAATAAAGTGGCCAGCTTCGCTCTGGTCATTTAAGTTGACAAAAACATAGAACAGAGTTATAAAGACTTGACTGTGAACCTACTTGACTGCAAACAAATTAACCAAACCACAAGTGGTGACTCTTGTTAAAACACTGTCTCATCTGTCATTGTTAGACCAAAATATCTCTGTGAGGTCAACTAGTTAAACTACTCATAAAGGGAAGTATTCTCCCTCGCACACACACACACACACACACACACACACACATACACACACACGGAGTCCTGCAGGTTCGCTCAGCTTTGCACTGCTATCCTCTTAAGGACTCTGCACTGACTTCCATTCATTTTGACAGCTGAAACAAACCATTATCCCTAACCTTATCCATAATCATGATAAACAATGAATGACTAACCTTAATCTTAACCTATGCACAGTTAAAATCTTATCCTTAAACTTAACCAGTTCCTCAGAAATGAGGACTACTGGTCCTGACAAGGTCCGTGTTTATACCAGAAAGAAGGTAATAAATACAAGCATGTGCATGCACAACCATAAGGTGGAGTATCAGCCATGCTGTCATGGCTTTTAATAAAACACCCCTGCGTGTTAATGTGCAGCCAAATGACTAAAAAAAATGGAGAGGATCAATTTAAAACAAAACCACATTGCATTTATTGTTATTGTTAATTTGAAAATATGGAAGACTGCTTCAAAATGAGAAGTGGGCCAGCAGAAGGCTCTGATGTCATTTTTTTTTCAGTTTCACCACAGTTCCCAAGACACAGGACATTTTGTATGTAATTAAAAATATAAGTTCACAGAGATTTCAAGGATATGAAGTAAAAAAAATAATGTGAACAGACACATACAAAAAGCATCAAAGTCATGGGGTTAGGTAAGGGAGTATGTAGGCTATTCATTCTTACCTGGTACAAGTGAGATTTTTCTTTCCAGAAAACCCATTGAAGAATTGACCTCAGTGTATGATAGTATATTTGCTCAGACCATGGAGATTTAATTTGTTAAATGTACAACCTACCAAGGTAAGTGTTCATCTACTCTCTTCATTTCAAACTAATAAGAATGCACTTACTCTAACCAGAGTAAGCACTACTTAAGACCATCTGCGATTCTTTTTTCCCTCTAAATTTGCACCCCACAAGCTCAGCTAATGATAACTAATTTTCTAATAGCTAGACGGTTTTATTAGTGGAAACATTGATACATCACTATAACTTCACCATTTCATGTTGCTATTTCATTACCCACCAAAGAATGTTGATTAGAAAAGAAAACGTTCTCTCCTAAACTGAACATGGATGAATCTGGTGCACTGCATCCATCCATCCATCCATCCATCCATCCATCCATCCATCCATCCATCCATCCATCCATAAAGCCACAGTTGCCTTTGATTAGTAGCACTTACGTCCACACACTAAATTCCATATCTATTATATGCACTCATAAATATCATGAGGCATGGCTGATGTTTCTACTTTGTCACTATAGCAGCAGCTTCATTGTTTCATCCCTGGTAGCAGGATGAAGAGCGGGTAAGAGGAGGGGAAGCGTGAGGGGTCATTCACATGCAGCACCTTTTGCACATACAGTAAATATGCTTTCAGCATATCTTTTGATTCTCGGGTCAAAGAAGTATTTCAAACTAGTTTTGCTTTACTCTCACTCTCTGGAGCTTTGAACCTCCAATATCCAGATGTGCAAAACCACAACACACATTATCTCAAGGCACTTTACATAGTAAAGCGGAAACCTTACATAATCAAATGAGAGGAGAAGATAAACCCAACAGTTCACAGAATGAAATTTCTGACAGGACCAGACTCAGAGGTGTGAAGCATCTGCCTCGACTGGTTGGGGTAAATGAAAAAATGGGAAGGCACAGGGGAAATTGGAGAGAAATGTCCTCCCAGCACACAACTGTGCCAAAACAGCTCAGCTTAAAAAACAAAGTGTAATGTTGTTTGTCCTCCATGTTCTACTGAATGTAACATCATCAGACAACTGTCATGGAAAAGCAGAATCTAAAGGCTGCAAGAAATGGGGAGCATCATGTCACAAACATCAGGGACCAGTTATCTATTTAAGCAAGAGACCACCTGGAATGTATTAAGTGAATTCCAACACATACTGGAACAATTCAAAAAGCAACAGACGTCTGTTACTTTAGGCTGTGACTGTGTACCTATTTCCAAAAGTCCTAGAAGACAAACAGATGATGTAAGGCTGAGGATGAGCATACATGCAGGTGACTCACACAGTCCATAACAATAAAGTCTGGTTTTTATTTTTTTTAGTGGCACTGTCCAAATTCAGGGACAAACACTATAGAGATATAGTAATAGAAAACATTGTGAACACAGCAATGAAACATCTTCAAATGGATGTGACAAGGTACTGAAGACAAATAACACAGAACTTCAGGCGACTCTCATGGGAAATTAAAGTGGAATAAAGGGGATTTATGGGTATTCCAGAAGAGTTTAGGGGCCATTGCAGTTGACTGCTTTGCCTATAATATGGCAACACTTCTGACAACTCTCACTCAGCTTTATCAAAAAAATAAATCCTAATGAGTATTGGGTAGTCCCACAACTCAAAAAAAAATAATAATAATAAAATAGATAAAACAATCAAATAAAAATTTGACACCTACTTTGATTTATGGCCAAATACCTTGACATCATCTGAAACAGCTGTACTTCAACATCAAATCATGGTAGGCCATGCTGAACATGTAAAAATCAATTATTTACATCAGCACATTAGCCTTATAATGGTAAAATGCAACCCTCAAAAGAGAAATAGAGCATTGCACCAACGGTAGAAATGTCAGTGTTTTACTTGAAGTTTTGTAATGCACAATATTAAATACATCAATATCTGAAATTGATGCAACAGCCACAGTTCAGGATGTCGTGTGCGTATACAAACTTTTTTTTTTTTTTTTTTACTTTTGTTTCAGATGAAGATGCATGCCCTATTGCTGATTGGCTGCTTTGTCCTCACCACAACAGAGTACTTTCTTTGCTCTGCCCACATGATCCCAGATGACATACTCTCCACTAACAAGGTTGCTATAACCAACACTCTGCCTCAAAGCCTAGAGATAGACTCACCCCCTGTTGTTATTGTTGGTAAGGTTCTTTTGCTGTTTTAGCTCCTTTTGTGAAGACATCATATTTTTACAAAATTATACTTATTATACGATTTGCTGCTGTTATCACATCACTATCCATTATCATGTGTGCTTATGATACTATGCATGTGCAGAGGTATCTTCATTCTCTTATGTTTGGTTTCAGAGTTACCCAAAACAGCGAGGAGCAGAAAAGGAAGGAAACAAAAAAAGGTGGGTGGTGTGGTGTGTGCATGGGTTTTCTCCAGGTTCTCCAGCTTCCTCTCACAGTCCAAAAACATGCAGATTTTGGGGGATTAGGTCAATTGGACAGTCTGAATTGCCCGTAGGTGTGAATGTGAGAGTGGATTGTTGTTTGTCTCTGTGTGTGGCCCTGTGATGATCTGGCGACTGTCAGCTGGAATTAGACACCAGCGTCGCCCTCATGTGGAGGATAAAGCGGTATAAGATGAGTGAGTAGGCAGATCATTTTTCATGTGCTTTATTCAAAGAACAAAAAAAGTGTCAATACATGCAGATGGAAAGGAAAAAAAAATTAAGCAGCAAAAACCAACTGAACTTAGAAATGGGAAAAGTAACCTAAACACAAATGTAATATAAAAAAGTATATAAATATATAAAAAGTTGACTAATTAAAAGTGGGGACAGGTGTAAAAATAGATGGGGCAGATCGGAGAATGGGAAGGACAGGGACAAACAAAAGGTGCACTCACAATGTTAGTTTTGACGAAAAGCAAGTTATGTACCATTTAGTGAAATTCTAAGTATGCTTACTTTGATATAATGATGCTGTTTTTTGTGTGTGTATTTACCTGGTATTCCTTACATTGTCAGGAGGACTTGTCTTCCTTACAGGGACAAAAATCAAGCCCCCATAATGTAAATTATTACACTTCAAGGTGATGGCATGTTTTAAAGTTAGGCTGAGGTTAGGGTTAAGGCACTAGCAATTATGGTTATGGTTAGACTAAGTCTCCAGGAAATTAATATTAGTAAATGCAATGTCCTCTGAAGTCATGGAAACCTGTGTGTGTGTGTTTCAAATGTTAAGACTGTGCTTTTTCTGCATTTGCTCCATTCTGCTTTAGTATAATGATACAGACATACAGGGAGAACAAGAAGGATGTATCCATACTAGAGGAATTAAGATGAGAAACTCTTTAAAGGCCACATAGAATGGTCTTTTTGAACCAAAAATCGAGATTACTGATGTCTACTTAGATAAATTACATAATATTAATGGTCAAAAACCTCATAGTCTCTTCAGATTAAGCCAGTTTATTGCTGCTCTCTGCCAGCCTCTGAACAGACACTTTAATGATGTTTAAATACTGGAAGGACACGGGGACACACCAAAAAAAACATCAGAAATTTGATTTTCCAGTGAATGTCCTCTTTAAGCAACCTTTGGTAGCATATAAGTCACGCGACAGGTTGCAAAAGAGTATCTTAATTTGATCACATGTATTGTTCTCTCTTTTCATTTCAGAACAAAATTAGTGCAAAGCACCCTCCTGCTCCTCCGTCTCCTGCCAACTGCATTCCCTTGTGGGGAAGCTGTAAATCTCCAAGCAATATATGCTGTGACATCTGTGCCTTCTGCCAGTGTCGGCTCTTCAGAACTGTGTGTTTCTGTCGAATGGGCAACCCTCACTGCTGAACGGCCGTCTACAGTGTGACCCAGCTCAACGCTAACACAACAAACCTTCATGCACTTGAAGCAAAATGAGCTGCTTCTTGGTTTGGTGCTCGATTTTTCACGCTGCCTTAAATCTACTGCATGAAAGCACTTTATCAAACAGGACTGCACCACAGTGAAGTTCCTGAAATCTTACATGGTGTAATGCTTGTAGCATTGCTATGAAATTTACATAGCAATGCTTAACATTTAACAGGTATACACAGATTATATTGTATGCTCAAACTATTTTATACGGTATATCGCTTTATTTTTTACCCAGACATATATGGAATTACACTATAACCTTTAAATTAGTAGCCAACATTTTAATAAAGTTCTGCCCTGTGTTTTCATGTTCACTGTTGAAATTCCTTTTGAAGTGTAATATAGAATGCAGTTGATTTGCATAGGGATGCATTTTTTTAGGAGACAAGGTTGCCAAGATTGGTTGAGTGACTTTTACTACGGATATGATGTGATGTCAGATGATCATCATCAGAGTAGTAGATAGCAGAGCCATCTACACCAACCTGTGTCAAACGGTTTGTTTCCCTTGCCTATTTTAAGCAAGTGGTATGGATTTACTATACATGTACTACGGAGCCCGGGATGGTGACATCTGTGGAAAAAAACAAAAAACAAAAATTACATGGCCCGGCATTGATAAGGCTTGGAAATGATATGTACAAAAGCATTTAATAAATACATATAATATGAACTGCATCTTCATTCAATCCCATCCAGCTCCTGGGAAAATAATTGGGTTCCATCCATTCCATTACTCCATGTGCACATTGCAGGCAAAAATGCCAGGATCCCCTTTCCTGACTCCACCCTTCCATGTAAATATGGATTTATTTATTTTTTACAGACTTCAAAACATAATTTTACAAATAATGGGCAATTTAATGGTGGTTGGCTGCATGGTGTGGCCACAATCAGAGCTAACAGTATATATCAGACCTTTAGACAGACAGTAAACTGCTTTTGTTAAA